>VXAZ01009911.1:507737-700718 GCA_013399875.1 Gymnorhina tibicen
AAGAAGTGCTTCCTCTGCTCCTCAGCAGCAGCAGCTAATCTGTGTGTCCTTGAAGCACAAACTGCTTTGAAAAGTTCACTCAGTTTTTTTCCTCTGTCTCTTGCAGCCAGTTTTAAAGGCATAGAAAGGCTCAGGAATCGTGTGTGGGCATAGAGCAGTGGCACGGGATACAACAGCATAAAGTCACCCCAAGACAGGTGACAAGTCAAAAATTGACTTATCCTACTGGGATTTGTGTCCTTTATGAAAAGGCTGATTTCCTAAATGTAGATTTAAGAACAAATTTTTCTATCAATACTAGTGCCTACAAATACTGGAGCGGGATAGGTGATACATTTCTCCACAAAGCAATTGCTGAATTTGTGAAAAACTTCCTATTTTAGCTCTCTCTTGGTTATTAATTAGGATTTTAGAGAAGTAGAAAATACAATAGACCAGGAAATCAGTAGTTAAAATGTTCTTATATGAAACTGAAATAAAAAAGGAGTAGACTGTGTTACAAATGCTGAAACCGTGAAAATTTCAGGAGTGGAAGAAAGTAAACCAGGTGTTGTGAGCTCTTGACTCTGGTCTCAATAAAATATAAGTACCTAGAATGCTTTTTGACAGTAAGAGTGAATAAATAGCAGTTTTTAGAGGGAAGTGGAATATGACAGGTTGATCTTTACCAGCGATAAATCAGGTAATCTTAATTTTTTCTTTTTGAGAAGATAACTGAGGCAGAATGTAATCAATGCGGATTTCAGGAACGTAGAGATAAATAGGAATTTATTAATTCAGGTGCAGAACTAACGATCTGTGCCCATCTTTATGCAAAATTCAAAGATCAGTGGAAGTTAGTAAACAACATACAATGGTGGTTTGCAGTGGAGGAGAAAGTGCCGAACTGACGCATTTAGAATTCCCAGGAAACTTTTTCTTGTGATCTTGGCATAACAAGTACAAATGTGCTAATTAACTTGCTTATAACTCAGACTTGAAGATGACATCAATTTGGAGAAGTAGTAGAATGCTAAACAGGGATGAACGAGTGCTATTAAGGGCTGTAATGATGGAAATCAGATGAAAGTATAGGAATACAACCTGTGTGATCAGGGAAATCTGCTGAAGTTGGAGACTCAGCAATTATAATCAAGAGTCAGAAGGCCACCACTGTGCAAAGGTTTCTTGCTGATCAGAAGGAAACTTTTAGCTGCAGTGAGATATAAAAGTGCAAAAATGTGCATGAGATTTGAGGAGCTATTGCATGGCAGGGTTTTACAGCAGAAATTAATGCCTTCATAAAAGACAGTAGTGGACTGAATCTGGGATATTCTAAACTGTCCTGGTCAGCAGTTTTTGGCAGGAAAAACTGCCAAGCCAACTATGAAAGAAAAGTCAATCTTACAAGAAGCTATAAAAGTATGATATGTAATGCATTGCTGTCTCTAATATATCCAGAAACTATGTACCAGTGGGGAAAAAGGTGGATTTGAGCTAAAAGAAAACACAAAGTCAAATTGTAATAAACTGATTATGAATAAATTTAAAGTTGAAATTATGAGATAGTTTCTTGCTCTGATGAGTATCTTGTTCTGGAATAGGCAGACAGGAAAGTGGAGACAAAATTGAATGAGTTTTAAGGTTGCCCACAGTGAGTTTATGAAGTGGAGTATGCAGCATTGATGCTTGCAATAAAAAGGTATGCCAGGCTAAGTAAAAAATGAGGTTTTTCCCAATCCTAGCTCCAGGGAAAGGCAAACATATTAGGGGCTGCTTAAGAAGACCACTACCTATTTCTTTTTCATTCTTGAGAATTGACTCATGCACTCATTTTGACTTCAGTCTCTAGACTTCAAACTTGGATTTCATTGTTATTGCTTTTACACTGGGGGAAAAGCATGGTGAGAGAGAGACAGAAGCAGGAAAAAGATACTCAGCTAAGTGATCATGCGCCTTAGCTCCAACAAGGAAATTTTTTTGCTGTTGCTTTGGGCAAGGTGAAGGACACCTGTTATGCTAAAAGAATTAAAAAAGACAAAAAGTATTTGTGGATGCTGAAAAGCATTTAACAGAAAAGTTTTCCAGCTTTCTGCAGCATTCTGTGAGAACTTTGTCTTTCTCACACAAGCTACGAGAAACAGAGAGACGGTTTTGTAAACCAATTCTTTATCTGACACCTGCTACTTGTTTTCCTAGCTTTGGTATGGTACTGTGGAAAATGTTTTGAAATGGGTGTTCTAGAATACTAGCCAGTGGTGCTGAGGGATGGCTGGTCAAAGGACCAACAGCCTCCTGACATCTTTGCGAACCACATTATAAAAGGCCCTAGTAATCAATAAATTAAATGGCTTCTTTCCCCAGACTTGGACTTTGTGTCGTGATTTTCTTCCCATCCATCTCGCAGCAGCGACAAGTATTTGCTATCAATTGTAACATGATTACACGGTGAAGAATTCTTTGTTGTTTTAGGGTATTACCTGTAATTTTTGTTACCATATATAAAATTTATAGTCATCTGATTAGCATGGTATCAGTGAGTACATAGAGAACAAGAAATATGTTTCAGAAATCTTATTTTAGGAGGTTTCTGTTTCAAGTATATGCATTTGTATTTTTTTTTTTAATCAGTTCTATTTTAGAATAGGGTTCTGAATGTTATGTGGAAGATGGCAATGCACATCTTCTAACAGCAAGGATTTTATTCCTGATCATCCTTAAGTCTTGAAGAGTCCTCTTTTATACCTCAAAGTTTTCTCAAATGATCACAGTGTTCTGCCAGGGAGATAAATATAAGGTATTCCCATCTGCATGTGCCTGCAGCTGACAGCATTCCTTCCTGACTGTAACCTGTCATGGACTGCAAACAAACCCCAGGGACAGACAATATGGATATTATGCTTTGCTGAACATGATGCTGCTCATTAAATAGAAATACCTCTTTGTATGGACATGCACCTTCCTTTTTATTTGCATTATGTGAATATTAAACATATATGCAATAACTTTCCAGGTGACCCGAAGGATTATTACTGTTTCATGCTTGGGCTTTGCTCATAACTGGAGCCGAAGCTGTTCTGATGCATAAACATTGCTGTGTTCTGGGCATGGCCTGGGTGAGCTCGGCTGATGCAGTGCCTGACTTGTTCTGTGTCTGCGGCAAGAGGGGCCGGGGGCTCCCGGGAGCCCTGCACGAGGTGTCCTGGTGCCGCGGCGTCAGGGGAGGCTTTGGAAAGCAGCCTGTGGCACTTGGACCCAGCTGGAAGGAGATGATTAGTGTGGCTGACAGAACGGAAGAAAATGACTTTTGCATCAGCTTCTTGCGTTGCTGGGCACTGCCAGCAAGGCCGGCTGTGCTACGCCTGTCGGGTGTGTTTAACTCCAGCTGAACAGCAAGCGCCCAGCACTGGAAATCTCCTGTGTTATGGGCCATACTGAACACTGGCAATTTTAGTTGAATCACTGCTGCTCAAAGTCCACAAGATCTGTGAAGCCAGGCTAACAGAGGGGTTGTCAGGGAGAGGTTTTCATGCAGAAAGTCACAAGGAAGCAGGTCTTTGTGGACAAGACAACAGTATTTGTGTGGACTAGATACTCTAGTGCAGCTGCTGGAAAACTGTGAGTCTGAGAACCTGAAATAGGAACCCCAATACACCGTGGTTGAGCCAGCAGACACTCAGTACTTCCACTGTTCTTTGGGAATGCCTCCCATGAGCTACAACAACTAGTCAGTCTTAATATTGATTTTTTTTTATATTATTTGCTATGAACTTGCATCTGCATCTGGATGATCTATGTGACCTAGACCACATTGGAAGCACTGGGTCCAGTTGTGGGCTCCCCAGCAAGGAGACACAAAACTACTGTAAAGAATCCAGCAAATAGCTACAAAGGTGATAAAGGGAGTAGAGCATCTCTCCTGTGAGAAAAGGTTGAAAGAGCTGGGGCTGTTCAGCCTGGAGAAGAGAAGGAGGGTCTTATTAATGAATCTAAATACCTGAAGAGAGAATGCAAAGAGGACAGAGCCAGACTTTTCTTTGTGGTGCCCAGAGACAGGACTAGAGGCAATGGACACAAACTAAAGCACTAGAGGTTCTTCTGAACATCACAGAATCATAAAATGGTTTTGGTTGGAAGGCATCTTTAAACATCAACATCAGGAAACACTTGTTTGATGTGAGGATGACTAAGAATTGGCACAGTTTCCCAAGGATGTTATGGAGTCTTCCTCCTTAGAGATATCCAGAAGCTGTCTGGACACTGTCCTGGGCTCTAGGTGGCCCTGCTGGAGTTGGTGGGTTGGACCAGATGAGCTTCCACAGGTCCCACCCTGCCATTCTTAGCCAGTCTGGGATTCTGTCATTCTGCAGTTCTTACCCCAGGAAACACACTTGCTCCTAGTTGTAAGCAAGGTAAACTACTCGGTGCTAAAAGCACGACAATGCAAATTACAGCAAGCTGCTTTATTAAATCCAGTGACAATAACAGCTGGGGGTGTCGGTGACTGATTTACTTTTAATGCAGTGAGCTTCTCTGAATTGTTGCATCCCTGCTGTGCCGCCTCCCTGCTCAGCTGTAAGAGATATCTACTGTGTGCCATAGGGAGATAAGCCTTTGTCTGCAATGGAAACAGTGAGCTGGCCCTTCCTGCACCTTCACATGCCAGGTTAAGAAAATATGGGTGTCCCAATTCAGGAAAGAAAGGAAAAAACCCAAAACTTTACTTCATGGCTCTGATATCCAAGTGAAGAAATAGGAAGTGTGAGGAGAAACACATTGCAGGGTTTATAGCAGGCGAATAGCTCAAGTCTGCTAGACACAGTGATGAAAGTGGATCAAAATTACCAACAGCTTTTAACCATCTGTTGAGAGGTGGGAATTGGGTCTCTGCTGGTTCTTCCTGTCTCTTTCTCCAGCCTATCTGCAGCTGCCTGAGGTAATTGATGCTTCTGAGCTGTGGCTGTCAAGTTGCAAGTCTCATGTATAAGTTTCAACTGTATTTTTTCTTAATGTATTGGTTGTCTTCTGTATCCAAGTGTCTGTTGAGCTGGTACCTGTCATAATTGCATCAGATCTGTATAATTGCTCCTGCCATTTTATGTGGCTAACAAGTATTAGACCCTAAAATTCCAGATGAAAAAACTTCCCGTGAAAAATTGCAAAGTAGTTCTGTATACTTTTAAAAATGATTTAAATTATGATGGATGTATTTTGTTCTTGCTGTGATTGTTCAGGGCCTGAAATGGGCTCTGTTCTGAGAGCAGCAAGGTTTGCCTGTATCTGTAATTAGCTGTGTTTGTGTGCCATCAGCCCCACTGTCAGTATGGCTGAAGGATTCACGCTGTTACAGGGCATTTGGCAGTAAAGAAATCCTGGAGATGTCTTCTGCCAGTAGGGTTGGAGTATATGAAAAAGAGCCAGGTGTGGGATCTCTGAGGAGCAGACATGCTGTCTGAAGCTCTCCTGGGGAATTCTTGTAGGGTTTATATAATTTTATGAATCTCTAGGCTTTAAGCAGGCCCCAAGTTCCAATTTTGAAAATACTGTTACTATATCATAGTAGTTAGGACAGTCTTTTCCTTGGTATTCAGGGGGAATTCGCTGTAAACAAGGGAATGGAAGAAAGGTCAACCAAGAGCCTCTGATAGATTCACAACTAGGTAAGCATGCAGATAGGAAAAAGAGAATATGCATCAAAATTTCAGTTTTCAAGCTTGTTCTGTTGTTGTTGCTAAATTTTTAACCAATCACTCTTATTTTCTTTTGTTGTCATTGTTTCTATTTGTTTGTGTGGTTGGTTGGTTTTCTTGTTTTGTTATCACAAAAGATGCCACTGTGTAAATATGATCCAAGGCAGTTTGGAAGTAAGGTTGAATTAATTTACTTCTTTCTCTGCCATAATATTCCTCAGCCTTTCCTAAATGATTTCACCCATAAGCCCTGGCTTTCCTAACTGGACAGTACTAATAGTGGGAAAGACCTGGCAGAGTGAGCAAGCACATTAAAACCACAGAGCATAAGAAAGTGAAGATGCCTAAAACCTTACACAGCTGGAAGGCTTCCTTAGGTACAAAATTGTCCCACTAAACTTAATGGGGATACTCATGTGCAATGCAGCTGGCGAGTGAATATTGACTGCTACAGGTATAAATATATATTTATACCTACACCAGTATAAATCCTCCTGTTTTCACCAGAGCTTTGGCCCCTGCCCTCACCACTGCAATGAGAAAATAACAAATGTGGAATGGGGAGTAAAATACCCAATGCATTGTGGTTCTCCTGCTTTATAGACCATGCAATGGCTTAATAAATTTTGGTATAAATAAAACAAGGTGTTAATAAAACAAAAACATCATATATTTGTATGAAGTGAAACAAAAACTTAGCAAACTATTCTTAAATTTGCAGCAAGTTGATTAAAAAAATTTCCTTTCATCTTCTCCCATTCTGTCCCATGTGAAATTAGAAAGCATTAGTGAGGGAATTCAGTAAAAGAAGTTAACTAAGAGCAGGATCTCATACAAAGCACTAATTTATCTCTGATCAAAGTATCTGAGCCACTCTAATTAGCCCAAGTGTTCTAGCTTTTGAAAATGGAATTGCTTTTCTGGCATGGAATGTGCTATTTCTTGTAATATTCCAGGGCCTCACCAACATAGCACAGAGAGAGGGGATCTGTTCCCTGAAAAATTAAAGTCAAATTCGTATGAACAGTGCAGTTCCTCTATTAATGCCCCTCTGCCTTTCCATCAATATCTTTCTGTGGATCAGCTAAAGCATCTGCGTGTATTTCATAAATAGCTGTCTTCATTTGAAATGAGCATCGAGATAAGTAATTACATATTTAGAAAAGTGCGATTGTCTCTCTCCTGCAGCCAAACTCACTGTGAGACAAGCTGGGACCAAGAAAGGCTTGTGGGATGGGAAGCCCAGGATGGGTGACCTCCCTGGAGCTGACAGGACTGGTTGTGTGCCTGGGTATTCGGATTCCTTGGTTTTCTTGGGAATTGTAGAAGGTTTATTTCCTCTGGAAGCCAAGGGCTGTGTGTGTGGCTCATGTTTGACTGACAGCAGTGAATTTGTTGGACATCCAGCTCTGGATGAACCTCTCAGCCCCAGGAAGGCAGCTAGTGCTTGACTTTGGAGAGCTTGTGCTGTGAAGGTTAGTACATTAGCCTGGAGGAATGTCTTCTTCTGATTTGAACTCTTGTGAGCATCTAAAGTAAAGCAGCTCCATTTAACACAAAAAATGGTACAGTGTTTTTAGGTTTTCCAAATTAAACCAGCCCCTGGCAACACATGACAATGTGAGCTTCTCCTCCTTCCATGTCTCCCTTTCATTCAGCATAATACTCATAGCATCAAGCAGATCCTCTCATCACAGAATAACTGAACAAACTACTTGCAAGGAGTTAAGTAGGTGTTTGAAAGCACTCAAACCTTCCAGCTTAAGGACAAGACAGCTGTTTCTCAATACTTTTCTAAGACATGTCCTGAGCAACAGGATGCCTTGTCTCCCTGAGGCAAAGTGGAGGCCCCTTTGGAAATGCTGTGCCATTTGATTTCCCTTGTTTCTCAGTTATATTCTCAGATTGCCACAGAACTGCTTTGTGGGTGTGCAGCAATTGCAAGACAAAATGAATCTCTGAGGGATCGAAATGTGCCTCCTTCCCTGGGAGCAGGGGACAGCTGTGCATCTGAAAGGACAGCTGCTTTTCTGCTCAAGAGAATCACAAAAGGCTGCTGTAATGCAATTATTGATTTATTTATCCATAGTGTTAAGGTTTAGAGACAAGTCAATAGCAGAATAACAGCAGATGCAGTGAGGGCTGGCAACCAACGTAGTATTAATGAAACAGCTGTGCCTGTTGAGCCCCTGGACGTTAGACTCTAAAGTATGTTCTTCTAAAGTTTCTTCATGATTCTGACAAATTTTAGGACAAGCTCTTTGTTCTTTCACTCAGAAAGTGGTAAAGGTTTTATGAAACTTGGTTTGGGGAGAACATATTCACATTTTAATGAACTTCTCAAATGTGCTGACAGTTTTCATTGCAGAGTGACATGTTCATGTTTAAGTTTCCAGTACCTTCCCCCACTCAGAGCAACTGGATTTCAGTTTGAAGAAGTTTCTCCTGTTCCATCTGCTCTGTCAGTCATTGGCTTTTTTTCCCCTGAAAGGCTATGCAGCATTTGGGCACGTCTTGACAAAACACTTGTATTTGGGTTTTTGACTAAATATCTTTGAAGTTTGTCTTGTGGAAGGGCCGATGGCCTGGTCCTGGTACAGGAACAGGATAAGGCAGCAGCAAACATGAGTGAGACTATTTTATGTGTCCATGCAGGCTGTGTTACACACCCTGTTGTACTGGAGGAGTCTCTTTTATCTTTTTCCTTTGCTGTTCATTCTAGTGGAATGAGCCTCATTTTCATTGTCTAAAATTCATGCTCGCTGACAACATTTTGTGAGCATTTGAAATTTTTTTCAAGTGACAAAAAAGAGAGAAAACTCTCTCAGACTGGTAAGCCTGTTTGAAATGACTGTGGGAACTAAGCATGCAAGGACCTTGGAAAGGTAGCCAGTATATTTGATAACCACTCAAACTTGGCTTTTCCCCTGTGATCTGAACTCCTAACAGAGTATAACAAGTTGGGTTTTCTTGGCCTTAGCTGCCTGGTGGCTTATGTGGCCATAAAATTGCTATTTCAGTCCAGTTTGTAGTTGATGAGCCTCCTCTTTTCTGGCAATAACAACAGAGAACAAAGGATTGAGTTAGCAGAGAGTTTTAAGTGAAAATCCTATAATTATTCTCTGCAGATGAGAGATGAGGAGTGGAATAAACAATGTTCATCATCAGTGCCCATACTGAGAACAAACAGAAGGTTTCCAGTAATGCAACTTTCACTCAATTAAAATTCATTATAATATTTTCTTAAGAAATATTTTATATGTAACAATTAAAAAATATTTTACATTGCCATTATGACTTATGTAACTGTCCTTCCTGAGACAGTAGAAAATAATAAAATGATCAAATTCGATTTTTAGCTGTTGCAGTTGCTGAAGCTTTACAGATTTATAATTGGGTACAACCAAACACATGACTCAGACTGTCAATAAAAAAATTCTAAATGTATCCATCAGCTTCTGATCTGGAGCTTTAAAAATCATTTTTGAGGGACTTTACAGAACTCTACCGGAACATCATCACAGGTCCTCCTTTTAGGCTGTTGTGAGGCTTCTTTTCCAGCTAGTCTGTGCTTTTGGTTGCTTTTGTTTAGGATAGGATTAGGTTAGGTCTGAGGTCAGATTTGAGATTGAGTGTTGTTGTACCATAATCACTTTCTAATGTACCATGGTGCAGATTACTGGCCCAGATCTTCTGTCATCCTTGAGTCAGATTTACAACGCTCTCCCCAGCAAAGAGCACAGTGTGCTCTCCTCACTCCCCTCAGACCTTTTAAGAATGCAAGAGACAAGCAAGCAGGACTCTGAAATACTTCCTAGCTACTGTATATTAGCTTATTGAAGTCTCAGTCATTATATTTCACCTGTGCATCCAGGAACATCTCTTTCCTTTGGGTAATCAGAAGTTTAGATTAATTATGCTAATCAGCTAATCCAGGCTGACACAATTAGCCAGAACATGCAGTATCTCTGGAAATCTGTACAGGATCTTTCCTACTTGATGACTTTAATTTCATGATCCAGTGCAGCAATTATAGGAAAAGAGAGAGCTCTTCATTTGTATTTTCAGTCATTCCACATTTCTATTAATCGTCATAAAACTCGCCCCAGATTCTGGGACAGGGAGTCCCTTTGTCAGGCTGCCTCTGCAGTCACTGCTCTGCAGGGATTTTTGTTTTCTGTTCTCTCTCCACTTGCAAGGAAAGGTGTGTTTCTCACAGTTACCAACCACTTAACTGAAGCACATTTGTGTTCTGTTCATCACAGAGAGGTGCCAAGAAGCTCTCCTGGGGATCTGGCTAGTGGAGCGATGGATCTGCATGTGGTGGTGTAGATGGAGCTCATAGAGCCTAAACAGACAATTAAATTATAGAGAACACAGAGGAGATCAATGTGAAAAGCTAATGAAAACCCACCTACCCCCTGCACTGTAAGAATGTGAAGAAATATTTCTGTTGGTGGTTTCTAAACACTTTAAAAGCTGCAGAATAGAAAAAGAGAAAACTAAAGGAAAATTCTGTGGATTTTTTCCTGGAAATCCATAACCATAATTTCTTTTCATTTTGTTTACAGGTCAGCACTGCTGCTTCTAGTGCTTAGTCTGCTTCTTCAGTTTTTTCTTTCCTTTTCCTTGAATGCATTTTGTTCTTCCAATTTCTCGCTCTCAAAAGTCAAGATAGCAGAAGAGAAAAGTGACTTCTCTGACAGCTATAAATTTTATGTTATGCCTGTCTTAACATGCCCTAATCGCTCTGACTAGTAGTCACACATGTCTGGTCTGCTTGGGAAAATCCCAGCTTCCCCTGCAGACACACAAACCCCTGTGCATGCAGCTGTGGGCACTCAGGGACAGCGTGTTCTTTGTCAGGAAGCTCTGCACTCCAGCCTTTTGTACCACGGACCGGCCTGTGGTGCGTGTCCAGAGTGCTCCTTGCATTTCTGGGGATGGTAAAGCATCAACTCAACTCGGCAGATACGGGATAACATCCTCAAACGAACATTCCAAGAGGGAAGATACATTCCCAGGGAGCAGAAATCCTGTTTTTCTCTGTTCCTATCCATTGTGGGCACTTGTTTAGTTCCTGGTGAGCCACCTGTTTTTACAGCAGCCATCTGAATGGATAGGAGTAGGCCAGAGCAGACAGTGCAATTTAAGACATGAGATAATGAGATTCTTGACAAAAGTTTGGCATGTGTATATTTAAAGTGATTAATGTTTAATGTAGTGATATTACAATTAAAAAAGGGGAAGAGAGGTGGTAAAGAACACTGATCAAATAAATATGTACAGTGACACTGATCTAGCTTTGAAATTCCTTAAAAGGATTACACTCTGGTTTAATTAAGTCCTTTGCTCTTCCTAACATTGCCTAACGATTTTTAGTATCTCCTAGATTTCTAACATTACAGAGAAGAGAGTTATGAGTCAGATCACTTTGTGTGTTGAGTTTTAAACATGAGCCATGAATCCCTGAAATTCTTTGTTGTTTGTGCAGAATACATTTTACTCTCCCCACTTAGGGTTTAGTCATCCTTTTCATAAGTCTTTTGACGAATAAGGTCATTAAAATTAACACAATATTAAAATACCTGGTCTCGGTAATTATAATGTTTAACCATGTTTTCTCCTGAGATCAAAAACTCTGTTAATTTTATGTTTCAGTCCCAGAATTTTGCCAAACCTTATTTATAGCAGCTTGAAGACTTGTAGCTGGGTATAGCTTAAGGCAACCACACTATTCTTGTGTACCAATGACATCGTATGTTTCTATGGTGAAGTAACTTTTAATACTCTTTTTCACTCCTCACCTCACATTTAAATATGTTGCTTGATTTTTTTCTTTTTTATAATAATTTAAAAATATTTCTGTCCTTCCTAATGCTAACAGGTATTTTGTTTGATACTCTCATTAATTTTTCCATTAACAAATTTTATCTGTCATATATTCCCACCTACCCATTAACTGAGTCACTGGATGTTGACACATATTGTGCAATGGGTTTTATGTAAGAAGAACCAAAAGTTTTATGCATAGTAAAATAAGGATTGAAATTGAATTTATGGAAAAAAATTTCTCTTCAAATGTTACGAGTCATCCACGCTAGTTTAATAAGGTGACCATGACGTGCTGGAACAAGAGAACCGTAGCTGAAACCTCACGGCTCTTAACAGTGGGGAATATATTTAACTTCCTGCATTTAAATGAGCCACTTTCGTAAGCTGTTCCTGTAAATATTTCCTGAACACTGCCTACAGGTAGCTCTAGGGAAAAAGCAAATTGGATACAAATTGGGTGAAGAAGTTAGTTACTTGCCTATTGTAATTCAGTGATGCATAAATCCTTTCAAGCCAGAGATCCTGAGTGTGCTGCAGACCCCTGGCTGGGTGGAAGGCTCCCAGTGCTTGCCAGAGCCTCGTGTGCGCTCGGCTCTGCGCAGACGTCAGTCAAGGCCTTGCTGAATGACAGGGTGAGCCTGGTGAGTGGAAAACATTGCTTTGAGCAAACACCTGAGTTAACCCTCCTCACGGAATGAGCACCCTAAAAACTTTTAGCTAAAATCTTCTTGAGTTTTCATGGTATGCACTACATACACCATGAGAATCTCAGTGCTAAGAGTAACCAAATGCTTTGCTTCACTTGGGAGATTTATTAAAAACCTTTTGGTTTAAATAACAGAATACAGCTAGAAAAAAAAAGAGGGAAAAAACCAGCATATTTAACATAAAAAATATAATTATTAGATTGGGGTGCTTAGCTGATTTTTGTGATAGTTGCTAACCTTCTTCATCTGCTCCTGTAGTCACCTGCCTTGAAGATTTTATAGGGGATTTTCATTGCTGTCTTTTCCACAAGCTGTGGTTGGACCTATCGAGAGGAGCTGGTGTGTGCAACTGCCCCTTCCTTTAGCCTCAGATAAGTCCTGATGTTTCCTTTGTTCCTTTTTACTTTCCCCTTACCTCCTGAAAATGGAAGCCAAGGTTACACGTAGTTCTGTAGAAAATCATAGTTTCCCTCTTCTCCTTGTTATGGCTTCATGATTAGAATCTTCCCAATGCCCTAGTTAGCATTTCTGACTCCAGGCTGTTTTTCTCGAAATTGCTTTCAGAAGAAAGTTCTATAAATCTGTCTTGGTTTTGAAAGACAGNAAAAGAGCAGTTTTCTCATTGCATCACTGTTCTTTCTCTATGAACGTCATAAAAAGATTAAACATAACACCACAGAGAAGGAAAGTTGAGAGAGACACCCCAATATTTTTAAGGAAACCATTCTGGAAGCATTTTGTACTGGTTTTTTAAAGTCTTTTCTAGTCTAGTTCAGGCCATACCAGTCTTCTTCATACTCTATTTATATAGTATATCTTGAAAAGCTGAATAAAATTTTGCAGAAACTCTGCTAACTTTCTGTTTCTTTCTCTGCGATGTCTTCTGCAATCCTCCTCTTGGCTGACATGAGTAAACTCTTCTCCTGGGCAGTGCAAACTGCAGCACACTGTGAGCTAATTACCTTATATTAGCCAGTTCAGAAATTACTGGCAGCTAATATTCATAATGCTAATCAGTCAGAAAAAAAGGCAGCCAGCAAATAAATACCACACATCTTTGTGCTTGAAACAATTAGGACTGACCCTAATCTGATTTAAAGAATTGGAGTGCTTCCCGAAAGGGAACAGTGTGTGGCTCTCTTCACTAATTCTGTAAAGATCTCGTGGTTTTTTAATTGACCCATCTTCTTGATGCACTTTGTTGTTTTTCCATTTGGATCCTTCTGAACTTGAATTTTCAAAAGCTGTTATAAACCCAAAAAGGTAATGTCATCTTATCCTCTTCGTCAGTTAGTGCTAGCTTTTAAGTCTGCTCTTCCAAATACATCATAAATTTCAAAATGTTTATTTAAATATTTGTTGGGGTTTTTTTCATTTCACTCATGTTTGAGTTAAGAGAGTGAGAATATTTACTCTTTCATATTGGCTCTCTCCTCCTACTCCCTTAAAAATGTCCTGATTCTGCTATGCTGTTGAAGTGGTTTTAAAAATCATACTACTTCAAACAACAGTTTCTCAGTTTTGCTGGATATGGCTTGTGCTGCTTACTGCTGAAGAAAGTAAATACCCAGAATTCAAACTCCTTAGAAATAATTTAGCACCTGGTATCTTGTCACGGTACCTTGCCTTGTTAATTAACATCCTAGAAGACACAACTGAGCATTTTGTTCAAAGAGAAATTCTGCAGAAGTAGGTATATTTTTAATACAGATGGCCTAAATCAACCTAATCTGAATGCCTCCAAGCTTTGGAAATACTAAATCCATAGCCATGCATCCTGCATTGGTGTGAACATTCCATTAACTGTGTGCCCATGGGAAAGAAGGATGATCTTGGAGGATCAGGGACATCAGCAGAGTTGGGAGGTGCTGGCATTGAGCAGAGCAGACTCTTACAGCAAATGCTGTAACTGAGTGAGGGTGGTTCCTCCACAGTAGATTTCCAAGTGGGAACGTTGGTCTGGGATCAATACAGCAATTTTTTCAGCTGTATTTGAAATTAGTTATGCAGAAGTTTGTAAATGTTAGATCCAGAAATCCAGGTGCCCTTCAGAGCCCTGAAAACACTCTCAACAATGTGACCATTTGTGAGAGTTAAAAATACAGAAAATAAAAAGGAATAGGAACAGAATATTATGTACTGTCACTTCAAAATGAAATCTGGGGGGATGATCTTAAGACAGCTGATACCAATCAGACCCAGAAAAGCACATTAATACTGCAGATAGAAACGCTGCTCTGAATAGTGTGGTGTGACAAGATCGATGGAAGATATCAAATGATTGCTGAACTCTTAGATCCCATTAAAACAAAAGAATAAAAGAGCTTCCAGCTCATCTCCTTGATGGTATAGGAATGTCACTCATAAAATGATCACTAAGGAAGCTTGTCAGTGAAGAAGACTTATGTATGCTAATTAATTAGATTAATTATTTTTACACTGGCATATAAAAATAAGTAGTGGATATCAAAGCTGGAAGAAATTTCTGGTGCTATTTTTTTTTTGTTTTTTCTTTGTTTTTTTTTCCTTCTAGATCCTGTCATTGCCCACTGCTACCAACTGCTCTTCCCGGGCAGATGGCTGTGTATTACAGACCTCACTGTGGTTTTGGGCAGTGGGACTGCAGGTGATGAATCAAACTGACAGAATTCTCTATTTATAACACGTGATGTCCGTGACCTGAACCACTGCATGTTGGTCACTGTGCTAGATTGTTCCATAAAACTAAGCCCAAGGAGTTTGAAGACTTCTGGAATGAAGTCCAGTGTTTGGTGTTGCAAGTACAGGGTTCCCATTACAAGGAAGGTGTGGGTGAAGGTGAGCAAGCCCAGTGGAGGGGGAGGGAGCTGGAACTCTCTGTGAGGTGATGCTGAGGGAATGGGGCTTGTTTAGCCTGGGGAAGAAATGGCTTAGGGTACCTCATAACAGCCTTCCAATGCATGAATGGTTTTACGATTCCCTGTGCAGTAATTGTTCCTAGTGGGAAAAAGGCCTAAATCACTAAGCCAACAGGACCTGGTGCCATGTGGGGAACAAGCACAGCCTTTCTGCACTCAGCAAGACTTGCATTGGGTTGCAGGTGCCCTTTGCCTCTCTGGTATCCTGATGGCTTTGAAAGGTCCCTGTGTCTTCCAGGCAGATGAGGATTTGCAGCAGAACTTCATAAAAACAAACTTGCAAGCATCTCCTTAGATCCATGCTTCAAGTTATGGAGCCAATATCAAGATGCCCAAAGACAAAATCTGTTTCAGGAGAATGTTTTTGCTAGAGGCTGAAACGAGTTGATCGTACGTACCTTCTCCTTACCCCCAGTCAGACAGACAATGGAAATGTGGTTTCCTGCTTCTAGTTTTTCCCCTTTTATATTCCTGTGTCTTTTAACGTCTGGATTCTTAAAACTGTAACTGACGTTAGATGGGAAAATAAGAAACCTGTTAAAGATTAACTAAAACTGGCTGTAACTTTTCCTCAGTTTGTGCTTGAAGAAGGGACACAGTGACAGACTGGCTGCTTTCTGATTTTTTCTTATTTCCCCCTCTCTCTTTATTCTTCTGCCTCTCACATTTCAAAAGCACCCAAGTGATGTGGAACCTACATACTATTTTTCCAGAGACCCGTAGTGTCCGTCTGTCATTGAAAATGTTCTGTGCAATGTCTGGCGATTTCCAAAGAAGCCCAGAAGAACCACTCATGGCTGCTAACTTAGCAATGCAGGCCTTGGAAAATCCTTTGTCAAAGATTTTGGGTTTTTTGTCCCTCACTTCATTAGTTTGGCTCTCAATACCTGGCTCTAAAGCTAATCAATGCCTTTCCTCAAGAGAATGAATGGCACTGCAGAAGTTCTTTCTAAAATAGCAGGGTTTCTGTTTATAACTGTCACCATCCCGTATTTTTTCTTGCACAACCCTACACTGGAAACAGAACCACATCAGACCTCCAAATGAAAGGATTTTCAGCCAGCTGTGTAGTTGTCTTTTACAGTAACTTCTCTGCTTATGCCAAAATAGCCACCACCCCGTTTCCTGAAGTTCCCACAAGGCAGGCAGGTCAATGGTTTGAAATTTCAGTTAAGCTGGCTCTTGGATTATGGGGTTGTTGCTATAAATTGGTTCCTGTCCAATTTGAGTACACTGTAATTGCTACTTTGCACTGCAAGTAGATTTTCAGTGTCAGAATAATCAAATTAACAGGGATGACCCTTCAACTGTTCATTGATGCCTCTGCTGTGTTTTCAAAGGTCTCATTTTTTAATTTGTCTTAAATATGTCAAGTTCTTATTGCTGTTCATTATGCTAAAACATCCAGTGTGTATTGAGTGTGTTATAAAATAACCCACATCCCAAAATTTCATTTAGACTATAGGGAAAAGAAAAAAAAAGGAAAGTTTCCCTGGTTTTCCCAGTTGGAATAGCTGCAGGAAGAATTTGGGCTGCCTTTGGGCTTGGCATAACTTTAGAAAATAATGACATTCCATGTTCATTTTGGGATTTTGATGCATGCTCATAAAAGACTAAACAGTCTTCTGCTTAATTTTTTAATCTGGGCTGTAATTCTGTTGCCAAAGCGAAGCTGAAATGGCTGGCACACACCTTGTGTTCACAGGAATTTCACAGGAAAAATAAGAAAAGAAAAGAATCATAGTGCTGCTATTAAACATAAATTTAAAATTAACTCTGACTGCTTATATCCTTTGGGGTATTCTTTTTCCATTAAGTATATTTTGGAAAGTAACAATACTAGTAACAGACATTTAGAAGTTAGCAAAAAACAGATTTTTTTTTCCCCAAGAAAACCTGAAACTGGGTGACATGGAAATAAGTGTTAGATAGTTTAGAGAGCTTTTTGATTTTGTGGATGAGGTTTATTTTTGATGGGTAGTATTTTTCACAGCTGTACTTACTGCTTTGATATTTGATAAAAGAAAACTAATGTGACAAAATGAAATAAAATAAAGCAGACAAAAGGAGGGTATATTTAACAGGTAAGGCTTTTATTAAAGTTTAAAACTTCTGTTCCATTTTCAGCAGTGGTCTAAATTCAATATACATAGAAGCCCTTCAGGTTCCTAAAAGGGGAACTGGTAGTCTCACAAATAATATTTTCAAATATAATCCATAAATTGTACTGACAGAATGTCCAAGTGACAAGAGTAACTAGCTCTTGTGTTTAAATTTGTGTGATCATGTTATTTCAGTCTCTGTATAGGTTTAGGGAATGTTTCTCTGCCAATGGGAAAAAACAGTTTCAACGTGCATGACAGTTGCATATATTTTAGTGAAGGTGGGAAAAGCTCTTTTAATTTAATCTTTGCCTTAGAATATACTCTGGTCCCAGAGGCTGTTCTGAAAATGGTCACATTTTTCTGACAGCTGTTCAGTCACTGTGAGCATGTCTTCAAAGGAAAGGCCCTCCTTTCCAACTGGCAAATTTCTAATATTAGGTTTCAGACTATAAAAAAACCTCACCCTAAACCCTTTTTTACTTCATGGCTTCTTGATAAAATCCAATCAGCCCAGAGGGAATTTATAATTCAGCAATTGCAGCAGATGATTACTACCTGCAGGAGCAATCACTTATTGTACATCACCTGCGGACTGATGAACATTTATTATCACGGGTTTAATTGCTTGTACTACATCCTTGTGGCAAGATACACACACACACACCTCCTTTATACATATGGATAAATGCAGGCCACTTGGTAAGGATGGGAAATGCTTTGTTCAGATTAGATTTTGAAAAATGAAAAGTACTCAAATTATCTAAGAAATACCTCAATCTAGAATACAGGTTTACAGTCTGCGTTCACCCATTTCTGCATCTAGTTGAAGACAAGAATTAAACAAGACAAAAGGAAAGAGTGTGTGTGTGTGTGTGTGTGTGTGTGCAGGGTTTTATTCATTTATTTGTATCTGGCTGGAGTTTGATGTGAAGATTTTGGGGTTCTTGTTCAAACTCCTCTATTTTTTACAATTTTAAAGTGAGCTGGTGTCATCCATTTAAGAAGCCCATGATCAGACCCCCATCAAGAGGTGCTTCCTTGTGTGCACTGCACACACGGGCAGGAAAAGATCCCTGGGGCACAATTAAATGCAGTACTGGGGTTTGTTTTATCCACAAAAGTTTGCCAATCATTATATTACTACTTCAAAACAGTGTCAGGTGTATTTAACACTAACAATATCACAGTGTTAAAGCTGGGAACCAGCTGCAAGATACACACTGAGACAGCCCTGGGTACAGGATTGAGGCAATAGAGAAAAGTAAAGTAAATTGAAGTAATTCTGGTCCTGAAGCCATGTGAAAAATGAAACAAACTGTGACACCATGAAGAAATCAGAAGGCTTATTTGAATTACTTTACCTGAAGCAGTCCCTACTGCATCAGCTGCAAAAAGCCAGCGTTGCCTTCCCTCTGGGTGCTGCTCCTTGGCAAAGCAGAAAGTATGGAGCAAAAGGGAGTTGGTTTAAAGTGAACTGGAAGGAGGAAAAGGTTGTACGAAGCTGTCACCAATCAGTTGTTGAGATGAACGTGAGCTTGCCTTTCTCGTTCTGGTCGATCTGCTGTTGCAGCCCCGGGGGGCAGCGCTGTCTGCGCTGCTTTGGGGAGCCTGGGCCTGGAGAGCCCGGGTGCCTCGCCCGGGGAGCTGCCCTTGCCCGGAGCTGGGCCACACCTGGGCCACGGGACCCTCCTGCCCTTCCAGCAGCCTCCCCCAGGCCTTGTGGCCGCAGCTGGGGCCACGAAAGGTGGGCGTCTGCAGACTCTGCACTGGAGGGACAGGTGTGTTCTGGATGCTTGGGAGCCTGGGTCTTATCTGCAATTAAAATGTGAGTTCCAGGGTTAAAGGGATTAATGAGGCAGCCCAAATGAGAACATTTCCAAAAAAGTGATTTTTGCAACTATTCTGGATTCCATTAGAAACTTCTAATATTGTTCCTTTGATACAGAGTTAATCTTCTCTATAATGAGAATATTGTAAAATACACTACTGGCAGGAGTGTGTAAATATTTTATATGAGAGGTGATCTAAGTAGGATCAAATCCTGCTTGCCTCGGTCATGCAGCTAGTCCCACTGCCTTTAAACAGGAATGCCACAGTGAATCAAGCAGGCAGGGTTGGTCCTATATGTGCTATTTCTATATTTCAGTTTCATCTTGAGTTCAGCTTCATTCGTAATTAACACAGTATACTGATTAAATCATTAACTGTATAGTTCATCTTTCATCAGCAGCTTGTAGATTGAGATCCTAATGTACTGTAACCCATTGTTAGGACAGCTATAAAATTTTGATTTATGGAGGCAAATATTTTCTGTTCTGGTATCATTTGTGATCAAGAAATGATACAAACAAATTTATCTAAGATAATTGCTTCCTCATGTCTGACAGTGCTAGAAAATTCATCATAAGGATATTGGGATAAAGGGAAGGATGAATTTTTAATTCTTTTGAAGCATAATAAACTGAACTTCTTTGAGGTTCCAAGTGTAGAGATGAGAGATTTACTGAAATAAAATGGGAAGTGTCCTTGCTTTCGTACAGCTGCTGTCAGGATGGTGGCAGTGTTAAAGTCAGTCTCACTGGAAATTACTTCGTAGATTTTTTTTTCTTGTTTTTCTATCCCACTTGCTAAAAGTCTGAAGTTTTAAGCTTTTTGTCGTCTAGGTCCATCTATTTCAATAATTGTCTCAGCACCTTTCCATTGTAATATTCTAATGAAAAGCACCTAAGTGACCTTGTGAAGTGTGATAAAGCCAGTAGAAAGTAGTGCTGTGTTCACAAATTTTATTTTCTTAGAAATATCTTAAGGCAGCATTGTTCTGGGAACGTTAAGAAGCTACTGCCATCTTTACAGAGTGGCACGCTGTAGTTCTTGGAAAGTCTTGGAAAGATATCCACGATCTTCCTGCTGGAGGCACGTGTCCTAGAACAGATGTTACAGTACCGTCTCCCGAACATACAGCAATTTATAGAGCCCAGAAGTGGTGCAGTATTAACAGTCCTTTATCCACTAGATGCCAATGTCACTCTTAACAAGCTGTTAATTGCAATAATGAGGGTTGAAAATATCTCCAGCAAAACTGAGTATTTTGAATGCTACCATAGGAGAAATGATCTTACAAAACCATGTCTGGTTATTTAAATATAGTTTATAGTGGCATTTACAAATATAACTTTGGATTCTGATCCTATCTTTATGAACTAGGACTAAACGGGAAATGAGGGGGTACATTTGGCATAAAAGGTGATTTAAGACTCCTGATGCTCCAGTCTCCTCTCTGCATGGCTTATTGCCAATAATGTGAAATATTAGCCACAAGATGTCCTCATGAGAAAAATGTTGGTTGCCAGCTCTTCGAAAATAGGTGATTGTTTCTGTCTGAGCCCGTGCAAACCAAGCCATTGCTTCCCGTTTTTAGCATCCAGTTCTTCTGGAAACCTACATGAGCCAGTAAAGTGTCCTTTGGGCAAAGGCAGTGAATGGACTCCGGGCTGCATCAGAGAAGCATTTCCAGGAGGCTGAGGGGGCTGATCCTCCCTCTGCTCAGGCCACAGCTGGAGCTCTGTGCCCAGTTGTGGGCTCCCCAGTACAAGAGACAGGAACACAGTGGAGAGCATCCAGTGAAAGGCCAGGAAGGTGAGGAGGAAACTGGAGCATCTCTTCTCTCAGGAAAGGCTGAAACACCTGGGGCTGTTCAGCCTGGAGAAGTGAAGGCTCAGGGGGACCTTCTCAATGTATAGAGGTACTGCAAGGGAGGGCGCCAAGTGGACAGAGCCAAGCTCCTCTCAGTGGTGCCCCTGCCAGGACCACAGGCCATGGGCACAAACTCAAACACAGGAGATTCCCTCAGAACATCAGGAAACACTTTTTCACTTGAGGGTCACTGAGCACTGGCAGTTTACCAAGGAAGTCCTCCTCCTTGGAGGTATTCCAAATCCATCTGGACATGGTCCTGAGCTTTAGCTGGCCTGCCTTCAGTGGGGAGGTTGGACCAGATGAGCTCTGGAGGTCCCTGCCAATGTCAAGCAGTCTGTGGTTCTGAGAATGAAAATTAGTCTTGTGTCAGTGCTTCAGATTTCCTAAAATGTTTGGAAAGCCATGTGGCTGCTTTAACTGACCCATTTGCTGAGTAATAGCCTGAAGATATTCTGGTCATAGCATTGTTTGACCAATAAAGGTTATCTGGTAAATCACCTGAAAACCATAACTTTTTTTTTTTTTTGAAAATAGTTATTGAAACAGAGCAGAAAATCTCCTCTTATATAGTGAGATAGACTTTCCCAATCACTTCCAACTGTAACTTTCCTGTCGCCCAGCATTAGGACAGAGTAAGAAAACTGGAAATCCCTGTGGTGCCTCAGAAGGGATTTGCTACAGCACCACCAAACCCCAAATGTGTGAGTGCCAGTGGGGAATTGCACTGAAGAGCTGTCCTGGGAGCTGTCAGCAATAACCTGCACAGGGTTCAGCTCTCACAAACACACTGAAAACCAAAAGGAATTACTTGTAGTAGCCTAGGGATTCTGAGACTGTCCGTCACCCGAGGGGCAGGAACCTGTGATGAGACCCTCTTTTGGGCCAAAACCTGCAGTGGGAAAAAGGGACCACAAATCATGCCTAGATCTGATAGAACATGATCGCAGCCCCAGGTATCCCAGTGACTCCAAGGCTTCTCTCTCTTCCTGGGGAGCAGGTACTGACACCTCAGCCAGGAGGGACAGCAACAGCTGTCATTGAGCAGGAGGCTGCAGCGAGAGATCGAGGTACCTGCAGCAGGAACTCTGCAGAAATTAGACTGGTGGCAGAGTTTAGCTGCTAAGAGTTAACATGTGTTCTTTGTTGAGAAATTTGTCACAGAAATATGAGAAAATCCTTTCTTGCAACCAGCAAAGCAGGTTGAAAACAGTGTTAGGAAGATGAACATGACAGCAAAGTGGACAAGGGAGAGTTAATGACAAGATATCCAGGCAAAAATCTTTTATCTCTAGGGGTTGTAGAGAAATTCAGATACTTCTTTCTTTAACGTGGCTGGATTAGAGACTAGGAGAGAATCAAAAGCATGTAGGATATCCTGAAGCAGTGAGCCTCAGGTTTTTTACTCCTCTCTCCCTTTTTCACATCACACCATGCTCCTTTCCATCAGGTTTTGATCACAGGTTCTGGTTTGTCTGCAGTTTCTTTTCTGTCTTTGATCAATGTTTGTCTTTGATCTCCATGTTTCTGTCTATTCTATTCTTTTGTCTCCAGTCTATGACTATTATATTTTTCCTTTTTTTTCTGTGCTATTATTTGCCTTCCATTGGGTCTTTCTTCTTGTTTCATTGTACTTTATCTCTGTCCAAAATGGTGTACTGGGTGTGAACAATGAATGAATTGATTTCAAATGAGTTGATGACAGTGCTTAGCCAATCCATATCATATATAACAGCCCACTGAGAGAGTACAATAAGTGACTCAAATCAAAATTAATTCACACTGATGCTTGGAAAATCCATATGGAAGGCTGTGGACTGACAGATCAGAATGGTTTTGTGTAACCAGAGTTTTAAGAAAATGTGTCTTTAAGTAGAAAAATGAAATCTATGTTGGCCTTTTCCTTCTGCTTTGTTATCTTTGGATAAAACAGATTAGCAAGTGTGTAATTGATTAGTTAATTAGTAAGAGTGGGCCCTGAAGTCTGGTTACCAAAGACATGAGGAATGATTACAGACTAAAAATGTAACAATAAAGCAAAAGTTTGATGGTGCATTCTTGCCTCCCATAGAAAACCTTAAAGCCATGCAAATGCAAAGAGCTTTCTAGCACAGGTTGCTCCTGTTCCTCAGAGATGGAGCTACTGCATTACTGCTCTGTGACTGAGACATGTGAGTTGAAAGGAAATATAAATAACTAGGAAGAGAAGACTAATAATTGGGAAAGCTTGACAGAAACTCCTTTGTGTCATGTTCCCAATCTTGGGTTTGCCACAGGCTCATTCCTAATAATTCCAACCATTGAGCTAAAACTGTTATCCAAAGAATCCTGTCTGAATTTAAATTAGTTTTTCACTTATTATTTTTGAGTGACTCCATCAAATATATATAAAACTAGGGGAAAGGCCGTGTTGTTTTTACACGCAAGTGCTCTTCCCAGAGCATGCCAGAACCTGACATTTCTTTGAAGCTTTTCTAAATTTCAAAGGCGGTAATATATTTAAAACATCTGAAAGTTTTTATGTCTCTCTCTCTAATTATTTTTGATGTGATACTTCTCAGGACACATAAAATAAAACCATTTTCTGCCTGATCTTAATTGAGGAGACTCTTATCTCCTTCTGTAATTACTGATGAACAAGATTTCTACATGGATTAAATTGCATATTCTCACAAACTGGAACAGGGTTATTTTTTTGTCTTTCATAACACGCTTTTCTAAAGCTCTGCAATGTCTCCATCCCCATGTAAACACTTTATTTACAGCTGTCCACAGCTGTATTACACTGACTGCTGTATAGTTACTTTTATTTCTGCAGATTATAACTACCTTACGTATCCAGAGAGGATATATAAGCATAATTACTGTAAGTGGAGAATATTGCCATGGTGATTCCACAAGATTTGCAGGAAGGATCCTGAGGAATGTACTGAGTTCAGAGGTATTTACCTCAGCCAAGGTAAAGCACAGTGACTCAGGCAAATCCATTTCTGCTCACAGCAATCTCTTGGCAAAGGTGGGTTCATCTCACTTCATCGTGTGAGGGCAAGGTACGTTTGTGTCATTCAGCCGTAGCCTGGTGGGAATTCATGCCCTGAAACTCCTGAGGGGGTTACCAGGGAAGAGTCTGGTGATGTGGGAGGACAGAAGTTTGCTCAGGTTGCTTTCCCTCAAGGTTCAGCACAGCACCTTAGAGAGTCTGTGCTGCTGGGCCCTTGGCACGCAGCCGAGATGTTCCTGGGCATTCTCAACCTTCTGGACTGAAGCTGGATGCTGGTATTAATCAATAATATGCTTTGGCCTCCTCCATGTGTTACTTTGACTGGCATTCCTCCAAAGAATGAATTTCTGCATTGATTTTTGGTTTTAAACACTTCAAAGAAATTTGAAATACTTTTTTACGCTGAAAAAAGTTTAAATTCTTCTCTTTTCCAGATTTTTTTTTTGTCAGGCATGACCTTTGGGTAAGTAATTTTCATCATAATAATCATCAAATAGAAAGAATTTTCTTCAATGATCACGCCTCCTGGCACTTCCCAGTTGTGTTTCTCAGGCAGCATGTTGGGTTTTAACTTTCCTAATCCTGTATTTTTCACAACAATATAAAGATTGTGTTCAGATAAAGTAGTTTATGAGTCTCTACGTATCATAGCACAGGCAGATATCTGCAGACTTGGTAGTGTTTTCTGCAGGAATGCAGGGAATTCATTGCACATGTGACTCGTTTGCTGGAGCTCTGTGCACAGACATGGAACCTCTTTTAACCTCACCTGGCCTTTACTGGGTTAAAGCAGTGCTAAGAAAGCGACAAAAATCATAGTTTAAATCGTAATTAAACAAAATCATAGTTAAACAAAAAGGGAGGGTAAATGGCATGACAATCCCAATTGAAGTGTTGCAAAGAAACCAGTAAATAGCATAGATTTTCTATCAGTGCCTGGAATTTCACTAAGCCCACAGCTGAATGTCATTCTGGTGCAGTGTCTCTGGCATCCAGAGCCTGTGAGCATTGTGGAAGTGTTGCTTATTCAGTGTGCTGCTAATTCAGATGGAGTTGTGCCATCAGTGAATTGCCTTTGCTGACCACTGGTGTCAATAAAGGGAAAAAAACAAACCCAAACTGCCTGGAAAACCAGTTCTACTCTTTTCTTTGGGCTCCTAATTTTATAGCCCTGCTCAGTAAGGTGTAACTGGGTTTGTAGCTATTGATTCTTTTGTGAGCACTGCAGAAGTTCATGAAGAATATTCAATATTCAACTTGTGTGTCTCTTGCTGACTACTGGTAAATGCACATTTTTTATACTGCTATTGAACACTTGTTTGTTATCTCGGAAAGCAGAAGTACCCATATGTCAGAGTATCCCTCACATGGCCTTTGTTTACTGGGAGCTGGCAGGAATTCTAAGTAGATAAAATAAGAAAAGCATGAGGCAGGACAGTATTATTTTTTGAATGAAAAGAAAGCCACAAGTCCTGAGAATCCTGAAACCAGTCAAGCACAATAAAGGTCTCAAAAACCATGGCTTTCAGTCTAAATAACAAGGCATCATGGTGTAGCTTAAGTCACAGCTCCAGCTAAATCTGAATTATAGTATCAGCAAATACCTTTGCCATGTCGTACTGTTCTGATTTTATTATTTTGCTGTATGTTCTGTTCAATGATTGACTTGAGTAGACTTGAGAAAGTTGATCAATAAAGACACAGCAATTACAGATGAATAAATTACAGGCCTTCTCCAGCTGAATTGTAGTAAGAGTTGGAAGCTTATGTGTGTGGGGTCCACTGAGTTTTCCCACCGAGACTGTCAGATTTGTTATTACTAAACAATGTAGTGTGTGCTGTAGGCAGAAAAAGCTGCAGGGCTCTGTTTAGAATAATAGTGTGTTCACAAATAGTTCTCAAATAGCTCTGAAATATCACAGTTAGCTGCGTCTCCGTTCTATTGTCTCACTGCTTCATGCTTCTGAGACCTTTTCCTAGCAGACTATGAAATCATTCCAAATGTAAGATGATAAATTAATAGAACAAAACAAATTGGAGTCAGTAGGAGTGCATTTAGCACTAACAAGACCCATCTGAGTTTCAGATTTTCTCTTGCTATTATAAAAAATAAGGCTTGTGTCAGAACTCATCTTTTTTTTAATTGCTCTTGCACAAAGCGCTGGATATTATTTTAAGGGCTAATGGAAAGGAGCAGTCTCTCCAATTCTTCACAAAATCACTTTTTTAAAGTAGGAGGGAAAAATGTGAGATACAAGAAGAAATACATTTCGTATCACCTAGGGCAGAAGGAATGGATATTTGGGTTTTTGCACTGCATCACAATGCACAGGGATGGCTTTAGGGTAAATAATGTTAATATTTGCAGGAAGCGAGAACTCAAACAAGACACATTTAGAGGTGAAGTGTTTGATGTTATGTTTGAAGAGGCAAAGAAGTTTCCTATGCTCTCCCTGAAAGTGTTGAAGGTTTTTGGGTTTTGCTAGGTTTTTTTCCCTTGGTGTGGAAGGAAAACTATTGAAACATCCCTCTTTTGTAAATATATCTCTTATCTGCCAATGAAGCCCAGCAGCCTGGAAATTAGGGAACTGAGATTCTATTCTTCTGGAGAACAAAAGACCATCAAACTCTGCCTCCTTCACCTGATGCTTATAATGAATTTTTCTGCTAGCAAGCACCAAAGGTGTTTCATTTGCTGATCTGTTCTTTGATTTGATCTCCTAAGATTAAGCAGATTTTACAGAGCACTTTTGCTGTTCTTTTGATAATACTTTGTCATAGTTCCTTTGCTTTAGCTGGCTCTGATAGTGTCCCTGTAAAGAGATGTTCAAGTCAGCTTGATGGTAAGTGACTTGGTTAAGAATACAAGAACATCTTGCATTCAGAAAAGTCTTTCATGCACTCACGTGGTGTCACAGTATTGTCTTCCCCACATCCAGAGATGCTTTCCTGATTTTCAAGGCCACAGTAACATTCTGGAGAGTTCACATGCCCCACTGTGTCCTGGCAGCGTCTCCATATGGCTGGATTTACGTGCCATTTCAGGCAATGTCAGTAGAGTTTGGAAAGACCTGTAAACTTTCAAGAGCTCAGAAAAGAGTCTTGGGGTTTGAAAACTGTGTTTATGTTCTTGTACAGTCTTCTCAAAATAATTTGCTTCGTGCGCATTGGCATCATTGAGTTGGTTGGAAAGGGATTTCATCAAGTCAAAGGAAAAAAACACGAAGGGGTGGGAACTGAAGGGGATGAGTAAGGGGTAAGTTTGTCAGTGATACAATTTCTCTCCCTTAAATAGTTAGCCTTTGTTGCAATGCATTCAGCATTGAAATATTATGCAGGGAGGAGGCCAACCACAGCGTAGAGGAATTAATAAAACTGATCAGCTCTGCTCTGACATGTTAAAGTGGTGCCATTTATTAGAAAATGTTTTCAGTAACTCTGTTCTGTTGCCTCTTGAAAGAGAGAAAGAGGTGATGAAGGAGCCAGCTTCTGTCCAAGAGACACTTTATGTTCAGTAGTTTGGCCAGATGATAAGTAATTCTGTGCTGAATTGAGGATTTCTGCTGTTTGGTAGCAACAGAAAAGAAAAATTATTGGAGGACTCATTATCTTTAAGTGTAAGAATAAATTCCTTTGCCCTAAATACATAGTTACAGATATTAATGGCACTCTAGATTCAGTTGCATGTCACTACATGTGTAAAATTTTTATTAATGGGGTTCTCTTTCTCTACTGGTGACCACTGAAATGAAAATCCAGCTCTTTGCTCATGTTCCTCCGCCACTGCCAGCGCCTTCTGCCGGTGTTGTGATGTGAGAAGCACAGCTCTGAGCTTCCAGCAAACCATGGAGCTTCAGCAAGTGCAGACATACCAACAGTGTCTTAGGGACACACACACACACAGAACAGAGTGACAGTGGGGTTAGAGTCAAATAAGTGTCCACAGTGGCAACCTCTGGGCAAGGATGAAGGGCTGATGGAGAGGCAGCTGCTGGCCAAGCTGTGGTGGCCTTGGCTCGTGCCAGGGTGGAGGGCACAGGAGGTGGGGAGAGGGCTCTGCCCCTGCCCGGGGTGTGGAACAGGTGTGGGGGTCTGTCTGGGTTGAGACGTGATACAAAGTGTTATAAACTGCCTGAGGAGAACAGAGATGTCTACATTTGCTAAATGATTATATTTTCTTTGTATTTAATTATTTTTGCAGTAATTATGAGTGCCTGCTCGTTCCTGGAGAACTTGATGATCAGTTAGGAATAATGAAGGAATAATGTATTATTCCTTCACAGAGAAAATGAAATGAAATGAGGCTTTCACAGTAGCTAAGCATAATCTATAGATTAAGCAAAACAATACAGTACACGTGCTATGTGTGTTTAATTTCTTTCCCTGGATTTTAGTTTATGTAAAACTGCAGTTATCTCCATTGAAATGTTGCCCCAAAAATAGTGGCGAGGAGTAAAAAAAAATATTCCAGCAGGAGCATATTAATAATCTTGATTATCAGACTGAAAGTGTGAAAATTTTAGAAGTGAAAAGTTCTTTTTTTCCACAATTTGGAACATAGGTATGAACAATTGATTTTGATCTTGTAAGCCTTTATAAATGCTGAAGTTTATATCGAGTGGGTGCAGGCAGCTTAGTTTCAGAGGCAACTGATAAGAGGTTTGTATTCTATGAGTAAATGCTTGTTAGTTACAGACTATTTTTCAAAACCAGAAAAGATTACATTTAAGACATGAACCTTTCACTGTACGTGCCTCGTCTGACTTAGAGCAAGTGCTATATGTGGATGCCGATTTCTGAAATGTGAGAAATACTGGTTTGATCTTGTCAATTAATTTCAGAAATGCTCAAAAACTGGGTTCTTGGTTGCTGCATTACCTTGGAACCATTTCTGGGTCTCTCTGTCTTAGGCTCAGAGGGTCTGGGCATTATTTTGGTATTTTAAGTTACATAGCTGTGGTCTGCAGATCTTAGGGGTTGTTTTAAAGTCAGGAAACAGATAAACCTAGTTAGAAAGGAAGACTTAGATTGGAGAGCGATCCCATTCTGGTAAATGCTTGATCACATCTTCAAATAAAAGTAAACATTCAAATCACTCTAATGAAGAGCTCAAATACAGTGGCAGTGTCTCTGTACAAGATACAGAGGCTTCTAACAGCTCCAGTCAGCATGTATTGGTCTTACTGGGGAAGGTGAAGAAAGTCCTGTTGGCCTCAGATCTGATTAGGGATGGTCCTATTTGAAAAGATATTTAAGCCCTTTTAATGTGTTTTTCTTCATAGCACGCTTGATATTACGTATAGGTATATAATATTATGTATAGGTATATAATATTATGTATAGGTATATAATATTGTGTATATGTGATAGGCCAATGCTCTGTCTGGTTTGGGTGTTCACAGTGTTGCGTGTGGCAGAGTCCGGAGGGGTCAGAGGATGAATCCTGGTCCTGCCCTGCTCCAGGGGAACTGGCCAGCAGAGTGGGACAGTGGATTCTCCTGCGGAAGAGTAGCTGTGCGTTCTCAGCTCAGAGAGCTTTCTGTAGTATCCTGCAGCAGAAGGCACTGGGAGAGAGCTAGAAAGAGGTGAGGAGTGTAGAAGATGACTGGGAGCATCTCTCAGAAAAGCTGAGTGCAGGTCACAGACAAGCCTTAGAGGTGATGGCAGAGGGCACTTTCCATGTACAGCAATCAAGAAAGAACAGATAGAGATCACAGGAAACCAAGAATCCAGGGAAATGTGTTGGACTAGAAAGGATGACTGAGGCCCAGGCTTCATCCAGCAATGATTCAACTGGAGAGTAGATCTGTAAAAAATCCTTTTATTTTAAGCTGGTTTTCCAACCTCAAAGCTTCTCTACTCAAGAATTCTAGCCTGTTTTAATATATTTCCAAATAACATTCAATTCTATATTTTTACAATGCAGTGTGTTACATTAAAAGAAAGCAGATTCATCTCATAGCCTTGGCTAAGCTGGGATCCAGTGGAAAGTGTCATTTGAAGTAGGGCCTATTATTGGAAGGATTTGAGTAATGATTTTCCATTATATGAATCAAAGTAACTCTAAAGTCTGAACAGCCCAAACAGATGCAAAAAGCCGAAGATCAGCTTTGTGATTTTGTTAATTTCTGTGCCAATAAATCCAAAACTGAGAACAGATGTGCCAGAGCAAGAGTAGAGACTTTCCTTTTCAAAGCCAGTTTGAAAAAGTTCATGATTAAAGACTAACTTTGAGGCTCTTGTCAATAGTTCCAAAATTAAGTTTGTCATAACACTTTACATAATGCTAATGATAAGCTATTTATTGTGTGGAAAATGTCAGTTTATTTCTTACTCTCTTCTTTTGATCTAATACTTCCTGACATGTTGAAGTCTCAGTATTTAGGTCTCTGCAGTGATTATCCAGGGGAAACCTGTGTAGCTGTGGAGAGGGGAGATGTACAAGGATGAGGTGCAGCACCTGTGGAACTGGCTGAGGGGTCCAGTGGGCCCTGAAATTAGGAAGCTCTCTGTAACTTTGATCTGGTATCACAGTGGAATGTTTATTGCTGATTTATGTGTTAGATATGTCGCACAGCTCCAGCTTGAGGCCAAGAGCAGGTAAGATTAAATGAGGGGATGGGGAGAGAGAAGAGGCTGGGAACAATGAAATGGCTTCAGGGCGGGAGAAGAGCTTCCCTCCGAGAGGCTGTGGCTGGTTGTGCCATTTTGTTCCTGCACACACGGGACAGGGCTGAGTAACCGCAGCAGCGAACGGGGGCACTGCCTTAGTGCAGCCCAGGGAGAGGAGCTGACGCTGGAAAAGCTGGACTCTGCCCTGGCTCACTGGGTGCAGGTGAAGGAAGAGGCAAATGCAGCCTGGACTCCTGTACATATGGCACCTGAATTCCAGTTTTGGTTGCAGTGAACATTCCACCATTAAGCCAAAGGGGAGCAGTGCTGCTGAGAAGGACTGAGAATTCCTGCTCGTGTTCCAGCCTGGCCGCTGTGCTCATGCTCAGAGGAACACCCTGTACAACACTGGGTTAAAGGCCCACAGGCAGAAGTAAAAGATCAGAGCTCACCCACAGAGCTGTTGGGTCGAAGGCTGCTCCTCTCTTTTGAGAGTTTGAATCTCTCTCTGCAACATACTTTCCAAGCTACATCTCTTTAGCTTATTATTGATTCAAAAGTAATTTCAAAAGTAATTAATAAAAAAGAATTTTCAGCTAACTTACTGTTAACCATCAAACTCGGCATGGGATTTTGTCTGTTGTAAGAAAACATGGCTAGGTAAGATGGTAATATTCACATTCTGTAAGAACGCCACTAAGATCCATTTTAAACCTCCCAAATAACAGCAGTTCCAGGAGGAAGTGGATCTTGCTGTAAAAAAATCAGTTAGAAGCAGTCTCAAGTGGATCAAAAAATGTTGGGGCAAACCTTCTTTTGTTTTTTAATTTCATTAAGGCATTTCTAAGGGCTCAGTCATAAAATCACTATCAAACTTGAAACACCCAAAAGTTGAATTCAGGCATAAATCATCTTTCAGCAGATCTTTACCAATCTTTGTGTTGATAATACTCTCTAATTTACTGACAGAGAAGTAAGTAATGCATCATCCTCTTATTTATTTTCCAGTTGTCAGAGTATGGATAGTGGTAAAATATTTAAATAAATTCTGAAATAAGTAATTGTAGATAAAAGTCTCTTACTGTGTTCACGATAGACACACACATATCCCTGCTGCATTCTATAAATACCATTTAGTATCAAAACCAAACTCAAATCCTGCTTTTGACTAACAATTATTATTCTGTAGGAAATTTTAAGCAATGAGTGGATTTTTTTTTTCCTGTTTAAAAAGAGTACGTGGAAGTTAGAACTAAAGTGGCATGTATCTTACACAAAGCTGCAGTTAATTTAATGGAATTATTTCTTAAGGCTCAACGGTTGCCCTCAAACCACAGGTTATCAATTCACTGGGAAGAATAACCCTGTCATTAACCCCGGTCTGCTGAGAGCTGGCCTGCCCTCGGCTGTAAGTCCCTGTTAAAACCAGGTGATAAGAAGTCATGGGAGGACAAGGAGCTGGTAGGTGTTTCCGTGCCGGGCCTGGGTGTGTTCGGCCAGGCGCTGCTCAGGGAGGTGGGTGACGGTGCGAGCCAGCCCCGCGCGGCGCCCGGCACATCCCGGGGAGCTTCTGTGTGCAGGGGCCTCGGGAAGCCGCCTGCCTGGGAAGTCTGATCAGGCTGCTTTGGCTCCGGTTCTGACAAGTCTTAAATACCTGCGAGGCCTGTGCCCGTGTTTGGCTGGCCTTCCCACAAAAACTCTCTTTGTGTGTGTCGCTTGTACCTGTCTCTGCTGTGTCGTGTCGCCGTTGACCTTTGGCCGGTGTCTGACAAGAGCCTGGCTGTGACTCGCCCAGCTCCGAGCGGGCTGTGTACTCCAGCCCCTGGCTGGCTCCAGGAGCTCCGCGAGTTTTCCGGCCTGGACGACACAGGGCTGGAGGCAGAAGTGCGGCCGAGCCCTTCCCTTGTCCCAGGAAAGGGAAGGCTCGGCACCGGCCCGAGCTCCCGCTGGCTCTGTAGTTTGCATCCACTGCCCCAAGGGTGCACTGCTGGTTCACGTTCGCCCTTCCCGCACTCAGCCCCAGCGGCAGCTTCCCCTCTTCTTGGGAAGGAGCGCGAAGCCAGGAGGGACCCGGCTTGTTACGCCTCTTATCCTCCACTGTCAGGATGGCTGGGATGCCCGAACAGCTCACTTCCAGAGCGAGGGATCTGAGTGTGCTCTTGGGCTCGTTCAGATCGCGTTCGGAGCAGGAGGAGGTGGAAACAAGAGTACCTTTCATCCAAAACACACAGTGCCTTTGAACACTCGAGCACTGTTTGAACGACACAAGCGGCCACTTGCTGCAGTATAAAGAAGTGTTTGAAAGATTGAATGCTGATTGTCTGAGCTATCCATGACCCTTATTCTCACTCACTTAAAAAAAAATAAGTGTTGTAAACCCAAGTTATGACCTCTGGTAGTTTTTAAAAAAGCTCTCCGCTTTCCCCATGACACAGGTAGGCTTACAACAGACGTTAGCAGCTAACCAGGGTACTGCTAAGCCGGCTAAGGAGGATTTTCTTTTCTGGAGATTTTCATCAAATGAAGGGGGTTAGACTACCAGGAAGACGTTGGTTGTTTCCAGTGCCCCATTTCTTTTTTCACTACTCAGTGGGTGATCAGAACAGAGAGCTGTCTTACCAGATGCAATATTGTCAGATAGAGGAACACTTAACTAGCAATACTTCTACAGTTAAACAAAAGTGGAGTTATAGCCAAGCATATTCTTTGCTCCCACACATTCTATATTTTTCATTACGTTTATTCATAGTTTTGCCATTGACAGAGAAATAACTTTAAACATTTTTCCTTATAGGAAACAAATGGTCTAATTCTGGCTTCCTGAGCAGACAGGCTTTGTTTATTGAGTTTTAAAAGTGTTATATAACTCCTCTTATCACACGTTTAGGAATTCAAAGGCAGGTTTTTAGCCTGAAGGTCTCTGATAACATCCTATTTTCTCTTGTATTTTTCCTACCTACAAACTGTTTTATAGCAAAGTGCACTTTCATTATTTGCAATCAGCTGTATTTTGAATGTGAAGAATTGGAATCCTTTGTACTTTGATCAAATCAGTGGACGCATCTTTGCTAAGAAAGCCTTCTAGTTTCATTTTTAAAGCTGACAGCAGTGCCTGTTCCTTTGGTAGCTACAGCTCATCTCTCCAGGGGCACCTTCTGCAGTAACCCCGAGCCAGACCCATCCCTCCAGATTTCATGTCTTCCCATTGCCTCCAAGCAGAGATTTTGATCTGCTGTCTGCAGGCTCAGGCTTCTTCTCAGACTCCTGTAATACCTGCTAAAGACACTTGTGCAGCTAAAATCAGGTTTGTAACTTTAAGTGAATCAATTACAAGAAAAAGCAAGAGTGATGCTTTTCCACCAGTGATGTAATAGAAAGACTAAAGCTGGGTTGCCAAAGCTACAAAGCTGCTTCATTCTTTGTGCAGGTCGCAAGAGACTTTTCCAAGAGCTTTTGACCAAAGGAGAGTGCAGCCCTTATCCCCAGGTTGAAGCCCCAGAGCCCTGCTCTGCCAGTGCCGTTCTGCAGTTCCTGGTGTACAAGGACTTTTGGCAAAGACTGCATTTTCTCTTGGTTCGCTGCAGTGCAGTCTTGGGAGGGGAAAATGGTGTCGTTTGCTACATAAATTGTAGGGTTTGGTGGGGAGCTCTGACAGCAAAGCTTTCCATGTATCACCGATCACCATTGTGTTTCCAGGAGGATGTGAAAATTTACATGAAACATCAGGAAGGGATGTTTATTGTCACATTTAATAAAGCTCCATGTTCAGAGAAAAAACATGCAGTACTAGTTGTGGCAATTACTCATTGGAAATGTGCCCCTTTTATCCTGAGTTTGGTGCTATTTCTGTTATGTGTAAGCTTTTCATCATGTAACTTGGATTCCTGAATCCTAGCATATGGGCTTTCTGATTTATTTATGTTGTTGATGAAGGTGTGATTGCTTGACTTCTTTATCTGACTTTTTTTTATTCTTTCACTTCATGCCTGGATTTCTGACAAAATTTTAAATAGTGAATAATGAATTAAGATGTTTGGCTGTACCAAATGTTTCAGTGTCTTTTGGGACCCAGAAAAATTGCACACATACTGAACTCAGGCTTTGGTTGGAAACTTGTGTGGGTGGCAGAACATACCTCTCTGGAGTGCAAAGGCCAAGGACTTAAGAAGTGGTAAAACTCATCCTTTCCAGAACCAAAGAGAACTGTGGCTATGTATGCCATTACCTGTCTTCTGCAAGAGATAATGAACTTCTTGGGTTTGTTTAATGTCTTATAATTCACAAGTTTTGTATCTAAGACAGGTAATGGAAGCTCTTGACACAATAATAATATATTTATATTATATGCATTAAAGCAGGCTAGGTTGTCTCTTTCAAACATCAAAATGCACACTACCTTCAGCCAAGAAGGGGGCTGTAAAATAATTTAGAATATAGGTAATGGATAAAAACTAAAAAATACAATTGGTAAAACCACAAACTAGGAATCAGTTTTGCTGAAGACCACTTAAAATGGAAATTTTTCAGTTAATCTGAATAAAGGTTTAGATCCCAGATAAACTGCTCTCTGTTCTCATTCTAGCACCACATTTACATCCCTTCCAGCTTTGGAGAGGGCAAGGCCTCCTACTTGGGAATTCATCAACAGCCGCTGCTTTTTTCCTCTAAACTCTGTTTACTATGCTGTCAATGAATTTCCAGGTAGGTTATATATTACATGCTGGTTTGAAAGTGCAACTCTGATTGCAGTGCAAGCTGCACCTAGTGTAGGGGTGTTAGACTGGGCTCCCTGTCCCAGGGGACTCCCAGGACTCGTCTGGAGTGTGTTGTTTTCCTTTGATCCTGTGTGGCTGTGGGTGCATGGGATAGACTTCAGCTTCGTGGTCTCCACTTAGGATTAATTGATGCTTTAGTTTGTGGTATTTAGTTGAGGAATTAATGACATTACCGCTATTTCTAAAAGATGAAATAAATTTTGTTTCTGTGTTCATGTATTGCGGGTGATTGCAAATTCTTCCTGAAACAGAAGGTTCACAAAACCTTCTGTGCATTGACATGATTTAGGAGGTGGCAGAGCTGTGGAAAAACCTCACTGCAGGATGTTTTGGAGCAGCCCTCTCCAGTTCATCCCAGCCGTGGAGTGGTCCTACATTGCTGTCCTCTCCCTACAGCACACGGGAAACCGGGTGGGGCTGGAGCAGGGACCAGCACTGTGAACTGAGCCGCGGGGCAGGATTAAATCTCCAGTTTCATCTCGCACTTTTGTCGCTTCAATTCTCCAACTGAAAGTAACGAATAATGTCTTGCTGAATGGAGTGCAAGTTGGAGAAAGAAGTCCACGAATGATTGTGAAGCAGCCTGGTGCTGTCAGGGCTGGCCAGGTGCTCAGGGACCTCGTGTGCTAACACACAGCTGAACGGACACAGGAGATGTGACCCAGCAGGAGGGCATTGTTTGACTCAGGCTGGAGAACCTGCAGGCTGGGAGATGAGTTCTGCAGCTCAGCAGCACTGCCTGCTCTGCCAGGCCAGGCAGTCAGAGTGCAGGGGGAACACCCCTGAGGAACAGCCGTGGCTTCCTTTGCGTTCTGTCTCGTACTGAGCGCTCTGGCACATCATTAACAGCCCTCCTTCACTACAGGATCCTAGTGATTAAAACTGCTTTAATTACATAAGGCCTCTTGAGAAATATTATCTAAAAAATTAGCAAAGAACATCGGAAACTGTGTTACCTAGGCAGCTGAAAGGGCTTTTTTTAATCAATCTAAGTAAGCAGTTAGAGACCAGTCAAAAGTGGAAATAACCTTTTGTCAAATGTGATACTTTTAAGATTTCAGATTACTGACTAATCATCGCTAATTAAGATATTAACAGAGCAAGAGCATCTGGATGCTTTTTTCTGTGCCTGAACACTTCCAAAGATATGGCTGATATGTATTTTTCTTGCATTGTTTTTCATTTCTGTTTTATTTCTCTAATCTGACAATCAACAAATCTAAAAACTACTGCTCCTAGGAGTGGGAGAAACTCTTGTATGGTTATTTTTCACTTTTCATCTTCTGTTGGAGTTTAGTTTTTCAGACCATCTAATTAATTTCAGGTGTAGGTAAAACACTGACAAGTGTATGTGTTTTGGGTATTTTGAGGGCCTTTTTTTTTAAAAGTGCCATCTCCTTATTAGTAGACCCTTATTCTATGACATTTAGAAATTCTACTCATGCTCATGTATGATGAAAATGGCATGTGGAGATGAACTGAATGATTTGAAGGGGCCAGTATGTGTGTAGCTATAGCTACCAGTTTTCTAGGAGTGTGTAGTTGAAAAGCAAATGTTATGAAAACTGGTGACAAACAGCCAGGTCAGGAGGCTTATAAGCCACTTCAGTTTCTCCACAAGATAATGAATGAAAACCACACCACTTCTAAGGTGAATGCTTTCATTCAGGTCCTTAATTGTAGTAAGAACATAATAATAATAAAAATGTTACAATTTCATTGCATTTTATTATAAGACACAGCTTGAAGCAGGTTTGTGATGTGCACCTACCAGTACCTGGAATTACTCAGCAAACCTTCTGTCTGATTCACTGGTTGGACTGGTAGACCTGAAAGAACTTTTGGCTATAAACATGATAGGGCTGGAGAATTTTGATTAAGAAACTCCTTGTCCATACCTTCTACTTGCCAGGCACCTTTTCAACATTCCCACTTGGTGACTGTAGCTCCCTCAGCAGGCTCTGCTGTGCAGTACTCAAGGCCAGCAGTTTAACACACACAGTCCCCCAGCTCCCAGCACCTTGTGTGTGTAATTTAGAGAGATTGTGAGAAAGTGAATGACCAGCTGTGGCTGGTGAGATTATCAGAGTGCAGACAAACACAGAATGCCTAACAAACATAAGAAGCACTTTGAAGGCACTGCCACAGTGACACTGCGTTGGCAGCATTTCCACACAGCCTCACGGCTTTCTTGTGCTGGGGAAGGTTTCCATCACGTCTTCCTGGCCCAGTGATAAAATTAGAGCATCCCTAGGAACAAAACAGTTATTGAGCTATAAAAGCCTCTGCATCTTTCTTGACATAAGAGATCACCAACTTTCTGGAAATAGAGATAAATGCAGTGACCAAATCGCTTGACAGGTTTATGAAGTCCAGCTCAGGAATACATTTCCTCAGTACCATTGTTAGACACATTTTGAAATCTTGTTATTCATATTATTTGTCTGAAAAAAAGAACTTATGTTCCTGTACTTGGACTGTCCAAGAAGGAGAAAAAGATGGAGCAGACGAGTGGTTTGAAGGTGCCCAAAGGTGTTTATTAGAGCAGGCTCTTGTTGGCGTGATGTGAATGTAGACATAGCAGAAGTGTGTGCAAACAGCATCCTGCTAGTAGCTTGTGATGAAGACGTTTAAAATAAAGTGGGAATTTGAAAGGGCACATCTGCTGGCTATTGGAGCTACAACCAAAGGTTTGTCAGAAAGCCATTAAGGGCTGAGGCTTAACCCAGCTGCAGTGCAGAAGGTCCCCGTGTCCCTGTGAGCGTGGCTGGGAGCCTGTTTTCACCCTGTCACTGGCTCAGATGGTGTTACTGCAGAGGGGCTTTCCTCTTCTCCCGTGGGCATGTGTTGTTAGCAGCCTCGTGTGTATTCACTATGGACTCTGCAGTAATGGTCCCTTCTGCTGTGAGGACCAGAGCCTGCTGAAAATCAGTAGATCTGTGGAATAAGTGAGATCCTGCAGTGAAGGATCTGAGCCCTGGCAGGGCCAGCTTTGCCCAGAGAGGAGGGACTGACACCGTGCAGTTCCCCACAGCAAGCTTCTGACACTTGTGCCAACTTTTTCACCAATAATGACCACATCTGGGAGCATAACAAAGGTTTCCAAACATTGATGTGAAGGGAATTGGTTTGATAGACAAATACTTGCAACAAACACGTTATATTTTTTTTCTAGAGTCTGCTATTTTTCTATTTAGTATTTTAGTTGCACCCAGGAAGTATTACCTACAGTACAAAATGATTACTACTTTTTTTTTTATGCTTCATCTCTTCAGCTGTTTTTTCCTCACAGTTTTTAAATTGAGAGAGACCCTAATTAAAACGATGGGATTTGGTTCTGTTTGTTTTTTTCTTCACTTCTTTTTTTAGGGGCCTAACCCATTCATACGTGTGCAGTAACACTTTATCTCTTTCTAAGGAACAGGTGTCTATATTAAAAACAGTAAGAGTTTGCACTTGCTTATCCACTTTAATATTAACTTTGCAGTACTTTATAGTTAATTAAGTTCTATAGAACTGCTGTTACAGCATAGGCACGGACAGGTGAATTGATAAACAGACTGGAAGCATGGTTTCCTTAAAGTCATAATGGGATGAAGCCAGCCCTGTGATGATTTTTTAGCCCCTTTATAGAGGTTTATGCAATTTAAAATTCTCCTGTTCAGTGTTCCATTTTTCTAGCACGTACAAGAGAGGATTGCAATGCACATTGCAGAGGTGATCACTGCATTTGTGAGGCTCAGCTATAACCACATTTCCTTTGCCTCTTCTTGATTGGTCTGTTTGACTTTCTACGTTTAGCTTTACGTTTCTTCTGTGCTCCTGTACTATAAATATCCCTACTGCTAAATTGCTCTATTTTCTAAAATCACATCTAGATAGATCCTTTTTCTTGGCGTTATCAACGTTATCCATACTCGGTGTCCTCCTGGCCGAGTTTCTGTTCTATACTTGCTTACAAGGAGTTATTAGAGCTGCAGCTCATGGTGAATTTTCTGTTTATGGTGCAAGGAAGTCACACGTGAAAAACTGTGGACTGGGTTGTGTAGAATTATAGAGAGACACGCATACATTTACACGTATTAAGTAAGAAGCTGTAAAACATATTATCTGCAGAATTCTGAGTCCTTAGAATAATTCATAGTTTCTCTACATTTCTCAGTATTATTAATTCAGCTGCAGGGAGATATGATGGTGGTAAGGTTAGATTTTCTTCTTCAGAATTCTTCTTTAACATTATTTTTACATGATATATGGGTAGTGTGAAAAGCCCATCAGGACCCATCAGAAAAGCGCCAAACCCCCAACTTCCCTCCTGTTTTATTCAGTAGAACACTAGCTTTAGAACTAATGAGTATGATCTTGATCTTGCCCTGGTAATAAAATGTAAAACCACCACAATGCTGTTTGGAGGTGTGTTTAAGATACTATGTCATTTTCACTGAAAATTAAAAGCAAAAAAGGCATATAAATGTTTTAGGTCAGTGAATTAAGGTCAATTGTGCTTTGCATTAAATATATATCAATATTTTCTAAGACATCAGAAGAGAAAGGGTCACGTTCACTGCGAGACCAAAACGAAGCACAATTACCATCTCCATTCTCATTGCGAGGTTTATAGTTCATGCTTTATTTAAATTACAGTTTGCTTAAAAATAAAATCACAAAATCTTTGACGTCATTCCATAGAAAAATTGCCTTCCTGATGCTCTCCATTAGGCATCATGTGCACTTTTTAAATCTCCAGATTGGGAATACATTTGAAGATAAATTTTGACAGCCGTCAGCAGCTATAGATTTGCATTAGGACAAGAACATACCCCGGAATTTTCAAAATAATTCAATTTTACATTCCATTTCTGTTTCAGAAAGTGGCATTTATCAATTCTACCATACCAAAATTCAGGTCTGAAAATAAAATGAAGCCAGAAAACAAAAATGGCAATTTGCCGCAATTCGTGAATCAGGTTCACCTCCTGTTTACCCCAAACTTCAAGATTTATACATTCCAAATACATTTATCATACTTTAAAAATCTCAGATGTGGAGGTAGTTTTGAAATTTGCTTTCTGACAGGCCTCAGGACATGTAAGTCATTCCCCTTCTCAGCTCTAGTCCCTACCAAGCACTTCCTTTGCTGACCTTGTTGATTCTGGTAAAACTGAATAGGATGAGCAGAGTTTGGCTGTGAGTGTTACATGTTTTACTGTTATTTTCAAATGCCAGTCAGTCTTTCTGAATCCAAATCCTGCTGAAAGAAATAATATTCCTGAAGCTAAAAGATGAGGAGAAAAATTAAAACGTGCGGGCAGCAGATTTCACTACTCGTGAAATTCTTGACGAATACACAATAAAAGTTTGTTTACATGGTAAGTAAAACATAGCACTGTCTTAAACAGCAATGAAATAATTGGCCTTTTGTTAAAAATTCTGTACCAGATCTGTTTGGATCCATAAAGCCTCGATCCAGTGGAACTGGATGAGCAATTGCTAAAGATGGTATTTGAATAAATATACCTATACTTAAATGCCTGCAATCTGATTAATCTAAGTCATAAATATGAGCTGTGAGCTCCAGTCTGCTGCTTGTCAAATATCTGGTAATTCTAGAGCCAGTCTCAGGTATAAATCAGAATGGAAAAGGAGTGTTGGGGTATTTCAAGTTTCAGTCTTTGATTCATACTGGGTCTAAAGCTGAATGGATTTGTGGTTTGTAACTAAAAGAAAATAATTTCAGTCCTTCACTATAACTGATTTTTAAGCTCCTTTTGGGAGAGAACAATCTTCCTTTCTGTCATCATGACAGTGTTTACTTCAGCGTGACTCTGCTTCAGCCTAAAAGGCATAGTCATGATAGAAATTTCTGTGGTGTTTTTGGTGAAGATTATTCATAATGCATGTGTTCCAGAACTGCTAAGAATTTAAATAACTAAATTAAGAATAACAGTCTTTTACCCCACACAAGACACACCAAAAAATCCCAAGTACTCTTTTGCATGCATCTTTCCTAATTAAACTAGGGTGGATAGTCCTGTGATTAATTAATTAATATTGGAAAGATCAGTTGACCGAATATTTAGAAGCAGAGGTATACAAATACAGCTACTTCCTAGATACAGTTTCCTCATACTTGCTAAGCTATGTTCTCTTTTTTTCCCTTTCTTTAAAATAACTTTTAGGAGCACTCCAGTCACATCAGTGACAAAACAGACATCAGGCAACCAGCAGCTATCCATTAGAGTCACATCTGGTAGGTTTGACTGACACTCAGTAGCACTGATTAACCACAGAATAACATGCCAAAAATGTAACGGGAGACGTCACTCCTGCCTGATACCAATCAATCACTCACTCGCTGCAAGCACAAATGCACATTCACAGCGGAATGAGTTTGACCCACACTCTTATCAGAATAATAGCGAGAAACTATTGCCAGACTTCTGGATGGGAAAAATAAAGTACAAGGCAAATGCCAGGAAGCAGATTCACAGATGGGAGTACAGGTTGTTAAATGGCACCACGGCACATGACCGTGAGAACCAGACATATTGGAGGAGATGTGTTCGATCTGAGGATTGCCAGTGCTCGAATTACAGAGCTGAAATATGTAAAATAATATAGCAAAATCCTGGAGCAGCATTTTGACAGCTCAGTGCTTTAAAGATCGCTTTTCCCATCAATACAGAAGATAAAATAATGTCATGCTTGCAGCAAAAAGCAAGGGTCTTAGAAACTGAGAGCTGCTTCTTGGCCTAGATTAAGTAGGGCAGTTAAGCATGTGCTACGAGCCTGCTACTGAGGTTTTTGTTGACTCAATGTATTTAAGTTCCTTTACATGGAACATGCTTATGTGCTCTAAGTCCCTTTATCCTTGTGATTTCAGTATTTCCGCTCTCAAACTATCCTCTTTTAATGCAGGTCAGATTCCACCTTGCTAGCCAGTCATTCCCAAGGGAATACTCCTACTCCTGCAGCTTGAGGCACCACTGAATTTGGTTCCAGTTTCTTTGTGTTTGGTGTCCTGCCAGACACCATGGCATGATGTTGGGATAATTTGAATAAGTCATAGGGAGTTGGGAGCACAAAGACAATTTTCCAATCCTCTTACAAAATGCAGCAGTAAATATTAAATCATCATGTGTCTCCAGTTCATTTGGGCTTTTCAATAAGGCCTCTAGCGCAGGTCCTGGCAACACCAAGTCCAAACTCTGACAAACATTGAAACAGAGAGAAAGTACAAGACAACCTTCTGGATTCCCCCAAACTGACCTTGATACTTACATCCTTATAATAGCTCTGTAATAGTTTTTAGATTTTTTTATATCAGAGAGGAAGATTTTCTAGCTTGTATTTTTTGAGACAGCTGTATGCCCCAGCTGTTTTAACAGATACATTGTACAGTAACTCTTACAAACTTTTCTGTTACAGCCAGTTAAAGCTATCACAGCAAAAAATGCTTTACCACAACCTCCAGTTCTTCCTATATATTTGCTAGATTGGTGTAAATCAGTGAGGGCCAACTCAACGCAGGGATGGTTTGAATGGGAATAACAACTGAGAGCAGAACAGACTTTTACACTGGAAAGAATCAGTCTATCTACAAAGTAAAATACCCATTACACATAATGATTTCCTGAAACAAAAAATTGATTTGGTATCTAATATAGAGCGTGCATAGTATTTCACAAGAAATGACTGTGCAACAATCTTCTTTGAAGAAGATGGCTTTCTGAAAGCAAGCCGTATGCATAATGCCCCCTAATAAGAGATGAATCTGATTGAAAATAACTGTGCAGATAATCTCATTCCATTTTTAAAAGCACTAAGCTCTGTGTGATTGGCACAATTGCATTAATAATTTATAGCCATTGGGAATTGTTGGTTTCTGCCTTTTTTGGGAGTGTGAATCACGAATGATTGCTCATTTTAACAATATTGAAAAAGATTGTAGAAGTAAAGCTGAAGGGAGGAAATGTGCTGACAGAATGTGCAATAATTGTGTTGGCCAGCCTGGCTCCTGGAGCTGGCTATCAAATATGCTTTTGCTGCTCAGCTAGTGAGAATCCTCAGCTAGTGAGGAAAACATCAGCTCTGGAAACAGTCTCCAGTGGCTGCTATTGTTTGAGAACGATGAAAACGCCCTATATTGTTTATATTTTAGATGTGGTATGAAATAAATTCCAAAATGCACAACTAGGCTTTATTTGGTTTGTTGCAATGTCAAAAAGCTTTAACACTTAAGCTGTCACTGCTGTTCCTGACAGAGAAAAGTAGGACAATCAAAAATGATGCATGAAAGGAGCTCTCTGTGCTTGACTTGTCTGTTTTTAGCATGCAGTGGTATATAATTGTTTATTGAACTTGTTTCTTTGGGGATTGAATGCAGCCTGTTTTGCAGAAGAATCAGACCTTAAATATAAGATCAATTAGTGTTCTTACCTTTTGAGACATATGCTCAAAACACATTACTTCAGTTTTGAAGGTGTATATATTTCTATACTGTAGTATATACCATTTAGCTGTTTTCTTTAATGTTAAAATACATGTCATGTATTGGAAAATTCATTTTTTTCGTCCATACAGACACAGAACAAAGATACTCAGACTTTGAGATGAACAGCTTGTGACTGCTGATCTATAAAAACAAATTCAATCACTGTTCATAAACCTTTACAAACATATAGCAATTCTGTACAAGAATCAATTTTAATTAGTCAGAGGTTTCACGCATCTCCACTTGTTTAACAAAACAGTATTAAGAGCATTTACTGTGCCTCTTTTAAACTACAATTTTTGAAAGCCTGAGTCTGAGTCCATTCACTAATGATGAGATTGTATCTAAGCAAGAGGTTCAGTTTAATATATTTGGTTGAAATTTCTAAGGAAAAACCAGAACATTTGCTTCTGACTTCTGGTGTGGTAGGAATGCTCTCAGGAAAGTACTGCAACCAGATTATCACTAGGAATAAGACCTAGGCAGAAGAGTCTCTCACGGACCATGGTTTATGATTTTCCTCTTGCTTGTTTTCCCTCACAGCTGTCTGGGCTGCTGCCTTCATTTCTGCTTCCCATCTTTCAGCGGACACGAACCAACTGATGGCTTGGGACGGTTTTTCCCCAGCAGTACTAAACAACTGTGAGTTGTCTGAAAGTCCCAACCTCAGCTCTATTTTCTGTTAACACAACATTAACATTGAAAGGTACAGATTCAGACTGTCTTGTCTCCAGCTTCCTCAGCCCTGTCCAGCAGCATCCAGCAGCTGCCACTCGCACGGTGCCCAGGGGCTCCGAGTGCCCTTCCCAGCAGGGATGCCCAGGCTGGCAGGGGCTGAGGCAGGTCTGTCCTCGGTGCTAGCTGGTTTCACATCCCAGGAGTACATGGTTAAGTCTCACGGTGAATCCTCTCAGCTTGGCAGAAGCCAGCACAGGGCCCTTCTTGATTTTCTCTCTTCGGTTTCCCTGTGCAGGGAGTGCGGGCAGAGAGGCCAAGGAAGCGGCGCCCTGCTCCTCAGCCCAGCCTTGGCTCTCCCGCTCGGGATGCAGGTTCCCTTGGTGTCCTCGCAGGGAAACTGCCTGCCCTGGGGACTCGTGCTCTGCTTCCCTCCCCTTTCTAAGCTCAGAGTGTGCTTTCCTCACCGCCCATCACTCAGGGCATGCTGGGGTACACTTGTGATTGCTGCAGCAGAAATGTTGCTCTGTCACTTAAAAGCTCCAGCAAGTCAAGAGGGTGATACAATTTACATGACTTCAGGGTTGTGAAATCCTGATGGGATCCTCTCAGCCAGCCTCTCTCCAGCTGGCACTGAAGCACTTCTGAAGATAAATGCTACAATTTTCAAAAGAGCTTGAGGGAGTAGGTGCCTGATCTCCTTGGATTCCCTAGAAAATCCCATTTTTTAAGCTTTTGTAGCATTAAAATATAATGTGTTCTTCCTTTTTTTTCCCCCAGAATAAGGGAAGACTTTGTTTACTGAAAATAAACTTCAAAAGCATAGTGTTTTAAGTTTTTTCCCTTTTTCTTAATTACTATGCATTTTCCAGTTCTTTTGTAAGTATAGCTATTGATTTGAAGAAGCCTGCATGGAGGCACTCAGTGAATAGATTGAAAAGATAATCCTATTATGTTCAATCTGACTGCAGGAGTTACTGTAATTTTTCTTTTTCTGAGGGGAGGTGTAAGGCTTTTCTATGCGTATATCTGGGCGTAAACCACATGCAATAATTAGATAAAGTCAGCAATAACAAGAAACTGGAGCTTCCTACTAATCATTTCTTGAGCTATTTTTGGTGTGATTATTTGTGAGAAAATTAGAAAGATCTGAACCTTGAAAGCTTAGCAAACTACAGACCTATTCCCTCTACAAAATAAGTAGGAAACCAGAAGATAAGTACAAAATATAGACTTCTAAGAAAATTACAATGTAGAACTATCATTCTTGCCACAGGGTAAGTGATTATGACTTGATAAATCTTAATTCCCACTGGATCTTTTAGACTTTATACTCCCTGGGAATTCTTCCTAGCAGCAATGGCTATTTCTTACCTTTACTTTCTCCATTCAAAGATTGTCTCATTTACGACCTTGTGTCTGGACTCACTCACCATCATATGTTTATTAGCACGTTTTACTATGCATTTTTAAAACAAAAGTGAAAAATCACTGCAGCAGACCCCAGAAGGATCTGGGGAAATGAGCGAGCAGACCTGTAATTACTGATGTTGAATGCTACCTCATTTTCACATTAATTCTGTTGAATAAATCTCCATGTGGAGGCATAAGATCCTCTTTAGCACTCTGAATCTGACCTGTAGTGATGAGTTATAGACCATTAGCCAATTGTAAATTTTATTCTTTTTCCTGAGTAACGTATCAGGAAAACACCCTACTTTGTAAATGGTAAGAATTATGAAAATTCTTTCACATTTTAAGAATTTTTCACTTATTCTCATGGTTTTTCCTCCTGGTACCTGGTGATTTTAATTCAGATCCAGAAGAGCACAATGGCTTTCGCTGCTCTGTTGGATGCAATGTAAATTATGTAGAAGTGAATGTCAGGTTTATCTGTAGAGCGAGGTATTAAACAGCCTAGGAAAATCACAAGAATTTGCCCACAATGTAATCTGAACACAGCGTTTATAAACTGTAGTATATTTTATGTTACATTTTTATTTGTTTTGGTGTAATTTTCCTTTCTTTGCCCAGGGTACATATGCCAGAAATTATGAAACTCCTTAGTGTCAGTAGTGATGTGCATTTATTATCCAGAAGTGAAAACCTGGAAGACAAGAACAATCAAAGAACAGCAAAACATATTTGTTTTAAATGATGGACGAGGAGAATGGTGATTCATAAGAGGAACTGTAAGTGTTGATTTTCCAGAAGGGATGGGAACAATTGATTAAGCTACTGTGCTTTTGAATGAGAAAGATGTACTGAGCACAAACATCTAGTTCTTGTGCTTTAAACTGCAAACAGGATCATATATCCCACACTGAGTTAACAAGCCTTTACTGTAGGTGTTTTCATTATTACTATTACATTATAGGCAAGCAATTACATTGAGTATAAAACCTTTTTTACACTTGACTGATTACATTTTTAGTAACAGCTCATGAACAAATTAATCACCTCTTCAGAGAGTGTTCATTAAAAATTGTCTTTTTTAGTGTTTCTCTAAGGCTTTTCAAGTTTGTGTAAACACTGATTGCAGCTCCCACCCTGATGCTCTGCTCCCATGGAGTAACAGCTTCCCACAGAATGCTGTGCAGGGGCAGGCAGCACACACTCTGTGGGCTCTGCACCAGCCTGGGCTGCTGCAAGCAGGTGAGAAATGGCTAGAGAGTACCAAGGTCTTAAATCAACCCATCCTCCTTCTTTCAAAACTGAGGGCTTTAGATCGCTCGTGATTGTAAGATTGTCTCCCAACCCCATTAAAGGTGTGTTAGCTGCATTCCCTGTGCTCACCTGTTTTGAACCTACTTGTTCCTTCTACTTTCACTATTTCTTTGATCATTGTCATGAGGCCCACAGTTTAATCCTGTATTGTTTGAAGAATGAGGTTTTTTTTTATTTTTTGAATAATCTGCTTCATCATTTTAATGGATGTATCCTACTTCTCATAGTGCATGAAACGGAGAATTCTTGCTTTTCTCAGTGTTAAAGGAGACATAAGAGCTGACAATTGAGGAGCTACTTCAGGTGCTGTAATCTCTCTTCTCTGCAAACAGGCCTCATGGATCCAAGGTAAACCCAGTGTCTGGAGCTCCGAGCCCCTGCCAGGGCACTGCCACCTCTTTGCAGAGGCAGCTGAACCTCCTCAAAACTTTTGGTTAAAGAAGGTGTATTACAAAATGGTATCCAGATGAGATTATTTAACATTGCAAGTCCTTATGCAGCTTTTAGGAGAATCACTTACTTGCTAAGTAGAGTGCAACAGCTCCTTGGGAGCCATTCCAGTCTAGCAGGTAAATCTGTAATTAGTATCCAGTTGATCTGAAGCGTGGTGCTGTCATTATATTGATACAGACACACACATTAGAAAACATTACTGCCTGGGCTCAGCAGGCAATTCACAGACTCTAATAACTCAGGCAGTTTATTTTTTTAAAGCCTACTCATTTTTGTTTCATAGTTAAAATATAAAATCCTAATTGCAACAACATTTTTGATTTTCACTTAAGCATAAAATAGATGAGACATCTGTAATTTTTTTCTGTGATTTCTATGCTTTGAAAATAGTCCAGATTTTTTTAAAAGAACTGTGAGATTTTTTGGTTGTTTTCTAAGCACATAGGTTCTGTGGTGACGTTAAACTGGCAGCAACAGAAAAAAAAAGATGAAAGATTGTCAGTGGCTTTTGTGAAAATAAATTTTAAAAAAGTTTGGATTTAGTGCAGCCAAATGGAATTCCAGTTCAATTTGTTTGAATTTCACAATTTAGTTCTTTAAATGGCAGAGGTCTATGCCTCTTAGAAGTAAACAGAAATCCCATATTTTGGCCTAAAGGTTTAAAATATGTAGGCATGACTAAAATAGAAGGAAAAAAATGATGTGTCAACCTGCATCTACTATACTTCCATTACCTTCAATAAAAATTAAGATAAGCACACTGAGGTGGATTTGGCTGCAAAAATGAAATTCAGGCATAGGATGCTGTGAAGTTTCCATGGACAGGAGCAGATGCACAAATCAGATACTTTGTTTAATGTCCCCATCTGATTAAAAATTATATTGCACTGTAGTCATTCAATCTTCTTCTGACTGGTGGCTTAAGCCTTCATTATTAACTAAGCATTACTTTTTCTTTTTCATACACTGACTGCAGGTGTGGGATATGGAAAGCAAGGCGCAGAGGTCTGGTGGGGTATTGGCTGATGCTCAGAAAATGGGGACTGTCTGCAGCTCAAACACAGGAAAATGGGTCTCCTGTCATTTTTGCCATGGCCTCAATATACCACTGCCAGTGGAAGCTTAAAACAGACTCCTTAATGGGCCAACATCAATAATAAACTATTCTCATTTGCATGACATGTTTGAAAGGAACAATGGGAGCAAAGAGTGAATATTACATGGACTATTCCCGTCTGATACATTCTCCAAGAGAACCACTAAAGCTGTGGACTGTTACATACATGCAAGGGTGATGGATTTTCCTTTAAAATCGCATTTCAAGGGAAGATTTTTCTTAAAAATGAGCCAAATCAGGCATGCTGATATGCCAGGCCTAAGTAACAGTAGAAATACGAGTGCTTATTGAACAAGGCATCAAGACCAGGCTTGTGGCTAATGCAGTAGACTGAAACTGAGGAAGACCTGATGCTTATTTATTTCTCAGTTTATTCGTAGGGTGGGGAAAAACTGTGCAGGAGTGTAAGTCTTGATTCCAATTATGAAATATTTTGAAAGAAATGGAAACACGTTTGGGTCAGCAAAACTGTAGGTTTGCCTCACACACACATGGTCTTCTCAGGAAAAAAAGTAAAACTCAAAGTGAAGTATTTACCCAGCTCTGAAATTGAGGGCATTGTCTACATTCAGTTTCTAGAATTTTCACCAATGTCTTGTAGAGTTGTGAGAAACACACTTAACCTCCTCTTCTACCCATCCCTCATCTGCAATAGGTATTACAAAAAAAAAAAAAAAAAAAAAAAAGACCTTGTATAAGAGGGCCTAGGCTCACTCTTTGTGCAGTGTGTGTACATCAACAAGGCCAGGTGGGCTTTGTCTTTCTTGGGACTGGGGGCTCTACCTTTATAAAAATGTGATGTGATTGGGATTCTTTTTAAGCTGCTGGTCTTGGCACCAAATGGAATCAGTGGGCTAATTTATCACCCAGTCTTTTCAGAAAGATGTTTATTCAAATACTTTAATTCTCATTGTAGATTCAATTTTGTACTAAAGGAGACTCTGACAGAAATAAACTTTGTTAAACTGTACGGAGCACAAACATAGAGTGTAATTACAGCAAGCAAATAATGGAAGAGACAAACAAACTGGAGTTCAGAATATTCACAACATTCACAGAGAATAGAAATCACATTTGATTTTGTAAACATGTTGCCTGGTAACACTGGGATTGAGACCTCATCCAGTATTTTAGAAGCATGTTTAAGATGGAAATTTCATATTATTTGAATCACTCAGGCCCTACTGACAGGCTGTCTGTAGAACACCTCCTGTTTTCGTTTTAGAATACTGTGAATGGTAACAGCAATGTTCCAAATCTAGTAAGGACTGAAAAGTTGTATCAGTGATTTTAGCAGTTTAGTAAGCAATCTTGGGCTGCATTAGTGTGCTTTAAAAACCACAGTCACACTGATGGCCTAATTCACAAACAGTTTTTTCACTATAAAAATTAAAGTACAACAATCAAAAATGGCAGTAAAAGGTGAAAACAGTTTAGTGAGTGACTGATCTGTCATTACTGCTCCAACTCCTCTGAAATTTCCAAATATTCTGTTGTTTTTATGATATTTTTTCCTTCTGTCTGCCTCCAAACCATGTCACTCAGCTTGTGACAACTTCTAATAAACACCCAGGACTTTCTTCACAGCACAATAAAAGAAGCAACGATTATCATATTATTAAACTGTTATGTACAACAGCATATTCTGGAGCCAACCTCAGGCCATACAGGTTTCCTGCAAAGTAGGGGTCAAGAAAGCTGAAAAACTACAGAACACCCAGGGAGATTAAATATCACAACACGAAGATAAGTTGAATCTTAACTCAAGAAAGCTCCACCTGTCAGAAAAAGTTTTAACTACTGCTCTTCGTATATATTTTCTTTTCTCAAAGATCTCTCTGATGTTCTGGTCTGAAAATCTTGGGCATTTTCTATCACTCTTTTGTGCTTGAGTTTATTTTTGCTGTGTGAAAAATAAGTTTTGTACTTCTAATTCTTCCCATGCAATACAGATTTTTAAGACAACTGTCACTTTAATGCATCAGCAATAAATAAAGCTTCAAGTCAGGAAAAAAGGAAGTATTGCCAGACCATTTCCCACCATCTAATATATTAAAAGATTTTATTTATTAAGGAATCTGTTAATCAGGAAACAAATGTTCATCTTAAAATCTCTCCGAGACAGAAAGCAAGTTCAAAAAAATCCAATTTTCTTTTAGCTGAATTTGTGTGTCACTGCTTCTGTTTTTCTTTTCCCTCTGCCTAGTTATTGGGAATTTCAGAGGGGTTGGTCAATTTTCTGTCAAAGGAAAAACAAATGATATGAAGTCAGAGCATTTTCTTAGTTTAAACACTCAGTTTTAGTGTGCAGAAGCAGGAGTACTTATAAATAGCCTGCAGTCAATCTTGTTTTTAAATATACCAACCTAGACATCAGCAGTGCTTTTCTAAAAGGCGCTGTGTCGTAAGAGCTTGCCATAGTTACAGAGAGTCACGCTCGCCTATTGCAAGGGCATCACAAAATTATCAACACATCTTTCTGCAGAGTTGAGCTACAGCTTTATCAGGTGATCATTAATACCTTTCCTCAGTGCTGCAGATTCACCCGGAACAAGAGCCATGGTCCAGAGCAGATGTATAAATCAGCCAGAGCATGTGGTATGAACTTCATACTCGCTCCGTTTCACCCCTAGGACAGATGATACTCTCCTGTTAGTGTTCCACGAGATAACATTATCTGGGTTGATGGGTTGTGTTTGGATTACATAAATGGTTGAGGTTGTGACTGCACCTGTGAAAGCCCCAACAACTGGGTAAAATATTCCCTGGAGTAATTGGGTCACCTTGCCCTCACACCTGGGTCTTGTGGAAGACAATTCGTGCATTCTGGCAGATACTTGGCAGCCTACAATTCTGTTGCAGGGATCTGCTTTGTTCCCCACATCAGATTTATTACCTTCTGGAACAAAGAATATGGTGGTTTGGACTCCTGGTGAAGGACAGGGTGGGGTCTGGATTAGATCAAGAGGGTGGCAGTCTTCAGCAAAGACTGGCCATGTAGGAGTAATAGAGGTGAATCACAGAACCAGATGATAGGAGAGCAGGAATGGATATCACTGGGGTAATTAGCAAGAAATTCCAGGCTCAGGGGAATTGTTTGTGAATATATTCTGGAGAAGAGAACACTGAACAATTAGTGCTTGGAGCTGAAGGCATTATAGAACACCAGGTGAGCTGAGCCGGGCCATGCTCATGTAATTGTTTTGCACGTTAGCTTCCAGAGGTGTGGACAGATCCATGTAACAAAAAAGCTCCTGAGAATTTGCAAGTGTGAAAAGCTACTTAACAGGCTAATCAGAGAAGTTTGATTTTCATTTCCTGAAGCTAGATATGGGAATTTACTTCTGAACAGGGACTTAACATAGTTTTATTTATTACACAGAAGATCCTTGGAGGTAGTTTGAATCCTGTTGTTACCACTTGTACTTGATGTTTATTGAATAACTATTATTTCGTGAAATCTTCTACTGAATCATTACTGAAATATCTGTACAAGTTTGTATTCTGTGGATCTAATTCAAGGTTATAATTCCACTAGAATTAGAACAGGGGTATATGTGACCCTCTGTGACCAACATTTCTGTCCCTGTTTCTTGTACTAATTCTTTTCTGTATAGGAATCCTGAATCTGTGGTAGAAAGTTATTTATTTGACCCTTTCCTTTGAGAGCTGTTTCAGACAACAAGTATGTGAACAGACTGGTAAAGGAATTTTTCAACCTTTACTTTCAATTGATCAGGCTTGAAGTTATTACTATTTTTCATTTGGGCTTTTTTCTCATTTCTTTAAAATCAATCTGTACTCAAAGAACAGTTTACAAACAGAATACTAACTAGGGATGTCCTCTCAGCTCTGAGCCAGAGTTGTATCTGGTGATCCTCACCATCACCTTCAGGTGTGTAAAGCACAGGTTTGATGGAATGCCTGCTATGGAAACAGATTTGCTGCAAGGCCCTTTAACTTCTGGTAGAAACAGAGACAAAGGTAGATTGGTATCTTGCCTTCAGAAAGAGAGTTATTATCCTTCATTACCTATGTTTTTCTCAAATAACATATACTGCTTTAAATATACTACTTTTGATAGATTTGGACTAGGATTGTTTTTACATTAATCCACAAGGGGAGAAGATTATTATTTGATTCTTGAGATAGTTGAAGAAAATTACTGCTACTCTTACTCCAAAGGCATATGCAACTCATCTTGTTTAAGGCCTTTCCCTAAAAACTATCCAGCCCCAGAATGGGGAAGAATTTCTTTTGGCTTGCAGATACTGGGGGAAAACTGCCAATTACATACCTGGCTTACTGCTAAATACAGCTGAATAATAAGAAATGGAGGCAAAGCTAAATTTCACTCCCATCTGGAGTACAAGTAGGAGTCTGTTCCGACTCACAGTACAAGACAGATGTTGAGATACTGGAGCCACTCTGGCCAAAAGTGTGGAGGTGATGAGGGAGCTGGAGGATGGTGTACCAGGAGGCTGAGACCTGCTTGTGCTCAGTCTCAGGAAGAGAAGGCCAGGGAGGGGGACATCTAATTGCTGACTTCAATTTCCTAATGGGAAGGTATTGCAAAGGCAGAGTCAAAGTCTTCTAGAGGTGCACAGCAAAAGGAATAAGGCCCATAGAGGCAATATGCAGCAAGGACAATTCCAACCAGATGTAGTGGGAAGGATTTTTCATGGTGAGGGCAGTCCAGCACTGGCACAAGATGCCCAGAGATGTTGTGGCGTCTCCTTCCAGGGACATAATCAAACAAGGCCCTGAACAACTTGATCTAACATTGAAGTTGTCCTTGGTGTGAGTGGGTTGGATGGAATAACTTCCAGAGATCCCTTCCAATCTGAATTACTTTATTGATTTCAGCTGTGGGTTTCTTAGTATGTACATAGGGGAATGTAAAATCAGAGCTTTGGAGGCTATCCAAGGGAGAAGGACGAAATATACTGATAGAAAAAAGAATGACAAAATAAAAGAAAGAATTCCGTTTACTCTTTGGAAAAAAATCCCACATAGTGATTTTGTCTTGAGTTGTCAATTATTGTTTGCAAAAAATAAAGCTTCTTTAAAATCTTCATGCAAGGCAAGACAGCTGAAAGTATACTATTTTCGCCTTGATATGAGACACCAACTGTTATAAAAGTTTTAACATCCTTTAAATATTGTAGCATGCAGGGAAAAAAATCAGAACAAGCTAATGAAAAAGTTTTAAAAAGTGTTCCTCAAAACAAATTAATATTTTCAAAAGCTACAGCTTAGTGATTCCTCTAGAGGCAGAAGATGTTGGCTGTGATTTTGTTTCTGTGACTGCCTAAGCTGTTTGGTGACGAGGTCCTGGAGATCTTTAAAAATATTTAGAAACAAGGAGGTAATTATACAGCTACACACAATGCTGGGGCTTTGTTTGAGGAAGGAAGAGCTCCCAGCAGAGCCAGGTGTAAGGCACCACGAGGAGAGGGGAGTGCAGAGGGGATAAGCACCATGTATCAGAGAATGAAATGTAGGCTGGAGAAAAAAGCACTTATTGGAGTTTTTATGGAGTTGGGTCCTGGTTTCTGCAGATACCACTGTATACGTAAGGGAACACAGAAATACAGTAATTACAGTGGGGTTTATATTATTATTTTTGAGTTAGTCTAAACACATATTTGGAAAGGAGGGCTTCCAACCAGACTTGTATTAAAGGCAATGAATAAAAATGCCAGTCAGGCCAATGGAATTATTCAGTCATTCTAAGAGAACTGGAAAATAAAATAATATATTGTAATGATTTTTGATGGAAATTGGGATGAAATCTTAATTTCACTTTTTTTATAATGAGTAATAAAACCCAAGATATAGTAGGTGATCTCCCAAATTTGCTGCTGTTGTCCCTCATAAAGTGAGTGCACAGAAGGAAGGTGAAATAGTTCTTTATTATAGTGCAAATGCACCATAAGAGGAAAAATACCAGGCTAAAAAATATAAAATTTTCTTCTTTAGGTAGGGTAAAACTCTTTGAAGTGTCCTGCAGATACTTGTCCAATTTCAGTGTTCCTCTGGTTCCTGCCTATGGCTCTTTCAATATATTCATATTTCCATGCAGGTCATGTTTCACTCCTAATCTATAAAGCTGGGGGACAGAGGTGATAGTAATGATGGTGTCAATTGCACATCATATACTGTAGGTCTTTCATCTCGAATCTTCTTTCATCTTTCCTCAGTTTGCAGCCTCTTGTCACGTAGGTTACATCAGCCTGCACTAATAGCCTACACTTATCCAAGCTACAGAAATGTGTAAATTATGTTAACTTATACCTAGCTGTCAAACTACTTTTCTAGGAGAAGGTTCCTTAACAAGAGAATGTAGTGCCCCTCCTTTCTCTCCATCTGCTAGAAAAGCTAATTTCTTATATCCTGTGAGAAAAGACTACTGCCAGAATGTACAGAACAATCCTATTACCTGCTTCTTGGTTCCCTCATCATTTTCTGGAGTGCTGAGACTTTTTAATACATTGTTTAATTCTGAAGAGTTTACCTACTTTTGAACTCAAACCTGCTTTGCTAAGGCACATGTGTGGCCTGGCTCAGGCTCTGTTTCCCATTTGCTTCTGATCTTGGGCTGCTGTGTAACAACTGAAGTAGCAAGAGACAGAAGGAGGTTTAAAGTACAACTTCTCTTGAATGACTTCATGTCTTGAAGTGTGTGTTTATCTTTGTTTTGTCCTCAGCCTGCAGCGACTAGAACACATTTTTGGAGAATTTTCCTGTTCTCTCTGCTATGTTCTCCAGAGGGTGGAAACAGAAGAAGAGATGACAACAATGTCACACACTTAAATACATGTGAGTAATGGCACAAGCACTTGTTAAGTCAGATGTTTCTTTGAAACATCAAAAATTATTAAATTTTCATGAGAAGCTTGAAGCATTGTGTATTAAAGCACAGTCACCATGCTTTACATTTTTAATAGCAGCTCTTGGCTTCCCTTTCTGAGACCATCATGGAAACACACCCATGAATAATGCTTTATTAGAATTATTATAAAAAGTGGAATTGTGGTTTAACTCACTGATGCTAAACATTGCATGGATGTCAAAAAAGTGGGTAATTTTATAGGGACTGTTCTATGAGGTGTAAGTATTTGAATGGCAGCCTTAACATTTCACTGCCCTCAATGAAACGAAGGGTTTGAAAATGCATTTTGAATAAATTGTCAAAACAACATATCTTCTGAACCATAGCTTTGGCTCCAGGAAGCTGCAAAACTGTGCTGAGCTTGCTCTGAGCTTCTTGTAGAAATCCACATTTGGGCTGTACACGTAAACAAAGGGGCAAGGCCTGGAGCTCTCTGTGCTGTAATCCGTACACAGCAGGGACAGGAATGCCAGGTCAAACAGCACTTTTTTTCCAGGTCATACTTTGTTACTGTGGGGTAACATCTTGTAGCATGATAGTGCCAACTCAGGCTAAAAATTGTTGACAGTCTGGAGCTGCTGCTGCACAAAATTGTGCATTCTGATAACTTTCTATTACATGAGCACATATCACTTCCAACAATTACCCAGGAAACAGCAACAATACACCCACAGTTAGATTTGTGTATGCAGGTAAAATAATATTTTTTAAAGTCTTAATTATTTAAATTTAAAATATTACTAAATATTTGAACATGATTATTTCTAAAGATTTCATAGTCTTGATTTGCTGATGCAATTGCATTTCCATTTGTGTAAAATAGTAGCAATGACAGGAAACAAAAACAAAGAAGACTGAAAGGGTCAACTCCTGGCACCCTCAGGGCTAGTTCCCTGGTACAATACTAAGCAGCACAAGTGATTTTTTCAAAATGTATTGTTGTAATGACATTGTAACTGTGTTCACCCGTTATGAGTGTCATGAGATTCAGGTGAAAGCAAAGATCATAAGTGAACCCACATATTTCCAAACATTTTTTAATGGGTGCAAGATCAGGAAGAGTTTCTGATCTCATGGCTAAGCCCTACCTTACTCCAGCAGTGGTCCCTCTGTTCAGTGGGCAGCATGGAGACTGCTGCACTGGCATGGATTTGTCAGAGAAATTGCTGTACACAGCCATGGCTTGAAGCTGTTGTTAATCGCTGTAATAATACATCTGCGCACACAAAATACACGATTAAAGCTCTCATAGTTCTTAAAAGCTTAATCAGTACTTACTGACACGAGCATTTATATGTTTTCCATATAAAGAGCTGGGGTGAATACTTATTTGAACTATAAAACTCCAGGTTACTGCATAGGAGAAGCAGGTTCCCTCTGTTGTGTTTCCTCCTGTCCTTTAGCTATGCTAGAGAAGATGAAGACATCTTCCACTAAGAAGAGAGGGAGTGCATCTCCAGCGGCAGCTTCTCTGAGTTGAGTGCAGGTTCTTGTACTCCGGATAATAAACCTAAGACAAGCTGGCTCGTTAAAGACCTGTGTGAGATTGTAGCGGAGACATTATTCATCTGTAAGAGATTAATGAGAGGCCTTCATTTGCCAGCCCTCCTACAAACACCTTACGCTTTCTGACTGATATTTCCCGTGGCAGCTGCAGTCAATGCATTTCCAAAGTAGTGCCACGTTGGAAGCTTTATCACCTCCTCAGCAGCTCCGCTTATGTTGGTTCTACACAAGGGACAGGTCTTAGGCCACCTTTTCTTGATCAGTGCCAGCCGAGTCCCCACAGAGTGTAAATGGGCTGCTGAGCTGCCAGCTGGCCCTGATTTGTTATTTTTTCTTTGCTGTGCAGTCAGAATGCCTGAAGGTAATTCCTGTTGTTCAGCCAGTACTGCTAGACAGGGACATTACTTTCCATTTTGTGACTTTACAGGTCTGCAAAGCACATGAGACATTTATGATGTCACATAAGAATTCTTTTACTTGGTGTAAACATAAAACTTGAGAATATTGCCTAGAGAAGAAATGTCCAACTAAGAAAAGAGAAAACCTTTCCTTTTGTAAAACTTACCAAAATCTTAGTTATAGTGAGCAGAGAAACAATTACTTCTGTACTTTGATAATAGTTGTCCTGTGCAAAGGTGTAATGGTTTAGGCCAAATTCAGGGAAACGTCCAAAAGGAACGTCTCCTCAAAGGAAGGCAGGTTACAACCACCCCTCCCCCCAACCGGGTTCGGGAAAAAAAAAATTTTCCTCGGAGGAAAGTGAAGGAGAAAATAAAAACTATTTATTTAACAAACACACAGGAAAATAATAATAATAATGCTAAATAATAAAATCTCTCGCTCTGGAGAGAAAACCTGAAAGATTTTAGAGTCCTTCTGTGGGTGTGGTCTCTCTCCTCCTCCTCGGAGCTGGGTCCGCGTGGGGGGCCCCGCCCTCCAGGCTGGTGGAAGGGCCCCCAGTGGGGTTCTGATGTTCTGGTGTTCTGAACAAGTCCAGAAGAGAAGAAGGGAAAAAAACCGAAGTCCCAAGGGAAAAAAACCTCAACTCTCTGTCTCTCTCCGAAGAAACAGAGCCGAAAAGCTGACTGAAAAACACGAAGCAGTGCCTCCCCACTCCTCAGCCGCAGCAGAAGAAAAAAACCTAAGCTCTGTGTCCTTGAAGCACAAACTGTTTTGAAAAGTTCGCTCAGTTTTTTCTCTGTCTCTTGCATCCAGTTTTAAAGGCATAGAAAGGCTCAGGAATCATGTGTGGGCATAGAGCAGTGGTAGGGGATACAACAGCATAAAGTCACCCCAAGACAAAAGGCAAGTAAATATGCCATGAGTACACAAATGATTTTATTAAAGCATTTCCAGATAATGTATTTTGATTTTCATCTGGGCTGATATTCCAACATTCGGTTCAGGATTGGATGATTTCAGTCTGTAGTTGTTTACAAACAATTTTTGCCTAAGGTGTAGGTGTGTACAATAGCATTAACTCTGTTGTATAACAACATGCTGTTAGGGTATATGTTAATTGCTTTAGTTTGGGTCAGTAAATCAAAATGCATGATTTTCCTGTGGTTAAAACTTTGTGGGCTTTTAACACACAAAACCAGCCCCCCACAACACAAATGTTCATTTGTTCTGAAGTACCTCTTTGTTAAACTGTCTGAATGGATAGACAGATCTTGACCTTACATCTGGTTCTCCTAAATATATCTGTATATATTTAGAAAGTTAGCATTTTATCAAAAGGACCTGACTTCCCTGTTCCCTACATGGGGAAGATCTACATTTAATCCACCAAACCTTCTAGTTAATGCATTACAAGCAGCTCTGGTAGAACAGAACCTCGGATATGTTTTCTCCCAAGCAGTGCTCACTGCATTCCCATGTACTTTTAGACTCACTTCTAAAGGAAATTTAAAATATAGAAACTTTCTTCTGTTGTTTCATGCTTGGTATTATCCTGGGATACGGAAAAAAGGCCTGAAGCTGTTTTAAAGAAAGCATAAACATATGCTGTTGTTCATTTTAAAACATACCTACTTTTTGTTCATTTTCAGATATGTCTTCTTTCCCTTGAAATTGTCATGATTCACATCATTCTTCATCTTTTCATCAGATAAACAACCTGATTGTGCCAATCCCTTAAGTCCATCAATATCAATGTTTTTATCAGCAGACAGGCTAGGTTCTCTTGCTGTTCATTCCGCTAAGGGATTTCCTTCTTTCTTCCCCTGACTTTCCCTTAAGACAACAAACAGCACTGGGGAATTAGGAGAATTATTATCTTTAGTAGATATTCCACATGAAACTTTTTCCTTAGTCCTAATTTTCCTTCAGCTAAATGCAAACGAAGCCATCCTAAGCAAACTAAGCCTGTGAAAGCAGCAAAGAACTGAACCTGCTTTAAACACATTGACATCTCTGGGAAACTTGTACATGGGACCTTAGCATCTCACAAGGTAGCTCACAATATGCATCAGCTGGTAAGAGTCTTAGATATTTTACTAAACTGCTTTTACATTTTGGAGGTAACTTCTTAAAGCATGATCCCACTGTATTGTCATCACGTTTAAAAATCCAGCCTAGGAGAGCAAAAACCCAGAGGGGGGACACAGAGGTTTCAGCTGTTTGAAGCAGTTTCTGCCTCTCCATCCCCTCTGAGGCTGAACACGCTCTGCATCATTAGGGCCGAGTTCTGCTTCTATCCCGCCCCATAAATCAGCTGTTTCCTTGCTGTAGAGAGGTAGGACTTTGATGGAAGGGGCAAAGAAAGGCCTAGGTTAGTTGTGAAAATAGTTTGTTCTTCAGAAATGTGACGAAAGAGAGTTTTTACTATTACTGCTTCAGAAAAGCAAGGGACTTGACTTTGGTTCCCTTTTCCCAGCTTAGTTCTCTCCTGAGCACAACAGGGCACAGACGCAGATTTTTTTAAAGCCAAACAAACCTTTAAATTCTTTCAAGTCTGGCCTTGCAAACTTCAAGTGGAAGCAGATACTGCCTTTCAGTAGCATGTAAACTATTGAGTCTCACAAAAGGTAAGTTTTTCAGGAGCTTATTCTGAATGTTTCTGTTCATGCTGCCTTTAGGCAACTCTTTGATCATAAAAGTTAAGGAAATTGTCGTGAGGCCTGTGACTCCTTGTGCCTTTCTGTGTCTCTCACAAATTCAGAACTGCTTATTTAGAAGCTTAGAAAGTTGAAGTGTTAAAATTTCTGAATCCACTCCTTTCCTTCCTTTTTGTTGTTGTTGTTGTTGTTGTTGTTGTTTTGGGTTTTTTGTTAAAGTGACGCTTCTTGTACAAACAGGGAGGCCTCAATTTAATTTGAGTGTTCCAAGAGCCCGTCAGCAGCCGCAGCCGAGCGGGATGAGGCTGAGGAGCAGGTGGGGCCGGCCCCTGTGAGGGGGCTCCGGGGGCACCTGTGGGCAGTTGAGGTGAGGTGGCAGGGCGGGGAGATTGCCCAAGGGCACGGAACAGGCCAGCCCAGAAAAGCAGGAGCCTGGCTCGGGAGAAAGTGTTAAAAGAAGGAGTCCGTGGGCTGCCGTGGGGGCCGCGGTGCGGGGCTCGCCTGCGGCTGCTCGGGCACAGCGCGAGGGGGCGGCTGCTGCTGGCGGTGAGTGACTTTGGAAACACTGAAACGCGGGCGTGCTGCCAACACCTGGGACCTGGGCTAACAGAGAGCTCTACTGCAAGGACTGCTCCGCGTTTTCCAAGGGCGTGAGGGGAGGGAAAAGCCCTTCCGTGTGTGCCAGTAGGAGTACAGGAGGCGCTTGTGGCCTCTGGTGGCTGTCGGGCAGCGTGAGGGGAGTGCCGGGGGCAGATGAAGCTTCGGTTTGTTTAAAAGCAAATAACCCAGAGCGTTGGCATAGAATTTTAGTGCCTTGTCTTACTTTTCTTGTGGTGAGGAGAACCATAGTTCTTGTCCATGGGATGTTATATTGAGGTCAAAGCTGAACTTTAGATGATTCTAAGAAGGCTGACTAACTTCCTGCACTTTCTCTAGGAAAGCGTAGGCTCTTTGGCTTAGCTGAAGGATTAAATCTTTTGTGTGCTAAAATTTTACTTTTTGAAAGCAGGGGTGGAAAATTCCATGATAAGATGAGGAAAACTCGAAGCTAACAGGGACTGCAATGGTGTGAGATGATTTTGCGGGTTGTGGTCTGTGTGGGAATGGACATGCTTCCTTTGGGACTGTGGCTGCAGCAGACGAGGGGCTTTTATTCTTGGTTAAAGTTTTCATGGCATGGATAAAATATAATCTACTAAGTCATTTCTAGAAATGTGATTGGAAATAAGGCTTTAGTGATGAGGTCAGAGCAACCTCTTGCTGTTAAATGGTGTAGCTTTAGAGCTGTAGGAGTAAGTGCTGTGTTAAGCAAGCTCCTTGATGGGATAAGGGACATATCCAGGATAAAGGATTACTTAACTAATGCCCAAGTAGAGAATTAGATTACTCAATAGATGATCATTGTACTAGATTCTTGCCACCTGTATTAAAAGTCAGGTAAGTAAAGGAGTTGATTTTGTGTGATTATTTCTTTATACTTTGTTTTCCCCTTGGGCTGTGAGGGAAGGCAGTGGGAGAAGCTGGAATATAGGCCCTTGCTCCATGAGTACTGAAGGCACTATGCCTGACCCTGCTGGCAGCCTGCTTTTCTGGGAGCAATAGCTCTTGAGAAAACTGGGGTCTCCACAAAGCAAATTTGCTGTATTTTAGTTAGGAAACTAAATGGATTGGGTGCAATTACCATTTCCATCTGCCTTTTCATTCTCAGCCTCACTGAAGTGTACATGCCAAAAGTGAATGTTGGTGATCTTCAGGAGGTACTCAGGTGTGTCAAGGGCAGGTACAGGGACTAATTCTGTGCATAACAGTGGCAGGTGCTTGGTTTAATTATGGATGGCATGTGAGACTCCACTGGCACAGGACAGGAAGAGTGTGAAAAAATGTCTCTGGCATGAACTCATACTAGGTTTGTGTAGCTAAAGTACAGTTGAAGATGCTACGATGTGTCTAAAACTCCTCTGGAGAGGAGTGAATACACAACAGTTGGTGTGAGTTCAATTTAATTGCACTTACTTAGCTCTTCCCCACCCCTAACACCTCGGCAGCAGAGGGGTAACATCCAAACATATGTGCCCTGCCTAACATTCAGTGACCTCAGCAGAGGGGAGGATAATGAGGCTTTATTGTCAGCATGCAAGTGCTCTCAGTGGTCTTATGGAAAAGCCTACTTCTCCCAGTTATTAGGAATGCAGTTTTCTTCACATCAGCTACCTTTACATGCAGAAGTGAATTTCTACTCTAGTGACAAAAAGGCTAGTGCAGTTCATGTATAAATGCTATAAAATGCTAAGCAGGCATGAAAAGACTCTGCAGCCTCTGCATTTGGCAGGGATATAATTGCTACTGGAGTATCAGCTAGTGCTTGCAGTTCTAGAAGGAGGTCAAAAATTGGAGGGTTTAGAGGAACCCTTTTTTTTGTCCCAAGGACAAACTCACTCTAATAGAGTATCAAAGCAAAGGCTGAAGAACCATGTGGTCTATAAATATATGCAGCCAGTTCACTAATTTGATAGAGAATTAATCAGTCAATTTGCAGACAAAATACAAGAAAAAATTAATTTTGTAGTCTAATAGGAAGCAACTTGCACAAAGTTAGGAATACATACTTAATAATTTATGTAAATTAATTGCTCTTGGAAGAACTTACCTTGGGTGATAATTATGTTATTGAAACATCTTGTAGTCCACTTAGGATGCTTTGCAGGAGTATATGCTGTAGCTCAAGTAGAGATAGCATATGTGGAGCAGTAATATATGGCAGTCTCGTGGCCTCTGAATGTGTGGGCTATTGGGCTAAAAAATTATAGAGGGGAAAAAAAGGAATCATTGTAACATATTTGTTTAATTGAGCTACAAATGGGACTGCATATTGCATAAAGTGGGAGAAAATTGCCTTCTTAAAGGTGAAGCAAATCTGTGTGATCCAGTGCTTTGCCTAATTGATTAGCCAGCACCAAAGCCTTGCCTGAATGAGGGAGGAGAGGAAGTATATTTTTGAACTGACAGATCCCTTCTTTTAAATCCTTTAGATCAAAAATTTATCTATAATTAGCAAAAGGCATCCATATGGTGACTTTTCCAGTCCCAGATGGGTAGCTGTCATTTTGCACATGATCTTTGCTTCTCTTTTGAAGTAGAAATGAGTAATCTTGGAAATATTAATCTGACTTCAACTATATTTATCCTTCTATCAACAATGATGACACATTTTAGTTTCTTTCTGGGTGTACACAGTATGTGCTGCGGTGCAGAGGATTCCAGTTGCCATAATTTCCAGTGGAAAGAATAATGATCACAGGGAACTGTAAGTAAGTTATTATGACTATTTGTGTATTTAAATAGAAAAGCCAGAATTTTCAAGAGTAATGATGCAAGGATATGCCAGACTTGGAACTCTGTTGCAGAGATGATAGAAGGTGTTCTGCAAGTGCTGAAAATTGGCTCCCCTTTTCAGTGATGTGTTACCTGGCACAGTAGCAGCTGTACACCTGCTCCTGCCTGGCAGGTGACTGCTAGGAATAGTTATGCCAGAACAAACAAAAAGTAAAAATAATTTACTGTGCCAGAGAAGAAGCGTAGTTATCTGACTTACCTTCTTCTCTTAACTACTGCAGTACTAATCCAAAGCATGGATCTTTCTGCCCTTTTCAATGCAGTTTATGTGGTGCCATAATTTGTGTGTTTACACTTCCATTTTATTTTTTGGGTGGCAGGGATTGGAAAGTAATTGTGTGTGTAAGGGGAAGGTATTTTGTAGCAGGTGCTATGTCTGTGCATGACTTTCCCTATGTCACTTTACAAAAAATAATCTTGGTTGCTTGTGCTCAAATATCCATGTAGAGAGGCCAGCAATCTCTCTAAGTAGTGCAAAGCCTTGACATTCCTCTTAGTAAGAATTCTCCTTAAAATGCAATCTTATTTTGGAAGGGGAAAAAAATGTTACAGTACAGATTTTTGTTACCACAGGCAGTGTCAGAAGCAAGAGGCCAGATCCAATCAAATGAAGTAAATGGAATTACCCTGAATTTACTCCTGTATAAGTGAGAGCTTGTTTCAAGCCCCAAGCTACATGAGAATGATTGCTGTTCTCTTTGCCCATATGAAAGCTGACATAAATACAACCTAGAGTGAACTTATTTAGCAAGTGATAGGGTACATTTTTTCATCATGATTGAAAGGCCTTAAGAATTCAAGTCTCAGATGCATGAAAGTATAAAGGTGCCTGAGTTTTGTTAAGATCAATAGGAATTAAATGCTTAAGTGACCCAGGCCTAGGTCTCTAAAAGCATTCAAGAATTTTTCGCAACTCAGTGATCACAGTTCTTTCTTTTCAGTGCTGTCCTTATGATAAAATTTGATTTCATTTTTTTAACAAATATCTGTGAAGAACAGATGATGAGAATGAATGTCAGAAGCTTATTTTTTAGATTAACATATTTTACAAGCAATTAATATTTTAGTATTGCCAGCCTAATACTACGAGAAATTTTAGTATAGTTATAAACTTCTCAAGTATCTGTTCGTAAACTTTGCAAGTATCTATAGGGATAAAAGACCTGAAAACTAACTTCATTACAAGGGTGTGGGACACCTGCAGTTGGTGAGGAGAAACCCCACACAGACACTCAGGTGCAATCAGAGAACAATGGTCTTGTGTTCAGCTGTGTTATGACTTCAGAAACGTTCCGTACTTCGTAGCTTGGGGTTTTTGATTTTTTGCCCCCAGTTGTAGCAGATGTCAGAAGATAGCTTTTGTGTTTCTATGAAGCTTATTAAAACCTTTTCTGTGATTTCAGTCTACTACTTCAAGTTCTTTTCTGTTTTGCATTAGATAATCCTTTAACATTGCTGTACATAAAGATTAAGAGAATTCCTTTAGAAACAAGCCCATGTGGGTTAAATCAATAAAAAACCAGTAGGAAAACAATGTTTTTGTGGTCTGCATGTTCCAAAACAGGATGAAGAAATGTGTGCATCCAATGAAATACCTTGCTAATCAAAGATGTGATATGTGGTTTATTTTGCTGTATGTCTCTTTCAAGCTATAATGATTAGATATCAAGAAGAAACTGGAGGTTTTACAGATCCTAGACTAAAAAAATCTAGCACTTAATATCTGGTAATTTTAAGTTTGAGTTGGGCCTCCCAATTCTTGACTAAGTATGTAAATTTATTAGAAATTGTGTACATATACTTGAAGAATGTGCCAAAGATTTAAATATTGTGGCAGAACTCAGCTCCAATGGGTATAGAAATATTTACTGTGTACCTCTCGTTCTAATAAATCCTTCACAAATAAATTCAGCCACAACTAAACTGTAACTGAGGCCAAATGATTTGTGGCCCCAGCCGTGTTCAGATCTTCACTTCTCCAGAGACTTGGAAAATGTAACTTCAGCTGAAACAGTAAAAGTTATTACTCAGATCGAATGGTGGATAACCAATGAAAATATTTGAATTGAATGGTTTTCAGAAAGAACTGGGGAAGGTTTCTGCCCCCACACGTGTACCTTAAAACACGCAGTGTAAGGCTCAGCAGGTTAAGATTTGACATCTGCCAAATTTTCAGGTTTGGCTTTTGAATTTGCAGGTTCTCTCAACGGACCTTTCTTCTGTTAGAGCCTAATAAGTACCAGTGGGGAAAAAGGGTACCGGTATTTTTCCATTTGCAGTTTCTGCAGGAGATTTGCTACTACATTAAATTGGCATGAATCTTACAGAAAAATACCCTAAGTAACAAAGAACACTTAATCATACACAGCACCCTATAAAACAATACTTTTTTCTAGTTGAAGAACAGTAGACATCATGTCCAAGTCTTTCTATCAGTCTAAGTGTTTCAAGATGAGGAAATTCTGCTGCTATATTTTAGAGCTTCTCCTAGTAAGTGATTGATGGCCTGTATTTGCACCCCTATGGGTTGGTTTTTTCCTCAGTTTTCCTAGCTGCAGTCAAGAATCAAAATTCACATGAAATAAAAAGTTAATGAGTCCCTGAAATTTACTTATTGCCATCTAATTGTGTTTTACTTGACTTCTCTTAGAATTCATTACAGCTAAGGGAGCAAAAGGCTCAATTCATAAGGTTGAGCGTGATTGTCAACTCAAAAAGAGTTTTTGGGTGACCAGAATATCACATAGCTTTAGCTGGTAAAAAACTTCATCTTGTGCCATCTTTAATGTTTGCTGCACTTTAGTCAGATGTAGACTAAACTATATTACTGTCATATATATACCTTCAAAAAAACCACAAAAGGCCCCAATCAATCAGGCCAGTGGAAACGGGAATCTGTTTTTTGAAAGGGAAAGTTTGTGAAAAAAGGACTTAAAGGTGTTCAGTGGGTGAAGCTCTATTCAGGTGTGGTTTTTACTATCCAGGACAGAGTTACAAACAGTTTGCAGTATAATCACCAAAGTAGAGGGAATAGTCCTATCAACATGTATGCAGATATGGCACCCTCCAGAGAGGTTTAGAAATCTGATTCCTGTTCTGTTCTCACTCTGATCTTTAATTGCATGCTGTTTGTCAGAATCTGGGACAAACTTAGAGCTGAAGGCTCAAGAGGAGACTTGTATTTTTTGTTATAGTTAATAGGAGTATGCAGGGATATTTTTATGTACAGCAAAGTCTAGAATGCTTTCTCAAAGCTTTGAATTCTGATTCTTTCCTGATGCAAGCTTTAATCTGCTGTATACAGTATGTAGATTTCCAAAGCCTTCAGCAAGTCTAAAGGTTCTGTTTCTAATACAGATGTATAGAAAACAGGGATTAATCTGTGCGAAGAGGAATAATTTAGAATGCAACAGCAGGGAACTACAGGAAGTTTTGCCCTGTGTTGCTGCACAGGCTGTTTCCTCACAAGGCTTCAGGCAAATCAGAAACTGTGTGATTGAGAATACCTTCACGGAAATCCAAAAGGAAAGGTACAATCAATGTCAATTAGTAACAAATCAATTATACAAAGACTAATGTTCAATTATTTTATTGTGTCTAATTTGTTTCCGACACATTTGTCATCCATTTACATTCTTAGGCTTCATTGCTGTTGGATTTATTACTGGCCTAAGGTTCATCCAGATATTTCCCTGTACTTCAAGATCACTTAAACACAATTTATAAAATACTTACTGACAGTTTTTAATAGCACTGAAGTGACATTTAATTCTTGGCCACACTTATTAGTCAGATATATGTGCCCTTATGTGGGTTCTGAGGGGCTTATTTGGCAAAGGGAATGGGTAGGAGCCCAAGTTAGATACAAAACTGTTTGAGACTTGCCTGGTTTTTATAAGTTTCTGTGCATCCATAAATAACTGTGGGAGGCTTTTCTACATCCTTTCTTACAACCTGTTCCCGGTTGCTCTTTGGTGATGTTACATCCCCTTTTCCCTGACAGGGGTGGGATGATCAGAAATATCCAGTGCACAGCCAAACAGTACAAGTGATGCTGCTTCTGGGCACCAAGAGTCTGATAATAAGGACACCCTGCTCTGCAGGAATCTCTCCATACGGAGTTGTTCTATCCAAACTGCAGGGTTATTCCATTTCCAGTGTCCACTTCTCAATTACTCGCAAACTGTTTGCTTTCCTAAGGGATGCATCATGTTTCAGTACTTCAAAATTATGCATGAAATTTACTGCTCTATTAAAAAAAATGAGTTATTTGCTCCTCACAAAACCAGGAGTCCTGGGACTTAGGTGATTAGAGAGTTGCAAGGCTGCTTTATCAGCCATGTTATAGCCGGAGTTACTGCCTTCAGCTGTTCTTTATCTGCTGTTTACAAATACTTGTTTGCATCCATGTTTTCTGCTGCTTTTTAATCTCCTTTTTATCACTGTGTCACTAAAATCTGGTTATGCCACTCTTCTCACATTTTCTGCCTCTCTTGATTGGGTAGTTGTAATAATACTATTTCTCTGTTAATAGAAAGCAACTTTTTTTGTTCTTTTTCCATTCTCAGTCTCCGAAAAGCAATTCTATTGGGTTTTTATTTATCTCTCGCTGCTACTATTTGCATTTTACTGGGAGTAATTTCTATATTTTTCTTCCTTTTTTTATTTTTGCAATTATTTTTTTAATCAGTGTAATCTTCATCAGTCAGCTCCTGTGAATAGGAAGCTCTTTTATTTTATTGTTTTTTATTGAAATACCTTTTCAGTTTGTTTTGGAAGGTATTCTTCCTTGCCTTTGGATTTAGAAACAAAGGACACTAACATCTGTTATCAAATAATGCTTTACTGAAGATTTGAAACAGTTGTTGAAGTGTTAGAAAGCCTTTGAAATCTGTATATCTCAACTTGATCTACACTAATTGAAAATCTTACCTAACAATTTTTCAAAACCATTAAAATTTGTGTTGCCAGATTTATTCACTGACTTAGACTGACAGGAGTTTGTGAAAGCCTTTCTGCTCAGTTAATTAGTTCATTTTCTACTAGGAATTATTGGGATGGTACCTACCTCTTGGGCATAGTGTGATGAAACTGTAATGAAAGGTGCAGGAATATCCAGTGATCCCATCACATGTCGATGTTAATCTGATACAGGTTCTCCATATGTTCCTTTTCATGAAAAGCCCAAAGATACTCTATCATCCAAATTACATGTAAGTCTTTAATTGGCTGTTCTCTCTATCTGTTCCTAACGCAGGTCTCTTGTGTCAGCTTTTTTCCTTTTAGCGTGGAATCATTCTGTGTTTAGAAAGCAGAAGGAGAGTTTTTGCATTTCGATTTAATTTGATATGACATTTCGAGTACCCTCCAGGATACTTTTCCCTTGGTTTTTTCAAATACATTATCAGAACATAGTATTAATTCATTACCTTAAATAATAAAACTTTTAAGTTATTTACTTTTTTATCATGAAGACTTTGTACTTCCTAGAACTGGAAGTTTCTCACAAAAAAGAAGCCCACAAGAGGCAGTGGCATTAGAAGTAATGCAAAACAACACAAAATGAATTCCCAGGTAAAAAAAAAAAAAATTCTCCAACTAGGATGAGACTCATAGGATGAACTATTATTTTAAGTATGTAACTAGAAGAATCTGCTTGTTTAACTTGTTATTTTGCAAGACACTTTGTTACTCCTTAAGTCTGAAAACAGCTTGTGAATTTTCATGCGGTGTATCTTTATATACCCATCTGAAGATACCTTGTGATGATTCAAGTGTTAATAATCTCTGTAAGGTGCATCCAGCATGGTTGGGTGCATTGAATGTCTTCCTGCACAGAAAGGCCAAAGCTCATATTAAAAGAGCAATCACGTGTCAGCTGGCTGAGATCCTTACCTGGAGCTGGTGTCCACTGAAAGCTAGAGGAAGATCTGCCTCACATGAGGAGACTGGATGTGTGAAGTATTTCTTAAGAATGTGTAATTATATTTAAATATGGTAAATTTCTTACCCTTCTTAAATTATTCTTTGTTTATGAACCTGGCATGTTTATATGGCAGAGGGTGGCAATGTAAGGTAAGACATGTGGTATATGTGTTTGCATATTAAACTTCACAACTCATACTTTGAAACTTCTGTGTGGTCACAAAATGTCTGACAAGAAGTGCTGAAGTATAACACCAAAAAATCCATGATTTGTATCCTGGTGGTATTGAATCCCATTTTAATAAAGTTGCATCTACTGGAGTCCCCTCTCTGTAGTCTTGGTCCCAGGTTACCTTCACCCATATCTGGAGCCACCTGTTGATAAGTATTTCCTTGCCTCTTACTCCAAAAGTTAATAGTATGTTGAAGTTCAGCCCTTCACATAGTTTCCAAAATGCTTGAGCTCCTCTGGGAACTGAATTTGCAATAAAAACGTAAAATAAGTCTAGAAATTACATTGAAAAACACATTGGAAAGAGTTCATCTGTATTTAAAGCTTGGTGCTGTTGTAGCCTGGCTTAAGTTCTGCAACAGGAATAGCTGATACCAGTGGCAGGGAGGGGGAATCAGCCTCTGGCATGTGTTCTGCCTGTCCTGTTGCTTCTCCAGTGCATACCAATGTTTTATTGTCACAGATGCCATCAGAAAGGCTTTTTCCCCTTCAGTAAGTACTTTCTGGGGCAAAGCAGGTGAAATCACTGGTGACTGGGAAATTTTAGCCTAAAGTGAAAGAAATGTGAGGCTACAAGTGCTTGTTTCCTTTCTTGACTGTGTTACATCAGAAATATGGCAACATTCATTTCATTAAATAACAGAAGGAAGGTGGGGATAGGAAGCAATCTGAAATAGGGTGGACCTTATTTTAATCTGCGATTATCCTGAGGAGAAATTGTTTTAGGTGTTAATTTGAAACTACAGGCTGACAGGGGGCTCTGGGGAACCTTTGGAAACAGACACCTGTTTCCAACACATTTTCAGTGAGAATCTGATACTTTGCTATACCTTTGTATCTTTGGATGCTTTCTGGTTTAATTCTGTGTTATATCTCTCTCCCGATTTGTTACAGGGGTTGGTATTTTCAAATTTCCTTCATAGTTCTTGGTATCCACTATTGCTGGTCAATCCCAGAGCTGGTATTCTGCTGCTACTCTTAATAGCTCTATTTTCTCAGTTGTCTCCTGGTCTTTGAATAAACTACAGGCTCCCAGATCTTGCTGAGTTCTTTTTGTTCTCTACCTCTTTCTCTGCCTGCCTTATGATTAGACTGAAGCCTCCCTCCCAGAAAATGAGGTAGTTTGCATAGGAAGAACAATTTTCTTCTCATCAGAAGGTTCCTCCTGATCCAGCTGTGGTCTTAAGGAACGTGATTTTGTGCCACAGAACAGCAGTTTTATGTATTGTACCTCTTCAGGTGCATTTTCTGAAGTGTCTGTAGTATTTCATAGATTTAATCTAGGGCTGTGCCAAGACTTCCCATACTTTTGTTTGTGCATTTGAGATGTCTACTTTTAAACTGTTAGTTTCGAACCTCAGTGTCCTTGTTTTCTGCTAACAGCTCCAGTAATGTCATTGTGTTTGCTTTGGTTTTTAGCAGGAATCCTCTGTGGGGTACTGCCCTGTGTGTGTCCTCCATGCAGATGTAAATCTCAGACATCATAGACCACTCTATGAAAAAAAAATGTAGCTTTTAGAAATGTTCCCTGATTTGATGCAGGAAAAGCTAAAATCTAGTCAGATAAAAAGGAACTAAGGTTTGATTCAATCAACACATTTCAAAGCTTTCAAAAAAAAATTAGCTGTCTCTAATCAGCCTATCATAGCTGTTGTCTATCTCAGCCACAATTTCAGAAACTTTTTCTTCTCTTTCTTCAACAAAAATTACTTAGGAGCATAACTATTAGGATAAAAGGGTGCTTTTCTTTATCATCTTCAAGCCCTGTTTTCAAGGAGAGAGATTTATTTTTTTTTTCCTCAGCACAGAATTTGGTTTCCATGATTCTTAAGTTAAAACATTTCAGCTAGTATTTAAGACATTCTAAGCAACTGTAATTACTTTCTAATTTCTAGGATATGTTAGGGGCCGATGCACTCAAAATGCAGGTTTTTTTTAAAATTTCATTTTCTTTTCTTAAGGGAATTAGCGGAGCTGAATTATTCTGAATATGTTTATCTCCCTTAATGATAGTGACTAGGCATAGCTGCAGCGTTAAATAAGTGGTTAAGAACATTGCAAGAGCCTCTTTCAGGAAACAGGTGAGAAGCAAGGATTATATTTGGATTACACGTGAGTTCTTTAAAGCTTCACTTAATTCTACTGCTTGTCATTTCAAGTCTGAACAATGGTGGTAGCAGTGTAAGTCTTGATTGTAAATATAATTTGTATAGGTAGGATTTTCCTTTGTCTCTTTAACTGAAGAAATTCTTTGAGGTGGCTTAGAAACCATGACCGAACACAGCTGTGCAAGTGTCCATACTGTGCTGTTTTATAATAACCGAGGTCACTACATGGAACCAAGAATATTGCACTATTCAAGTCTCCTTGTTTATCAGGCAATGATGTTTCATTGCTGTGCTTCCTAACAAGCCTCTCATTTGTCACTATAAAAATTTACACCAACTGTAAAAGAAAATAATTACATAATTACTTTGTATTTACTAAGCTTGCATATACTGAGATGCAGTTCAGTGCTGCCTAGAACATGTCACTGACTGTTTTATCTCCTGCTAGTGGGCAAAACAAACACCTGCAGAGGTGGGCTTAATTTAGCAGATAGAGGGCATCAATATTTTTGCAGTAAAGGCAGAGATTTTCCAGTCCGTCAGTCTTGATTGCTTTTGTCACGGAACACATGGAAAGAATACAGTTCTCCAGTGAACAGCTTTCAAAACAATTTTTATCATGTCTCTTCAGAGTGCCTGCAAACTTTTAGATTAGTGACATCTACAGCTTTATAAATGCATCATGACTCGAAATGTCCACATTGTTAAGATTAGATTAACTGTCTATTGAGGTCAGACTTGTGCAAAATTTTCTTTGATATGACCCTGAGAGCAAAATATTCTTAGCGGTTCTGCATGCTTCATAGCTTTGGCACCTCAGCTCTGCACGTCTCTGATCTTGGACCCTGGTACATAAACCAGAAGGCCAGTGTCTCACAGGTGAGTTACGTGGCATTTCTGTTCATGTCTTACTGTGTGAGGATCTACCTGAAGAGCTGCTCCTTAGATTTGTCTTTGACAGTTCCTTTGGTGCAATATGCAGCACTGTTGTTAGACAGTACACACGCAGTCTTGCTTGTACTTCATCTGAGCAGGATTGTCAGGCAGTGCTTGACAACTGACAAACCAGTTAAAGGTGACATCTGTGAGTCAGTGAGTCTAAATAATTATGCCCAGCCTCTAGCACGTGTCTGTATTCTTTGAGATAACCCCTTTTGAAACAGCATCTCAGCATCAGTAGGAAAAATAGACAAGCTATGCCTTTTGTTCTTTCTGTTGCCTTTATCTTCCACTTACCTTCAGCAGTTTTTGATACTTACTAGTGGTGTCTAGAAAGACTCTTGCAAAGCTTTATTTTCGTAACATTTTCCTGCACCTTTTCCAAAATGAACTGTTGGGAAATAACCGTGGTGATGCAGCTGAAGATAAGTTTGCTGCACAATTAGGCCATGGGATTGGCACGGAGTCTGAGCAGATCCCCTCCTGTTGGCACCCTGGCAGTTGGGCTGTTCTCACCTGTGTCTGCGGATGTATTGCAACTTTCTCTGTGCCAAATGTCCAAGGATTATTTTCCCCCTCAGGAAGCCATGGGAGAATGTTCCTTCCAAATACAGAAGGACATTTAACAACTCTTGCCTTCCAATGACAACAAGCCCTAGAAGAACAAACTCATGGACTGTAGGCAACCTGGGCAAAAATATTGTAGGGACACAGGTGAAACCTAAAGCCTAGGCACAGGCATAGCACATCAGTTCTTTATATAGAATTGTCTGCAATGGTTTAGATTTTAAAAAGTTGTAGACTAGTTCTTTGTTTCTAATTCTAGAAGGTTCTTCAAGCTTTGTTTCTTTATTGTTTTTTTTCCTTGACCTTTTTGTTGTTTTTGCTATGCCTTTCCTACTGCATCTTTCCTTTGAACCTTCTCTTCTTTTGTGTTATATTCAAACTGAGAGATGCTCCAGATGCTTCAAATAGCCTCTCCATGACTCTCTTGGCACATTAATCCCACCCCAGCAGGTTTGCCTGTGCATCCCACTCAGGGAGAACTTGGCATACTGATACCTCATGATACTGATACCTCATGAAGCCAATGTCAATATGTCCAAAGTACCCCTTGAGCCAGAGCTATTTATGTTGCTTTATTCACTGGGGGCAACATTACTTCTCACAGTCAGTAAATCTCAGCCGTCTGAGTGCTGGAATCTAATTATCCTGTTTTATTCAGCCAGCTGCTACAAAGAGCTGAAAAGGAGAATTCCCTTTGGTACACAGGTTTTGCTGTGTTTGTTTTGCAGGAGGATTCATGTTTCGCATAAGTAGCAAAGAAGCTCAAACACACAACCTTGTAAGTTAGCATGAAGTTTTTGACACAGTTGTGTGGATAAGCCAGCACCTGTTTTACTCAGGCTAAAAGGATCACTGCTGATGGGTTTTGGCCTGAAACCCTCCAAATGCTGCTCTAAAAAGTTAAGAATTTAGCCTCTTAGTCGTGGTGTGTGGTCTGAGGCGTGGCAAGTGGTATACCTCCCTGTCTCCTTCCCAGTGTAAGGCCATGTTGACACGTGGGGCACTATTAGCTCATCTACTGTGTTGTGTGAAGTTATCAACCACTATGACTAACCTAATTTACTGTGAAGCTGTAAGTTGGTCATATTACATTCTTAAATATCTGGGTTAGTGAAGAAAATAAATTCCAGTTCTGCACAGTGATGCTGAAGGCAGCTTTCTCTGATGTTGTAAGTGCCCCAGTGTAGGGAAATATTAAGTTTTCTGGAAAAAAAACCAACTAAGACAGGAGGTTTGGGATGGTATTACACAGCTGTAGAAGGAAATCTGCCTACTGTGTATGAACAGCCCTCATTAGATTGACCTGCCAGGCATAAAAATAATTTTGAGGATCAGGAACGTGTCTATTCTGTTTGTATTCATGCATCATCTTCTTTACTTTGACAAAAAGAAACAAACATAAAAAGCCATGGCTGGTCACTGGCGTAGCTCTGTCTGCTGAGCAGTGCAATCATTAATTTTCTTCCAGCTACTGGGAAGACTGCTTAAAAAGTGCTTTGCACGGTCCCAGGTGGGAAATGAGGAATCAGAAAGTGGATGGAAATCAGTTCTTTGGCACAGCTGTGCTTACTCAGAGTTTTAGATATAGAGGGTTCGGTGCATTTCATTTGTATCTATTTGTGCTACAGAAGGTGATCTGAAACCTGTGGTTGGAAATTTGCTGTGAATCAGAATTCCCAGCATCAGCTTTCTCCCCAAAATTAAATGAATCTATAATAAATCAATTTTCTTGGGAATAAAAATGTCAAATGTTGGCATTTCTAATTAAAAAGGCGTGTCAGGTTTTAAAAATTTAATGTGTCCCCTGTCTCTACCAAATAGTCTCTTACAGCTGTAATACTGTTCACTTGACACCTCATAAATAATAATTTTCACATGAAGACTTCTATATGGAGGAAATTTTAGATTATCTGAATGAATTAATGCATAAGAATTTTATGCATTGCACAGAAATGGGTGAAATTAATCAGAGTACTAAAAGTCATCAACAAGAACTATGTAACTTTGGTTGTAACTCAGTGTTGATGTTGTTAGGCAATAATCTCTTGTCTGTTAATATTTTATGGAATTGGGTCAGCAAACAAAGACTGTTCTCCTTTATAGGAGCTCTCTATGTGAAAGCAATTTGCTGATTCCCTTTAGAGTAGAGAGAAGAAAGTAAGGCTCAATAGCAATAGAGTGACTTTCTGGGAGTTTGTATGTGCATGCAAGTTTAAAAAACAAACACAAGCAACCCCAAAAACTCCATCAGGTGCATTCAAAAATCCCGTTTCCAAGAGGTGATAAGGCATCTTATTTTGCCAGAAGTTACATGCTAGGAAGGTCCAGTGCATTTCTAAAGTTGAAAACATAAATTAAGGTACAGCCAGATGAACTTGGAGCAATTAAAAAAAAAACCAAACAAATTAAAATGCCAAGCCAAACAAACAACCAGAACCCAAACCCACTTGTTTTGCTTAGAGAAAACATTTTTAAAGTTCAATAAATAGGACTCTGCTATAAGGAGGGCTTCTGCCTAATCACTGTTGCAGGCCCTTGAGGAGAACAGGAGTGTTGCAGTCTGGATGAAAATCACACCTCTACTGTTTGGATGAACTGAGTTTTACCCCTGGTCAGAGTGAGAAAAAAGAATTCCCCTAGTCAGGAAGGGTGTCCTGGCTATGAGTGTGCTCTGACAGGCCTGAGTCTCCAGCAGTTTAGTGAAGGGCACCTTTGCTTGAGGGCAAAAAGGGTGTGAAGCTGGGATTGTCCATGTGTTATTAACGTGGTCTGCATTCCCCAAGGAGCGATACAATTGCATTTCCTGTAGATTTTTCCCTCACTGAGAGAGGACTGACCTCACCGATAACATATTTGGTGTGGGCTTGGCATGGGGGAAGGGGTGGGCAGTAGTGCTTGATGCAGTTGCGTGTTGGTTGGTTTGTTTTTGCACCCTGATGTCCTGCTACTGTAATTTCTCCATTTTAAGGAGACGGGCTAAACTCAATCTCAAATTCCTGTGTCAGGGATGCTCTGAGTTTCCTTGGGGATGGTTCACTTGCTCAGACTCTACGCTGTAAGCATCGAGTATATTGCACGTTTTCTTCTGTAACTACCTCCCTTATGCACATGCTTATCTAGTTCTGTTCCAGATAGGTTTTGGTTTGCTTTAAATTATGTTTAGCAGTAAGTAACTTCTATTTGTCCCAGGAAATTGGCTGCTGGCTTAAGGCTGCATATTGCAATGAACACACCAGCTAATTTTTTGCAAATTTTCCTTATTCTCGGGACCAAAGCTTGAGGTACCAGGCATTCTTCATTTACTTGGCATATGTGATGTGGGTACATTTTTATTGCCCACATTCCACCTCTTCATTAGTCTCATTCTCTGTTTTCAACTCATTTAAAATGTCAGGATCTGCCACTTTTCTGCCAATTTCATGATGGCCTACACTGGCAAACACCCTGAATTGTGCTACAGTCATTTCTGCAGGTGGAGAGGGCAATGTCTCTTGAGGTTTCTTTTGGATGATGTCAGTTTTGGTGTTTGAATGCTGTGTATTAAAACTTTATTTTCTAGCCGCCTTAATCTCCAAATCTGATTATTTGGGATGGAAACAGAAACCTGTTACTGAAAGGGACTTATTTTTATAATTGAGTTTACTCAGTAGATGTGCTGTTTTGTTAATTATCTTTTATAGAATATACCGTTGTTTTGTCTGTTCCTATTTCCTGGTGGTGTACAAAATAAGGAGGCTCAGTTTGAGGTGTAGCCTTGAGTTTGAGGTGTAGCCTTTGACAAACTAAACTGGTTTTTGCATGGACCTATACACTTCTCCAAAACTTCTTATAACTTGCCATGCTCAGGAAGGAGAAGTCAATACATCTAAATTAGGAACTTTCTTAGCTTGGCATGTGATATTTGCCATCTCTGCTTTCCAAGCAGGCTATGTATTTTATTTTTTTTAATGTATCATGATTGGAAAGTATTTTTATTGAATTGACTAAAAACACTTTAAACTTAACTATCAGACCTTTGTTTTCACTGCCTCTTATGTAGCCCTACATAACAGCACAAAGAATTGTACCTTCCTAGTAATGGGACCCCGCTTTGTACTGCAGTGAAACTACTCCAGATGTGCAGTAGTGGTAATTGAAGCATATTACAGCCACACAGGAATTCTCACACTTTGGGAATCTGGGGTTTTTCCTGATGGGAACCCATTGCTGTTGAGGTGTTACAGTACAAGAAGGGCAGCAAAGTCTCCTGTTATTTGCTGAAACTTGATGTTAATGAATTGTGTGCTCTTATAAAATAAGATAATGTTCTGGTTTGCAGTTAGGTTTATTTAGCTCTCAGCCAAAATAAAATCTTATCCTGGTCTCGTGTGGCAGCTTTGCAGCAGACATCAGCTGTGGAACCTTGCTACCAACATTGCATGCTGAGATCCTTCTCTCATGCAAATTATGACTTTTTCTGTGAGCAAGTGATAAGCTTTTTCAAACATGGTAACCTAGCAAATGAAAAGCCTCAGTATTTGCTTGAAGGAGTGGCTCCTTTTGTATGCCTCTTAGTGACCTTAATTTCCATGTGATTAAATTTTGATCTGTTAATGATTTCACTCTGATGGGTGACAGAGAAATGAGGGACAAGCAGGAAAAACTGGCACATCACTGCTTGCAAATGAGATAATTTGAAAAGTACGTGAAATAGATTTCAAAATTCAGCTGAATTGTCTTTCTCTTCCAGTTAAATTATGTTGTATTCTCCTTGTTATTATTTTGTTATAAAGATGTCTGGATTTCTGACTAGGAAACAGATTCTCAAACACAACTTTACTGAAGTATATAGCAAAAATAACTGAAGAAACCCTAGAAAACTTGAGCAATGTTTCCTCTGATGCTTATTGCACATTAAGTATTTAGAGAGCACTATTAGTACTTCATAAAGAAACCAGTATTGGCAGAGGTGTCAAAACCTCAAACTTCTTATTGCCCTTTTATCCCTCAGGTGTGTTCTCCCATAAAATGGAAGTTCTAATGAAAAGGGATTCTATATCTGGAAAATGTGAGCTGTGGGCATGTGTGTGACAATGCCTGCAAAAAACAACCCCAACAAACCAGAACAAAGAAAACCCCAGAAGAAAGAAACCAACCCCAAAGAAACCTCACCAAATAAATTGAAAGCCCCCAAAGATGTAATGAGCCTTCTTCACGTGTCTGTACCTAAACTGAGACTAGACAATCTTACTGGGTTTTGGCATTACGGTCTGAGTGCAGCTCTTGTATATCCCTCTTCACATACTGGCTGAGGAATAAATCCACCTGAGGAAGGGGTTTGGTTAAAAATTCCTTTTCCATGAGCAGAGTGCCAAAGTAGGGTGTCAGATTTAATAACCACTTTGTTTTAAAAGCTACAAGTAAAGGAATATAGCTACAGCATCTGTGACAAGCCACAAGGCTTCCTTTGCATGGGGGAAAAAATAGGCTCCTGGATCACTGGACCATCCCAAGTGTCACAGTGAGTGTGGCAGAATCCATCAGGGGAAAAGGGCATGAGCAGCTACAGGTGGAGACTAAGTTGGTGGTGTTTTACCTGAAGTTTTGACCTAGCATTAACAGAATGATCATGAACTCAGAGCAGTTGCTCTTTGAGAGATGTCATTTCTGATTTCTAATTACATACTGCCATCAGTTATGGCTATTTGTAGAATTGCAGAGCAGTATAGGCTGCAAAGGGCCTCTGGAGGTCATTCCAACTCTCTGCTTAAAGCAGGACCCCTCACATTCAGCCTATAAACACCTTCTGTGCCTCTGCATAACACAGGCAGAGTTTGGTACTCATTTAAACATAAAGAAAACACCTGGCCTTGATGCAAACTTGTAGCTTCCCATAAAGTAAGGACTTTTGTGTCTGGTCTAGTCTAAAATTGTGTGGGATAAACATTCAGGCATTCATGTGAATATTACTAGAGTTACTCTGCATATTACTGGAGTTACTTTTACCTCCAAGTTTGTAGGAAAAAAATCTTTTCAATTTAGGTATGAAGGCAACTCTAGCAATATGTATAACACATAAATCCCTGAAGTTCATCCAACATGGACCAGAAGTATCAGCATAATCTCACTGCTCTTAGTCAGATTTCAAACATGAAAACACGATGAGGCAGAATATAGAATCTTCCTGCATAGTAGAATATATTGTGAGATGAAACTGAAGAGGTTACTGTGAATGTAGATCAGTTCCTGTGCCTATTTCCAGCAGAAATCAAAGCTTAGCATTTATATTTCCCATCTGCTTTGGAGCCAACTCTTTTAGCTCTAGTCAGGAGTCCATAATCTGGCAAGCATGATGTCTTTTATATATTTTGTCCTCCACGTGAAGCTGTGAGCTAAAATCAGATATAACTTCAGTGAAATTTGCATGTACTTTAGCAGGCACCCCAGTTCAAAGAAAAATGAGTTTGAACAGACCTTTGAAGCATCTTTGGCAGTTACATGTTATAATGTCATGGGTACTTTATATGTAAAAGGGTCCTCAACTCTGGGGATTTGAAAGCACCAAAGAATTGAAACACTAACAGCAACCACAGGTGACTTTGTTCAGACTATTCAATATGTTTCAAGAGCATCATACCCTGGATGCTTTTTCCAGTGATCACATGCACTAAAAATGGCTCAAATCAGCAGCACAGCAGCTTGTGGTGTAGCTGTGGTTAAACACAGGTGAGCCCAACAGGGTAGCATTTCCTGTTTCCCAATACATCTCAGATTGACTCAGGTGTGCTGAGTGAAGTGAGAAAGCTGTCAGCAGAAGGGAACGGGATAGCATAAACCAGAAAAAGCCAGCCAGTGTAGAGAAGGAAATGCAGCGGATGGTTAGCTGAGCTTGTCTGGCTGTGCTGTGCAACTGCCAGCTCTGAGGTGGTGTCATGTCTTGCTCTCGGCAGCAACTTTGCTCCAGAAAGTTATTTTCACTTTGAATCATTTCAACCCTTTCAAACTGCAGCATGGGGGACAAGTACGGTGGCTTGGGCAGAAGATGTCAGAGGGACATGGCCATTTCTGACAGTGGTTTTGTCACTGAGGAGCATCTGCTATGTCAGCACATCCTGCAAGAATGGCAATGCAAGCACTGAGTTCTTTGCAGCAGCTTAAACAACACTTAATCTCTGTATAGACAACCTTACTCATTATTAAAGTGGTCTCAATTTGGTTTGATCTAAATTACAGTCAAGGTGAATTAAGACACATGAAATGAGTTATTTAAATTCTGAATTAAACCAACTACATCGTTTTATGCAATTTAATCAATGTCCTTCATATTCAGACACTTAGAGTAGTCAGCTTTTCTGAGATCAAGTGCTGTGGTGGAAATTTAAGTCTGAAAACTCTTGTGGGGTGCAGTATTTGGGGAGTACAAAGGCAATATCTTTCTAAAATCACATTGGCTAAATTTAAATAGTTCATATATTATCTTTACAGACAAATGTCATATTGAACAAGGCATGAATGAATGTGCTGTGAGCTGACAGAGAGTGTTTTTATGCACCCAGAGAAAATGACCAGTAGAAGTTTTTGTGTCCACACCAAGTGGAAAGCTTGCTGATGAATTTTATCATAGCTTAGAGTGAATAGAATTCTGTTACCAAGGCTGAGTATTTTTTGGCAATGCTTCAGGGCAAGGCTAAGAGATCGAGATAATGAAGTATAAAAATTAAAAATGTTTTGATTCCTTCATTGGAACTGAACTGAATTTACACTTCAGTTTTAGATTTAAAAGAAAGGTCTGTAATTTAATTATGTCCTCAAGAAATGCAGAGAACTCTCAGTTTTCAGAGGCATGAGGATTATTATAATAAAAAATTATTTTAAATACTATTATATAGTTTCCCTTTGATATAGGGCTTTGATTTAACTAGATAGGTTTTCTGATATTTTTATAATGTAGCAAATTTTAAATTACTTCCAATATTGTCTGCCTGACCCTTGCCTCCTTCCCTTGCCTATTATACGTGGTAATCAGAAACTAACTGCCTCTGCATTGTCATCATTTCTTCCTTCTCTCTTCTTCTCCCCCTGAATGTATTCTAGCACTTGTAGGGCATGTACTTAACAAGGTGAAGGGGAAAAAAAAAATGGAATTAGGTCTATGATGCAAGGTTCCACAGGGACTCTTCAGGAATTTGCCCATGCACTAAACTGATTTCTCTCCTCGTGTTCCTCTTGCTTGAGGGAACCTTGCTAAGGTCTCAACAATGTCACTATGACGTCTGTCTTTATTAGAAAACACCAAGGGAAGATAATTTAAGTGAGAACAAGGTAAATTATGGTAAAAACAACTTAAATGCTTTGACAAGTGTTACTTTAAAGGATTCAAACCCAAGTTATTACTTAATTCTTCTACTATGGCACCTTGTTCCATGCTGGAGCGTTGGAGTAGGGCACGTGTGGGTAGTAGTTACTACTGAAATCACTTGCAGTGTACAGAAATCTCACTTAGATTGAACTGTAAACTGGAAATACATATTTTTGAGTATCAGTCCCAAAGTGTCCTCACAATGTTCCTGTGAGTAATGAAATGTGTGGAGACATCGGGTTTTTTTAAGCAAGGATTTGCTCAAACCAGTGACTAATAACTGAATTTTTGTAGACTCTCTCTGTTATCTCACAGCAGTCCTACTTAGCTTTATTTTGTGAAAATGTTTTCAGTTTTCCCAAGCGAGAAACTCCTTTTGAGAAAGTATTTTCCAAAGCCCTTTGTTTTGAGAGGTTATCTGAACTGTAAGCTTCGCATGGAAACCTTTCAGAGGCTTTTACACCTGCAGAACATTTACATCACTGTTTTGCAGGCTAGAGTTCATACTAGTTTTTCACACTAGAGTTCAGTCATTACAAGACTAAGAACAGAACAGAGAATCCTTCAGTGCTTACATGTTTTTTCTCAGAAGGAATTACTTCATAAATTAAACAGCAAACCCACTATGTTCTGTGTAATCTTTCTCTTTTTGGCTTGTTTCATCCATCTCATATTGGAAATAAATTCAGAACTATCTTGAGCTCTCCATATTGTAGCTCATCTAAACATCATTATGCAGTCTTAATGGGCCCACACTGTGCAGCTGCCTGGCTGGTTTACAAAAGCCACTAGATCACCTGCAAGGATATCTTCTATCATAAGGTATTACCTGCTAACTGCTCAGACAGGTTTTTTTGGTTCTGGTTTCCTTACCTTAGCAAACACTCTACAGTGAAGGTGTTAAGCCACTGGTTTGTGTAGCTTTTTTCAGCTGCATCAGTAAGTGGAAGTCAACAAAAGAGAAATTAAACTGTAAAGAAAAGAGATATGAGGGTTTATTCCTAGACAATAGAAAGCATTGACAAGAGTGATTAATTTCTCAAGTCTTTGCACAGTTCTGATTCCCAATAGTTGAGTTAAGATTTCCCACTGTGCGTGTTACCTCCAAGTAATGATATTCATATGCTGGCTATGGTGTTCCTACCAGTGACATTTTCTTTTGATATCTGCAGTGTTCCCAAATACCCAGTGACTAAGATTTCCAAGCGTGACAGTTGTGTTTTAGGGACATAAACACCGAACTCAAAGGAGGACACTTCAATTACAGTTCTTTTACACCAGACAAATCTCCCTTCCTCTAACCTGGCAGTGGTTGATTAGGACTGAAATCTAACTTCAAATCTTTTATGCTTCCAATAAATATTCTCTGTCCCTAATACTGAGTGTTTTTTTGTACATCGGCAAGTTTGGTTTTTAAACAAATATGGACATAGCTGACTTGAACAGCCTCGAAACATTGTGAAGTGTTTGACTTTTTGATCATTATACTTGAATGTGCTGATCATTTTTCTCTTGGGAACCATTTTCTTCCTAGAGTAATGAAGCCCAGGACTTGTTTCTCTAGTTTCTCTTTATACCATCCTAACAGCTGAGAGAAAAGGAAGCTGTCACTAGGTGATAGACTTCTGCCAGACTTGGCTGCCAGTTGAGTCTGTGGTGTGCTTCTATGCATATTTTTTCGTTGTGTTTTTACCTAACATTTCACAAGCATTGTGTCGATGGAGTAAACCTTAGTGTCTGTGTTGAATCTGCAGTTCCAATGCCAGATTACATCTGTGATCTTTGAGGCAGTACAAATTAAACAAACACATTCCTCACTACAGTCCAGTGTATTGGATTATTTGCAAGTGTCCTCAGAGCTGTTCAAGGATCATTCATTCCAGTGATAACCTGACTGACTTCTACCCCTCCATTCCCTTTTATTTTATGAAATAATTCACTATATTTTATGGAATAATTCACTAGAGAAAAACATGGACACTCACCACAGGGCTTTGGTATTTTTCATCCTTTCAAATGATCATTGAAGTGGGTCTAAAAATTATTTTAACACATCAGCCCTAGCATAAACCAGCAAATTTCTGTTTCTGCCATATGGCAATTAAAACTTGTTGGGCCAACCAGCTGCAGATCACCCAAGCCTATCAGATATTGATGGATACATTCACAGAAAATATGGGTTAGGCATGTTATTCTGAGAACTGTAAGTGAAAATGCAGCAGAGGATTGGGAAAGGCATCCCCATTAAATATTTGGAACCTATGAAATGATATGGTGAATATCAGAGAATTTTCCTGAATCAGAGATTAAAATGTCTTTTTGAATGGTTTTATTATAATAATGAGAGTCTCTGCTGACATCTATAGTTAGATAATTGTTTTGAAGCCATAGTCTATCACTCCTACAATTTTCTCATTGATACATTCTCCTTTTCAAGATGAGGAGGAGAATAAGTGGATAATTTCTAAAACTGTAATATATAACTATAAAAATATTTCTTACCTCATTTTTATTATATGCAATTATCTTTTAATTCATTCTGGTCTAGTATTTTCAAAATACAGTTTATAGGTGATCCACAGCAGCTTGATTTCATTTTAACATCTAAATATCTTATGTTAAATGATTTCACTTAAACTTTTGAGCAACTTTCTGGTAGTTTTCTTGAGTGTTAATGCAGTGTTTGCACCTAGGATGCACGAGACATTTTGTGTTTCTCCTCTGATAGAGTGTTGAGCTTTTTGATGGGACACCCTCCCTTTTGCCGAGGGTGAAAGAACAGAGGAAGCTGCTGTTCTGCTAAAGTTCTTTATTTCGTAGTTTCATCGTTTTCTGAAGGCAGAGTTCGAAGGGGTTACATGATAAGGCCGAGCAGCAACAGCAGCAGCAGGCTAACAGCAAGTAGTAAACAGCATTTTCTTCCTCCCTGAGCTTACAGAAGTGTCAATTATATTTATTAATTGACCAACAGAATTAACACACGATTCTAGTTTTTCTTTTCTTAACCTATCCTGGTCTAATTCTAACAATCGTAAGTCTTACACAAGCCTTACATAGGTATTACACAGATTTGCGTATATAGTTTGTATCAGCTCTTATTGTTTATGTGAACACTCTATCTAAAACATGTGAACAGTATAGTTCCATCTGTGTATTGTCTAAAGAAATTCTGTGAAAAGGTAACACTGCTGCAGTAAAAACTGTTTAAGGTCTCACTGCTGCAGCTTTTCAATGTTTAAAGCCCTTAGCACATATTTCTACTAAAAGTTAAAAATCTGTATTTCTATTTCACTTTGTTGTGACTTCATGTATCTCAGTTTATCCAAAGGTTTTAATTCAATCCCTGTGCTTTGACTTTCCTCTGGGCCTGGGTCCAGAGGGACTCTCACTCCAACAGTAGAGCTTGTGAACCAGGTTCTATCCGTAGGTGATCTGTAGTGCTGGAAAAGATTTTAGAAATGAGTTTCCATTTTGTTGTGCAGAAGCAGAGGGAAGGTGACAGCTGGACAGCCATTCCACCTGCATCTTGAAAGCTCATAAAATTATTCTGCTTTTTGTGAAATTCAGCCTTGTCCCTTTAAGCCCTGTTCACTGACTTTGGAATGTAATGATCACTGTGCCAACATGTTCCGATTTACTTCAGCAACAAAGATGAGAGTGTTTTGGAATCTCTCTGCGTCTGACAGCACAGGAAGGAAAGGGGCGTGGCTATAGTTATAATTATGTTTCCTTTTCCTCTTCCTTAGTATAGATTATTTTAATATGCAAAGCAAAAATCTGTTGCTGCGGCTGAGCCAGCAGCTGTGATGGCTGAGGGACCAACGAGCTCTGATGTAGGAGAGACCTCTTGGTGGGCCAGCTCCAAGGTTTAAGATCACCCCTGGAGTCAGGGTGACAAAGAAAGTCTCCCCCATCAGGCTTTGTGGTTCTATGCAGATTTGGTCTGTCTGGTTGGCCCGTTGGCCAAATGCCCCTTTTACCCCTTAAGAGGTTGTAATCCAGGCCCCACTCCGCCCCTTCCTTCTCCCCATTGGTTGTTGTTATATTACCCCGCCTTCTCTCCGCCCCTGTACCCTCAGACCATGGGGTACTGGTGCTCTGCCCGCCTCCCTCCTGTACCCCTATGTAAGTTTGTCACGGCGCTCGGTTCTGGTTCTTCGTCCACAGAACCCTTCATTGTGGCTTTGCAATAAACCCTTCGGAACTCTATACAAAGAACCCCTCCTGACTCTTTGCCTCTGGTAACACGTGAGCTATCCAGCTTTAGTGCGAGTGTGTGCTTTCGTGCCTCCATCGGCACGGGTGTGAAAGTCGGCCTGCTAGTGTGCTGAACGGCACCGCCGGAGCGATCCCTTGCCAGGGATGCTTTTGGGATAACGCGGTGGCTTCTCCACCAACCACGCGCACCGCGTTAAAAATCCAATACTATTTGTTTGCAAAGTTCTTCTAAATGCAAGGGAAGTGCTGCCTGAAAGTCCTCATGTTGTAACAAACTTCCTGGACTAGTTTATTTGGGTACAGTTTGATGTTAATTGCTATGGACAGCAGCATAAATGATTTAATAAGATTCCTGGAGATACGTGATAAATTGCTATTACCACAGGTTTTCTCTTATAATCAGCATATAATTTTTTTAGTTCATGTTGTTTAAATTTTTATTAGATGTTTGGAGATCAGAAGAATGGTGATATCTGCAGAACTGTTTGGACTATTAAAGAGATTTCAGTATTAATAGCTAAGACGGGGTGAATTATGTATGATTATGGAAGCCTACAGAAAATACATCAGTGGGAGCTGTGGGGCCATGACTTCATATATGGCAGATAAGAGATAAACATTTTAAATAGAAAAAGGTATTCCTACTAATAAACTGAATTATTATAAAGGGAGAGGGGGGGATTTGCTACATCTGAAGAATACATGAAAGCATTCGGAAACCATACTCTAATACAGGTATTTAAATTCAAACAGTTTAATGTTGCTGATGGTCCCTGAGAATCCTATGGGAAGTTCCAGTGACAGACAAAAATCAGAAGAAATGAGCAGACCTGCCAAGCTCAGATATTTAAAATGAAAGATTTGTTCATATCTGCAAATACTCTGAAAATGAAGAAAAGCTTTTACAATAGGGATGTACTTGTACAGAGGGGTATTAACAACTCATAGGGTGCTCCTGTCAAATTAGCTGGACGGGGGAGGAATGTGGTGCTCTGTTACATCCCTTTGGTCTGTCAGGCAGCTTGAAGCTGAAAGGAAGAAAAGTTGGTGGATTTAATTACTAAAAGCATGGTGCAGGGGGGAAGTATGAGGAAAAAGAAGGGTAATGCAATTTTAACCACTTTGCAACGCTGTCTGTCCAGCTGGACCAGCACTGGACATCCATCCACCCGGGAGGGGATGGAGGCGGGCTCGCGGGGGCGCGCGGTGTGCTGGCGGAGGTGCAGCAAGGTTCTGCCTGGCCCACCAGTGACGAGGGCACACTGAGGAGGAGTCGAGGAGATGGAGAGACTCTCTCGTGGAACAACAGGGACTTTACTGAACTTGGAGATCACAAGAAGAGCCCCGTGAGGCTGTTGGTCAGAGTCTTTTACCCCTTACAGAGTGGGAGGGGGAAACGTGAAACAACCAATAATACAGGTACGTGGGTTTTGAATCTTGGCGGGCAAAGGGTACAGACCAATGGAGGGAAGCGTGGGAGGGGACAAACAGCGTGGAACAACGGGGATCGGGGCACCCAGGGAGCAAACCAAACACAGGGGAGAAAGCGGGGGAGAATGGGGGAGATGGCAGGGGCCAGTTCTGCTGCTGGCCGGGGGAAACCTACCATTGCACACTGCAACAAACTTTAATATATAATAAAAATTAAGAACATAAAATAATGTATACACTATGTAAAATGGAAGAAATTTTTTATCTGAACTATTATTGTTACTTTCTGGTGTCAAAATAGAGCTTGGAAAACAACAAATATTTAGTTAAACCTTAATCAAGAAAACATTTTCATATTAAAATAGTTTCTATGTGCAGTTTAGATGTAGAGGAAAGCACGTACTCCTAGTACTGTCAGCATATTTGAAATAATTTGAGCAATCTTTCCTTAGGTATATTTTGTCAGAAAAATTTCTATTCGGTGTTCTGAAAACACCACTGATTACAAAATTCCCTGAAGAAGCTGAGCTGAAGTACAGCATAATGGCAGTGACTGGGAGCTTGTAGGCATTTCCAGTATTAACTTGAAAAGACTGTCAGTAAAGCAGTGGAGGGTCAAGTTCCCAAGAAGTGAGAATAGGGTTGATGAGTGGAAATCACCTATTCCAGGTAATATTCAGAGCTGGTATAAGAAACTTCTGAAATAGCAATTTTTAATGCCTGTGACCTCCTCGTCTTCCTGTCACCAAAGAGCTTTCAATACCCTTGGAATATGCTACAGGCATATTTTAGCATATTCACATATTTTAATACTACATTTTCATAGAAAAGTGCTTAAATAACAAGTAAATGTGATATTATGATAGGTTATTACAGTGAGTTATGTTTTTGTGACTACCCAAATTGAGACAACAATGTTAAAAAACCAACCAACCAACCAACCAAAAAAACAATAAAAACTTTTAACTGTAAAACAGCTGAAATATTTAGTGTGAAAACAGCTTAAACAAAGAAGCAAAAATTACTCCATATTAGTAATCCTGAGACATGATTTATCATAAAAGAATCCAAAGAGGTGGATGGAAATCTTGGGGGTTTTATTAACTCCTAAGGTTCTGGGCTTCTATTATTTAACAACCTTCTGTTTTGTGGACCATAGGCAAATTAAAAGTACTTTTCAGTTAACATGAACTGTTGAACTTTACAAACACAGTGGAGGAATTAGTCTAGTTTCTTGTTAAATGTTTAATTTAGATGTAGTAAGCTTTCAGGGTTTATTATCCATTGCACAAAAAAAATGTCTGTGAACAGTTTGCACAGTTCCAGAAGAAACAGGACGTTAAATCAACCTGTGGCACCTTTTGAGGGCACCTTTCAGGTTTTAGGCTCTACATCTCACTTGTCTCTGTAGGGAAATAGGGAATGGGCTGTGGTGTAGAATCTTCTTGCTTCCTGTCTAAGGTGGGCACTAACAAATCCTCAGTGCCAAGACTTTCTGTAAAGGAACAGAGGGTGCTTGTGAAGCAGTAGGGTATAATCCCCCATGTTCTCTGTGAGCAGGTCTGGACTGCCTTGGGAAAGGCTGGGATTTCCCTGTTAGTGTTACCTGGTAAGGGAAGACAAATCAAAAGGAAGCAGCAGGGTCACAAAATCTCCCACAATTATCCTGATCTAGTGCAGTTTACTAATCACTCCTTACTTAGAAACGTGTTTAGAGATAGAAAGTAGGTCAGTAGTAGAATTTCTTAAAAAATATTTTCTTTGCTTGTTCCCAAATCAGTTAAAACGCCTTTTCTGTGGTACCCAACTAACCACAGTCACTGGATGGGCTGTTTCTTTGCTTCAGAAGAAAATTCTGCCTTTCTCTCCCAGGGCTGTCAGGTCTGACATTACTTTGCCATGACATAAAATCTTCCATTTTCTGCTGGGCAAAAAAAAGCAAATTCTCCAACTTCCATCAGAACATGTGCATGAATGCTGGCATATCTAATGTTTGACACATTTGTTATAAACAAAGTAGCAGATGTTACCTTACCCACGTATATTAGTTCATTAGAGAGCATATTTATTTCATTTCAATTTTTAATGTTAACTCTTATGTGCACTTTTGTTGCTAGCAGAAAAGCCAGCATGGCTTTAAAGTTAATGCTTTATGCTCCATGTTATTTTGCCTCAGAAATCTGGTTGCTTTTTTCTTTTTCGTAAGACAGCAGGTCTGCTTTTTCCTTAACTCAGAGCAAAATAGTGTCCTTAAATGTGATCTCCTTTTTGACCTGGTTTTGCTTAGAACGTAGGGTTATGAAATGTGTTTGTATGTTATATGTAAGGTGTGGAAAGAGGAGTAAAAGGAAGTTTGGAACAGGAAGCTGGACTAGATCCTCTTGAAGTCCCAGCCTGAATAATCCTGTGGTCTATCTGAGGTGGCTGACAAATCCTGGTGCCACAGGGAGAGTGAGCTAATGATTCACTTCTGCATCAAAGTTTGATTCAAGTCATCCATGAAATGGGTTCACTGGTCCTGGCCCGAAGGCAGAGCTTTGATCCTGCGGCTCCTGTGCTGAGGTCGTCATCCCCTGAGCTTCTCCAAACGCCACCAGTCTCCCTGCAGCCATGGCAGTCCTGGCACCCAACCGTGGGAGTTCCTGCACTCCCTTTGCCCGCAGCTGCTCTCTGACCCTAAGGCTGTTCTTGGGGATTTCACTGTTAGTGGGTTGTGTGTCAGGACACCTCACCCAAAGCTGTCTTACACCTAAGAACAATTGCTTGGGTTTTGGGCTCATAAATCCAGTGATTTCCACAATCTTTTGGAGGAAGTTGTACCTAGGAAATGGCTGTTTAAATAATGTGCCTTGGAGGAAAATGAACATCCAGTGATAAGAACTTCTATTCTAGTTGATGAGATCTAGTTATGACCTCTAAATTATGAGATATCAGATGCATTTTGTCTTTGAAATATCTCTGTGAATCATCCATGTAAAGTATTATTGCTAGAAAAATCTATTAGGAACAAAATAGTAAACAGTAAAAGATTTACCAGAAGTTATTTACCTTCAGTGGGTTAAAAATAAACCAAACATTTTTGTTCTTATAAATAAACATTTTATTTTTAGTTTGTACAGTAAAGCAGTCATTTTTCTCCATAAAGAAAATAGTTATCAAATCATAAAATTGGTTCTGCTTCCTGAGCATGGCAAGTGGATATGATTTGGCTGCAGTGGTTGAAATCATAGCTTGTTTCCTGCCTCCCTCCTGTCTGTGGATTGGGTGTGTAAGCACATTGTGCATTTCTGTTGGGTTTGTATTTTCTACTGATTCCCAAAAGTGATTTCAAAACTAAGATTGTAGACAGAGCTGTGAATATACCTGTCTATATGAGCAGGGTGCTCTTTTAGCTGGAGTTAAATAGAGTTAACTAGACAATGATCAGAACCTTTTTTCTTTGCTCAGCAGCAAGAAAACCAACCTGACACACAGAAGGAATTTTATTGTACTGCAGAGAGTTCAGTTACTGTGGGAATCACTTGAATATGTCTATTTAGTTAAAAATGAAATCTTGATTAAAAGCAATCAGCAGAGAAACAAACCTCAAGACAGCAGAGAATTGCAAAGCAGAGAAAGGATATAAATCTTACAGCTCTTGCACTGTAAATACACAAAATACAACTCTTGCAGCTCATTGTGTAGACAGTGACTTCACAGGCACGTTCTCATCATATGTTGGGTACAACAGAGAAATTCCAGGGCTAGAGCTTTGTGAAATGCCAAACAAAGTAACCATGGAAATGGGTTTATACATCAGTTTAAGATAAAAAGGTTTAATTATTTTAGGACTTGTAGCTGATGATTCTGCTCAGGAGGTGCCCTTCTACATCAGCATCAGGGACAGGAAAGTCCTTGGTATTTCTTTATTCACCTTTGATTGATTTAGACAGCTCTCAACCAAACTATTCTATAACATGGTGATATTTTATCATACTCTGAACTGAAATTGAAATTCAGCCAAAAAATACTGCATGAAGAAACAGAGGGATATCTGTACTTCTACCTTGAAATTGAAAACTGTTTTCTTTTATAGTTAGAGACGGATATTCGCTGAGATGCTTTGACTAAAATGGGTAATAAAAAACTGCAGTTTTAATCTGTAGCCAGAGAACTACAAAAACCATAATTTTCAATCTAGTCAGCTGTATTTGTAACAAAAAAAAATTTACTCCCTTTCATTCTTTTTGTAAAACACAGAATGAAACACCTTCTTCTACGTACCTGAGAATAATAAAGACATCTAACAAGTTTTAGAACCTATCAACAGTTTTTGTATGATAACTCTTAACTGCTTATTACCAATCTTTTCCTAGGAACAGACTGTATCTTTTTTTCCTCATTGCCTAATTTTGAAAACAGGCCTACAATTTTACATACCATTTTGCATTAGAGTGTATAATTCATCCTATTAATGTTTTCTCTTCATTCTTTTAATTACAGTTTTAAATTTTTATCTATATTCTAATTTCCATGGAATTAGACATGCTAATCCATCCTTTAATAATATGTTTACATTTTACTTCTTTCAGGATGGGAGTAAATTTAGGTGCACTTTAATTTATCTTTCGGTTCTGCATTTTCTGAAATCTGCATTGCAGATTGATATCTTTTTGAATATATGCATAGATATGTACCTATATAGATATGTATCATAACACTCACACTGAGCATCAATGAAACCTCAGTGTAGTTTTACAGCTCCTCAGGCATTATTTCTTTCAGAATTAATTATTGCTGCTGTCACTGCAGGGTAATAAAAAATACTAAATGGATGTCTTAAAAGCTATAGGTATTGTAGCTACTTCTGGAAATATTGGAATGTATTCCCTTGCAGCAGGGAATTGAGTCTGGGATAGCTCCCTGTGCCAGAGCCATGCTCACCTGCCCAGTTTTTGCCCATCCTGCAGGAATGTCTCTGGCCAGCTCCTGAGCCCTGTTTTCCTGTGTATTTCTGCCCCGGGAGTGTTGCACCGAGTTAACAAAGGGTGATTATTAATAGCTGCATCCAGACAAACCTTCTGTGTTCCAGCAGTCTGAACTCCCCCCAGCATTAATCACTTAAACAGGAATTATGAAGCCATGTATTAAACACGTCCCTTACAGAAACAGAACACAGGAGCTCCTATGGCAGGTCAGACCTGCTGTACATGTGTCCCCTGCGGCCATAGCTATCACCAAGTACAAGACACCTCTTGAGAGCCATTAGATGTTCAGCTCTCAGGATAATACTGCTTTCAGTCCTGAGACTGATTATTTTATATCTGAAAGTATCAGGGTTTGCGTCCCTTTATTCTCTGTTTCGTTGGCATACGTACTTAGAAACAGACACCATGTGTCAACTCCATGATTGTTTCAGCTGATGCAGGCTCCCAGGGGAGCTGTGCTGGTATGTTCTAGCTTTTTTTCTTTGATTGCTGCAGAAATACCAATATATAAGGTATTAAACCCCAATTCAGCAAAGTACTTCAGCAAGTATCTTCTTATATATATATATGTAATCACTCTCTTTTCAACCACATTGCTTGTAGGTATAATAATTGCTATACCAAGGCTAAAAGGCTTTAAATCCCCTTTTGTGATAAGGCTGCTGTTTAGGATGCAGAGATCCTGTGAGGAACGTTTCTGCAGCAGTTTCTGGCACTGTGCCCCCATCTCCCATACCATAGGTTAGCGTGCCCATGCAAGCATTGACAGGGCAGGGGGTGTGTGTGCACATCTCGCCTTTCTCTGGTGACAGGTTGGCATCTCTGTTAAGCTGCGCTTGTGAGTGACCTCTGTGGAAAGGTCGAGGTTGACAGCTTGGGGCAGTAATGTCTTAAGCAGCAAAATTCCTCCAAGGATATGTCAGTACTTAGAAAATGACTAGGGAAAGATATGAGTGATCAAAGAGCTGCAGACAGAGGACTGTTGTGTAAGGAAGGCCTTTTCATATTTTTCAGACCCTGGTTTTTGACAACCAGCACAGCAACAAGCATTTAGACAAGCATTTGCAGTTAGAATGTGCCTTGTTCATTTTGCTTAGGCTCAAGGAATTGTGTTCTGCTAAATCTGGGTTCCAGGATCTAGCCCAACAAAGTGTGCCAGGACATTAGGATGCTAGTTAATATGACTAAAGTGTGGGATTCAATTACTCCCTAAGGATGCTTTATTTCCCTTTTTAAGTTGCACTGGTGATCTGCAGCCCCACTTTTAATTTGGAGCTCTTTCTTATATTAATTTTCTACATTTTGCATGCTTGTGCAGTGAGGAGCTTTTGCATGTGTTTCTTAATTCTGTTTTCAAAGAAAAGATGTGGTAAGAATGGATAGAAGCCATCATTCTCTTCCTCAAAGGAGTAGGCAGCAAGATAGGTCTCCATGTTAAAACATAAGATGTAGTATTACAGGTTATAAAAGATAATGGGTTATTATAAAATGCTTCAGAAGTCAAAGACTGCCCCTTTTCCTTAAGCCTCACTAATTGTACTGGATCTGACCTGTGAGGCTGAAGCAAACAGATTGTCTTCATGATGGACAGGCTCGCTGTCGGACCCTGACACAAAGATCTGCTGAGCCATTGATTTGGCAAAGTTCATTAATGAGGAGGTAAAATCTGAAATATCTTTCAGAAAAATGAGTAAATCATACAGAAATGCCATAATCACTGGTTCATAGAATGGTTTGGGTTGGAAGGGACCCTAAAAATTATCTTGTTCCAACCCCTTCCATTATTTTTCCTTCTGAAACCTTCCCCTGTGAGTGCTCTCAGCCCCACAGTCCGTGTCACCAACCAAGGTGTTAAACAGTGCCAGTCCCAGCGCTGATCCTGAGGAAAGCTGCCTGTCCCTGCCCTCCTGGACAGTGAGCTGTTGTCCTCAACTCTGAGTGAGACCATCTAGCCACTTCCTTACCCACATGACCCCCCATCAAATCCACGTCTGCCTGCTCCAGAGACAAGGCTGTCTTGTGGGACAATGGCAAATGCTTGGTATGAGTCCAGGTAGATGACATCAGATGCTCTTCCCTTACCCACCAGTGCTGTAACCACATTGTAGAAAACATGAACATATCCATAAACTATTTCTGTTTGTATGCATGCCCTGTGTTTTTCTAGCAGCTTTAGGAGTTGTGGAAGGCACAAGATTTTGATTACAATGTCATGGTCATACACACATCACCTCACACACTGCTGCACCTGCCTTCCTGCCAGAAGCATGCCTTGTGTTCCAGGGGGAGTGAATGAATATCTCAGGCTATCTCACTTTGCTTTTAAGATTATTACCTAAATCTAGTTTCCTGTTCCTTCCTTACATTGTTCTATCTTTGATTGCATCTATATCTGGGGAAAAATGGAATAGGAAAGATAGGGATTTAATTAGTGGTGATGGCCAGAGGGTATAACTGTCATCCCCAGAATGAATGGCTGCTTTCCACTGGTAGCAGCAGAACTAGCAAGATTGTATCACACAGTTTATCTACCTGTTGTTACTATTATTGCACTGTGAATTCCCATGTGTGTTGATCATATACTTACCAGCTGATTGATTAGCCTGCTGCAAGTGTACTGAGCCTTTTCACAGATGTTTTCAGTTTTTTCATTTGCAGCCCTTCTATTTTGTCACATCTTGTTTCCTCTGACTTGGGCTCTGGAGAGATCTGTACAACAAGCCTATGCAGATTTGTTTTGCCACTAATGCACGAGTCCCCTGTAACTGATCTGTCCTTCCATTCTGATTAAACTGCTGCATTGTTTTCAGTGAATTAAAAATGAGCTCTGGTGCTACTTTCTCTTTAGTAGGGATGTACATTTCTAATTTCCTGTTAGAGAAGTTGTTTATTAAAAAATCTGTCCGTTCGTTATTTGTGCTTATGAAGGTGGAGTGCCTTCATATACAGAACATAATTAGCACTTGGAATTGTTTTGATCTAGTTTTCTCTAGGTAAACTCTTCACTAATAGAAGGTTTCTGCTGGTGAGAAAGCTCTTTTAGATTCCTGGCATCAAAGCCTAACTAAGTGAATGTCATTATTCAGCTAGGTTTTCAGAGCACTGCAAATAATTTGAAATACCTTTCCCAAACACGACTTTTAACGCTGATTTTGCTTGGGGTAATTTGGGGGGGGGGAGGGAGGAAATTATGAAATGCAAAATATTTCATGAAGAAATTAAATAACTGAAGCATAGAACTTCTCCCTCAGTTTGAGGGCTTTATAGAAAAGTGACATGCTGAAAAAAATCCTCTTTTGGCTGCACATTAAGATAAGGAGAAGAAAATGGAAAATATCTCTCATTTGAACAGCTGCAAACATCTAAGAAAATGTTTATTGTGGAAATCTGTCATCTCTTTCTGGTATTTTGAGGTGCTTGCAGCAGTCACTCTGAGGTAGCTCTTTCCTTTGCTGATCTGCCCATTACACCCTATTCCAGCTCTTCACAAAACTGGGGAACAGGACCCCTTTCTTGATTAGGGCTCTGGACTGGCTTCAGTTTCACCAAGAATGCAGATTAGGACATGGTCACCTACTAACAATGTCAGACACAATGTTTTGAAAACTGGTTGCATATTTTATCTATTACTGGTAATTAAACAAATCTGCCATAGTAACCTTTGAAAACCAGATTGTATTTTCAGCTGCTGTTATAAATCTCTATTTACTTTTTCTCTAATGTTACATTTCTCTGACTACTAGAGCACTGCATTCCATGTTCTTTGTTCCACCTCATTTCTAAAGAGTGGAACAATCTCCTTTGTGTTGCTCTTGCTTTGCTGAAAGTTGATATGAAGCCAGATCGCTTTGAATTGTTATGTTCATATAATAAAAATATGTAGAAATAGAAAGACAAACTCCTGCTCCAGGCTGTATTTTTGGATCTGTAGAACATATTTTAACATCAACCATGTATTTCCATTTAACCATCACCTTAATTTAATTTCACTTAAGCAAAGGAGGTGACAGCATTAATCTTCTATATTGATTAACCAGACAGAAAACACTTCTTCACCTGCTATTAAGGTGACATATTTATATCCAGAGAATGAGTACTGATGTGTTTAGTTTGCTTCCAAATTGAACTGATTAGGTACACATTACATAGACCGAAGCTGGAAGTTAATTCTTGTGTGTGAGTCCTTCTTGCTCAGACCAATATCAGTTGTCTGGAGTCTTTGATAATTTGGTGGATTTTAAATATTATTTCCACAGCTAAAACAGGTAGTTTCCACACAAAGTGCGTTAATGCTATATATATACAGTTATGTATTTATAGATACATTTATACACTTTGTGTATTCCTAAGACTTTCTTCAGATTTCTTTTTGCTAAAAATTTAATAAAATATGCAACTATCAGATTTCTTTTGAGTCTAGGCTATTATTCTCTCATTGTGTATCTCATCTTCCTCAAAGAGGAACAGGCATCTCCAGGGATAAATGTGTACCTCTTTCAACCCCCTGAATTTGGAATTAAAAAGAGTACCACAAACAATTTGCAGAATTGTTTCCCTTCTCCCCATAATACAGAGTCTCCCATAACATGCAAATTAGCAAATGCCATTGAAACAATAAAATGGTCTTTGAGATGAAAAGAGAGTAAGAATTATAATCCCTAACTGATCCATTATCACTCTCCCCCTTCTGTTTAAGCCTCTTTGCTGCAATAATCAAATCTGCAGTTAGTCACTGATAAACACACATCGTAGATTAATCCCATTATTTTCCTGCAGGCCCTAGAAGTACCTTTTGACCATGATACAGCTTGTCCAGTGATTGACAAGGGTTCTGATAGCTCGTTTCACAGCTTTTTTGTATCTTAAGGGCTGAATTGCTGGAGGCAAAAGCTATGCAGAGAGAAAACCAAGCCTTATCAGTGCTTCCCAAATTCTTGTTTAGGTTTTTCCTCTTGAGCTTTTGCCTGCCTTTACTGATTTAATTAATGCCTCTATGTCCCCAGGTTACATACCTGCTGACTTTAAATCTGTTGCCATTTATCCTTTATTAAAGTAACATTCTATGCCTGACGGTTTGGCTGACAGCTATAGAGCTACTGCCAAACTCCCATTCCCATCAGAGATCCTTGGAAACAAGGACATTAGATTTTTATTTTTAATGAAAAGGGATAAAATTTATCTTAATAGTTTAAATATCCTGGAGCTCTTTAGAAGGTAATTAATTTAGATTAACTCGGACATCCTTATTTCTCCTTTCATTCATGTCAGTGTTGCTTTGGAAAAGAAACTCTTCTAAAAGAGCCACTTGACTCTGCTTGTAATGGTGAAGTTAAGGAAGGTATCCAGTTTAACTGGCAATACCTTTAGCCTTAAACTTCTTTCTCTTACTCTGCCTACCTTGCTTTGAAGCTTAAATTCATATTGGTTCTCAAATACTGTCCAGGGGCTGACCATCTGTCAGAGCAGAAGGGGACCTGCAGCAAAATGAAGAGGAAATCATTACCATCCCTGTGAATTTCCTGATGTTGGGGAAGATCCATTGTACAGCCTGATTTGTGAAAGTTTGTCTCCTTCTGAATAAAAAAAGTCTTTTAGCCATTATTATTTTAAAACAATGATGTACAATATTTCTCATTAGTAACTCAGCAAGATTAATGTCTATTTCCTCTATACAGCTGTCTGCACTGCTTTGACTGGAATGGGGTTTTTAGTCTTTTTCAAGTCATAGGTTAGATTTTCTAAGAGAAATGAACCTCTGCATAATAGATTTAAAGCTATTGATGAGACTTGCTCCTCTTAATCAGCTCTTCCCAAGGCTGTAGAAGCAGCCTATAGGCTCTTAGATGTCTTCAAACCCTGAGAGGAGAAGTTCTAGACTAGGATCCTACAGGACTAGCAGGAGTGGTGTAGAAGACAGCATGTCCCTGTCTCCATTTCTCTATGGCTTTCTTCAGCATTTCTGTACTAGTGCTTCTTTATTCCTCTCTCTGTAACCTTAAGCTTTAATTACATCACCCTACAAAATACACAAATTTTCATTTACTGAGTGTTAAACATTACGATAACATATGAATAAATGGATGTAAAAGCCCCATAAAGAACAGCTACTCTTGTGTTCACAACTTCATTTTAGCCTAAATCCAACTGATCTTTCAAAATACTCAGAGGGCATCAAATGAAATTAGCAGGAGGTAGATGCAAAGGAGCTTATTCTTCATACAATAAAATGTGGTACAGAATGTCTGTCTGCAGGTGTTGAGGGTCCTAAAACCTTACATGTGTTAAAAGTGACTGGGAAATATAATGAAAGCAAAATAATCCAGTGGGGATCTTTAAATAGGAAGATGCCATGCCTGGCTCCGAAGGGCCTGAACTGCAAACTGCCGGAAGCCAGGAGAGTACAAGTTCATTTCACCTGTTCTTATTCTGTTCTCAGACTTGCTGCTACTTCTGAGATTTCTACCCATTGTGACAGAGGAGATTCAGAGTGATCCCATATTATTCTTATTTTCCTATTTAAGTGCTTTTTCCCCTTGACTCTCTCTTTCTGTTGGACTGCTTCAGGATTATCTCCTTGGTTAAACATTTGCTATCTATAATGCTTTAATAATAGGTTTTACTCGGGATGTATTCATTCAAACATTACTACTCTAGATGGCACAGGTGCTTCTGTTGAAATTTCTATGCCTGATTTGATTTAATCTTTTTAACAATGTTTGTCCAAGATTTAACATTTGAGTGAATAAAATTAAAATGAACCTCAGCATTTGAAAACTAAGTTTGGGAATCCCATCTGCCATAAAGTTTTTTTCAAGCACAGCAAGTTTTGAAAGCATTGAAATGCCAAAATTACGACTTTGCTCCGTAGGATTGGCGTCAATTCCTTTCTTTTCTTTTACTGATCTTAGATGTTTTTAAGCTCCAACTGAAGCTGTATTTATACTTTTGGAAGATGACATTATGCAAATAATCTGCTGTGATCAAAATTGTAAGATGTAGAGTCTGAAATACACTGAATAATTCCTGCAAATATTGATGTAAAAAGTCTTTGGCTTCCTTTTTCCCCACTATCTTTGAGCATGTTGTGAAACAGGTTCTCAGAATCTTCTAAATAAGTATTTTTGTCATTGCAGAAGGAGGTTTGAATAATAGAAAATGTCACCTCAGCTGACGTCTAACAGTGTGAACCAGATTGCCATAAAAATAAACAGGGAGGCAACTACAGCTGGAGTTTAAAAAGTGGAAAAACAAAATTTTAAGTTGAGCCCAATAGATATTGTACTGTAAATAAAAGCTTTTAGAATTCTTTGATTCTTTTGAAAAGTTCACTTTTATTTCAGAAGGGTTAAAAGGAGGTGAGATGGGTATGAGCTGCTTTACTCTTTATGAAATGGGTACCCTGCTTAGGTACTAAGCATGCCCATGGAGACAGTTTCAGATATTATGTTATGTCAGGAGCTGGAGTTAACTGTACATTTATCAAGAAAAAACTATAGCCAAATGTTGCCCAGATATCAAAACAAAACATTCATGGAGAAATGCTGCTAAGGAATAATTTTTCAACTCAGGTGGTTTTTTTAAATTTTACATTCATCAGTCTCAATTAAGCATAGAAAGGAACATCTAATTTTATCATATAGCTTTTAATTTTTAAATTTAGAAAATTTAAATACTTTAAAAGTTTAAATGCCTGGAGCAGAAATATTTCAAAATTATTTAAAAAGTTTTCTAACATATTGAATCAAAAGTAATTATATTTCACAAAGAAAATGTTAGAGTCTGCTTTTTTTAAAGATCTGAATTCAGTTTTTTCTCTTGTGGAGGTGGCAGAGTAGAGAGAAAGCTGTGTCCAGCTCAGTTAATCTCTAGAAATGTAGCTGTGGTGTCGACTGACAAGGTAGCCAATATATCCACTGTTCTGGGCCTGCCACTGCAAATAAACTCCAATGTGGTTTTCTGGGGATGGAGTAAGATCTTTCTGGCTTCTGCAGCTTAGACTTTGCTGCTGTCTTTTGTTATTAACATTGTCCTAATGGCCATATTGGAGGAGGACAGCCTGGATTAGCCCAGGAATCCAAACTCTGTCTGCTGCACACAGAGACGCGTATTTGGAAGAAGACAAGCAGTGTCTTTTTGTGGTGTGTTTTCGTTGGTAGTGATTTGCTACACCTGTTCCGGGCTGCTCTGTTGTTTTTGTCAGGTGGAGCCTCCCATCACCTCTGTACTGGGTACTGGAGCAGAGGTTCTCTTCTCATTCCAAGCTGCCTCAGGCCAGATTTCTGCTATCAGGGTTCCCTGACAGTTTCTGTCCTGCTTCCTGCCTGCCTTGCCAGTGTGGTGGATCAGGTCCCAGTCTGATACGGGGCTGGAGTTCGGGTGGATTACACCATGTATTGGTATTTTGCATTTTCAGTGGCTGATTTCTCAAAGGATTTAGGCCTGATCCTCTCTCTCTGGTTTTGGCACCAGGGAATTACACATTGAATGTTGCTGCTCACTTGGGTTTGCTCCAAGTTACAGCAACACACTGACAATGGCAGATTAAATTGCCTTCTGTTCCTTGTTACGATTTTCAGTTCATAATCAACATGCTGGAGATGTGGCAGCCCTGGTTGATGCCTCTTAGCACCAGTGACCTCGGTATTAGATTTCCCCTGGCACAAAGGGATATGGATTTGTGAGGGTTCTGCAATCATTTATCTTTCTAAAAATCACCAGTTTTTCTGATACAGTTTGAAGCAATTTCAAGACTGTTTAAAAGAGGCTTAGGGTTCCACTGGCGATAACGCTGGGTGTCAAGGCTGAAGCACGTCGGCAGAATGGAATTGGGAAACCCTTTTCTCCCTGCATTGTGCTTCACTCTGGCTACTGTTATAAATCTATTTGCTTAATGATCACTCATATTCATATGCACAATAAAAGGAAGCGCATCTGACTCAATCATTTTCATTTTAGGATTTTTTTGTTTCTAGCTTCAGATGCTTCTTTTATCTTCACTTAGTCTCTTCATTTATATTCAGAGAAACCTCATTCAAATCCAGCAAGCAATTACACTGTGGTGTAACTATGAATAATATTGCTGTTTACACACACTTAAGATAGCCCATTCCTTGACAGGGAATGATATTATAGAGATTGATACTGCTTATTTTTTTTTAAATTCTCTCTGGCTTGCTATCCATCTTTTTAGACATTTATGAAATATCTGTCTTCATTGCAACCTTCCATTAAAGCTGAAGATCATGTTTTATCCACTCGTGTATTCTGCTACTGCTTACAAAGCTGGAGGTGCACGCAAGCTGCACAAAGTCACTTACAGAAAACTGAAGTGCAGAGGGAAAATCACGAAGAGCTCATCTCTAGATCAAATGTAGAAGTGAAAACATGTTATTAAAGGCAACCTTTCATCTTTTTAAAACATAGAACCAATACTGAAATCAAGAGGAATCTTGTATCTAAAAGCTCACAAGCTTCAGATGGCTCCAAGTCATTCTTAGGGGACTGTTAAAATAAGCTGATTACCTTTATTATTAGTTAAAGAGGAAAAACAAAAATTTTTTTAATTCTTTTTTATTACCTGAGTGAACATGATTTTATGACTTTCACTTGAGGGAGCTCCCTCCAGCAGGAGACTACAGGTTTTCTTTCAGTTCAGTAGCCATAAAACAATTTTATAAAAATCTCATGCTAAAATGAAAGTCCCTTCCTCACGTATTTTTTAGCAGTAAAACCCCTTCCTATACAGCAGTTTAACAGAGAATGAAGAGACTACTTAATGCTATGGTGACAATTTTATCCAGTAAAGAAGTAAAGATGTGCACCTTCAATCTGAAAATAGGTTTGTTTAGATTAAATTGCTACTACCAAAATGAAAAATTCATACGAATTGAAAATTGTACAGAGACAGGAACAATATGTTAAAAAATTATGAAAATCTATCAAGATCTACTAAGGGATCCCAGGTAACCTTAAGTTGCTCAGGTCTTTCAGAACCCTCCACTTGCTACCAGTGACTGATTTTGTTCCAGAAACTGGGATTAGCTGTTGCTAGAGTTTGAAAAAAGGCTCTTTGCTCTCTATATTTGCAGTCAGAGACTTGCTCTCCTTTTTTCGTTCATTTGGGTTTTGTTGTTGTTGTTTTGTTTTACCTTTTCAGAACGTTTAAGGAATGGCATTTTATTTACAAAAAAAAGAGAGAAAATACTTAGTAGTAAGTCTGCAGCTGTCTTACCACTTGATAACTTCATTTGCTTAGAAGATAGAGTGCATTGGAAAAGGGAAATGATACATTAGAAATGGAGATCACTTCATCTGCAAGCTAGGATTTCCTACTATATACTACTTCAGATTATAAATATATAAATTTATGTAAATTTATGTAAATAATGAATAAAATTAATGCAACAACAGATCGTATGTTAGACCACAGAATATAAGATTTTAGGTAATTCTTTTTGTTGAGGTTAGAACTATTAGTGCAGGAGAAGAAACTTGCTGCAGAAGTCAGTATTGGGCAGAACAGCTCTAGCAGAAAGCTCAGCAGTTTGTGGTGCTGGGCTGGGTAATGCAGCACTTTCAGATGTTATCCTTTGGACTTCAATCTCCCCATGGCTTTCAGTAAGGTGTTTAGGCCACAAGATGCTCAGAGCAAGTTTGGCTCTCAGCCCAGAGCCTGCCCCAGGGGTCAGGTGCCTGTCAGACACGGACAGTGCCTCTCCAGGGCCCTGCTGGGCAGGGGCCACCAGGGAGGAGCTGACCCTGGGCAGCTCAGTGAGGGACTACCTGGGATTCCATTGGGCCATAATGCTGCCCTGTTTGGAATTAAATCCCTCTGAAGGGATCCTGCTCGTACCTGTGGTAAAGCATTTGACTAGTTTTTTTCTGGACTTCACAATGATTTTTAGACTATTGATCCAACTTATACTTCTAGCAGTTTCTGTTTCTCTTCAAGAACAAAGCTTGTGTATATAAACATTTAAAACTATGATTGCCAGCATTATTCAACAAACATCACCAATTTCCCTGTGAAATAGCTGAATAATTCTTTTACATTTACATTTATAAATACTAAATGACCTATTCTATAGTTTAATGAGATCAACAAGCTATCTCTGCATTGCAGACTAAATTGTAGAGGTGCTTTTTATATTTTATATATAATTTTATTCAACCAGGTCTAGAGCATTTACAGAGTATGGTTTTCTGTGGATGGTGATACTAGCACAAAATAAAAAGATATATGGCATTTCTTTGGCAGTGTCTGTCAAGGGAGAGGGATCCTCTCCAAGACAAGTGAAAATAAAAATCCTATTTAATGTTCTTCTTTCAACACACCTCACACTTTACTAATAAAGACCATGATATGGGTTTACAAAACTGAAGCCAGTGATTCTCATACAAACAGCACCAGCAGGGCAAAACAATAGCAAAGCAAGTATTGACAGTCGACAGAAAATTAGTGGCCAAAACTTATACAAAGTTCTATGCTAGATAATAATTACTTTTTTTTTAGATGCACATTTGCAGTCACATCTGTAGTTTCTGTTATTTAGGCCAAAGTGTTTCACATTTTAAAGATAAAATACCTTGGAGGAAACAATTCATCCTAAGAAAGAGTAGTTTTTGTTTTAATTTTTTAGAAAAGGCTTTAAGGGATGAAAGGGATAAAATTAAAATAATCACTGCTGCTGCTAATTTGGGTTTCCTAGCGTGGTCTTCATTTGCTAATGGTGAACTCACTGAAGAAAGAATTAATGTGCTTGGGGTTTTTCTGTTGCAAGTGTGAGATACTTGCAATTAAATTTTTAAACAGTTTTTCTACTTCATCAATAAAATTGTGTGAAGGCTTTGTAAGTATGGCTTTGGGCCATGCTCTTTACATGCACATCTGCACTGTTTGTATAAATTCAACTTGCATTTATTTTATAGTGCTTTTTCCCTGTAGTGGATTAATGCCAACAACCTGACTTGTTGAGTTTCCTGACAGGGGAAAGAAGTCTCTCTTGTCAGTGTTACTGGCTTTCAGAAATGCCTCTGTGCAGCTGAGAGTCTGATGTAGGCAGCAGCCCACAGCTCCAAACCAGGTCAAAAAAGTGAATACTTGCAGAATGAACCCCCAGGAGGTCCCCCACAAAGCACATGGGCAACTAACAAATGCCATAGCAGGAGTTTTAAACACATTACTGACATGCACTGTTGTACCAATGGTTACAGAGGTAATTTAAAAGAATTTATTCATATGCCTTATGAACTTGTCGTAGGATAATAGAAAGACTTTTTCATGCTGCCCTTTCTAGGGTGATGGCAACATTTCCTCAAATATAATTTAGAGTTGTTTTCAAATTACAGGCATAGCAGTGCATAACGTTTCTTATTTTTGTCCTTATACGTTTTCCTTATCCCCGGAATCTTTCTCGGAGGAGTCTTTGTAGATGAGTCCATCCTCTGTGCTGACTAAAAAATGGGTGATTATACTTTAAGTTATTCAGTTACGCTTGGAATATATCTTTTGTTAGTGGGATCTGGGTTTGTGTAATTTCTGCATGCCACAGCTACAGATTTTCATGGTTTTGACATTGTTGCAGTCTGAATAATTTATTCTCAAATCCTCCTCTTTCCATAACTTCTTTTTTTTCTGGGAAAGCCCACTGATTTAACTAATGAATCCAGCACTGATTTCTGAACAGCTGCTAATAATAAGAAAATTGTCTTGATGGTTATTCTCAACTCCAGAGAATGAGCATGCAAGCAAGTTGTTGGGGGTTTTTTGTTGTTTTTTTTCACTTTCCAGGATGTTTGGCTTGTTTGGAGAGCTCTCATGTCAAATTCCTTTTATGTGTAATTACAAAGCATTATGATTTCATCTTGGTGCCAAGGGACAGCAAATGCCTGAAGGGAATAGTGAAAACCCATTTATTTATCTTAAGGTCAACTTCTGGTCACAGTGATATCATTGCCTAAATTCTCAGTGAATTTATCTGTTTGGAGCTTTAACCCTGCGTGTGCTTCCCAGGACTGCCTAGAGTTCGTCTATGAACTCTACTGGGAGCACTTGGGAACATACTCCTTTCCTTACCTTTTTCCCTTAAATAGCATGGGCTAGACTATTTGTCCCAGGAAAATGACAGTCAAATGACAGATGGGATATAACTGATCTTTTAAACTGAACTAATTAACTTTTTAACTGAACTGATACACAGAAAATGAACTGTTTCATCCTAAATGATGGAGGAAATCCATTTCAGACCAGGAAATGGAATCTGTGGTTTTTGGAAGCCCCATCTTGCGTCTTGGTTCAAAGCCTGCCCTACCTCCCTTCTCTACTCTTCTGCCCTTTCAAATGCTTTCATGGAATTCAGAGTCATGATTTATTCAGATTGTAAGTCTAAGCAGACTTGCAGAGGCAGGTTCTTTCCTTACCTCTGAGATCACGTCATCTGTGTGGGATGTTAGATTGAAGATCGGGATTTTGACCTTTTAAAAACTGTGGCTGGCTGCCAAGGAAGGACATGCAATGAAAGAGCTACTGTTAAATGTAAAAATGAAGTTGATTTTGGTAATATATAATAAGACAGAGTAGTTTGTGCCTCAGGATTCTTTGTTCCCAGACAGTCTGTGGTGTGTCTGAATATATGTTCTTTTAGTTGCTGTGTAAATCTGTCTAGGCAACATTATGCACTGGTTTGCAATTGCAGTGTTAACAACACTGAATTTGGGGGAAACAGCAGATACCTTTATGCTTCTAATTACAGCTTTCATCTGCTGCTAGTTGATAAAAGAATGTGAGGAAAAACTCATTCCTAGGGGAAAAGAATTTCGGCCCCAACTTTGCTTTTGGCCTTGAAGAGACAATAATAGGAGAGCTGTAATGGCCTTTGAATGGTCCATCTTTCTTCAAGAAGGGTTCAAAAATACCTAATCATTCTTGACAGAATCAGTTCAATGTTTCTTTAAAATCATTTAGCAATGGAAACTCCACGGCCTCTGTATATAATGCATTTCATTGCTTGTCATTCCACACCATTCAAAAGGGTTTTCTTCTAAGACTTGACTGAATCGGGCTTACACCAACGAGAGGTTTTTTCTTGTCTCTGGTGGTGTACATTATTTTCTTCTTTTCAGCAACTCTTTACATAGATATAATAATGTCATCTAAACCATGATTTATTGTCAGTTGCTGACTATATTTTGTCTTCTTAAAAAAAACCCCTCTGTGTTTTTTAAACATTAAGGGACCAGTGTCAGCCTCAGTGTTTATATATGCCACTCCCTACCTGCACTGCCAGTGGTATAAGCAGAGAAGCTGAAGACTCTCAGAATAACCCAGGCTAGAAGGGACTTTGAGAGGACATCTGTCCCAACCTTTAATGGGAAAGGGAGCCTAGATGACATGATCCAGCACCCTGTTCACTCAGGTCTTGAAAATCCAGTGATGGGGACTCTGCCACACCCCTGGCAAGGCTGCTGCAGTGTTTGATTGTTCTCACTGTAAAAAAAAATATTGTTTCTCTTATTGAGACAAAATCTCTCCCAGTGCAACTTGCACCCTGCTGCACTGGGTCTTCTCCACGTTGCTCCTTGTGAAAAGAGAGCATCCATCCCTTTTTAGCCATCCTTTAAAGTACTGGAATAATATGATTAAGTTCTTCGTGAGCCTTTCCTTCTCAGGGAAGGTTAGGATGAGGTCTAACTCTTTCCGTATTCTAGACATGAATGGTTTTATCCTCTTTTCAGTGACTCTATTGCAAAATATGTAATCTGTATATAATACCTCTCTTCAGTTACCTGTTCTGCAGCATAAACAACTGCAGTTTTTTCACTGTTTTCCTCACAGTTTTTCTCTACACCTTTGCTTATTCTTACTGATTGTTTAAGTAATAACTGATTATACTAACCTTACTGATTTTTTTCTTCCCTGGTACTTTCCAGCTGACCCTTGTATCTCTGGAATAATGATGGCCAAGGCTTGGCACAATATTTTAGCTGAGGTTTTATTACATCTGAGCAGGGTGAGAAGATTATGTGATTTTACTATTTGACCTGTCTGAATTTCTGGACTCACAGGCAGCTTTTACAGTGTTATAATTCCAAGCCCTGTTTTGCTTTGCAGTTCTGCTGCCTGAACTGTTACTCTGAAACTTGTTTGTCTATGCTCTCGTTCCTACCTTTCATACAGAATAACTGTGTGTATGATACTGTGCTATAGTCCTCAGTGCTCCATCCTGTTTAATTCATACCTCCGTGCTATGTGGTGAACACTTTTTGATTCCTATATTGTTTTCCTTTTCTTTAAGCTGACAGGAGTTACATGTAAATTTAATACTTTTCCTCACTGACTTAGACAATGAAACACAAATACATTTTGATAGTTTAAAGCAAACTTCTGAAGAATGTTGCTTGATTCCTCTTTGTGGTTTATTAGAAGCTTACTGATAACTGTGTTCTTCCATTAGGGTTATATTTTACAGAAGACTAATTTAATCCACATTTCCCTAATTTATTATGAAAATGACACAAGCCAGAATAAGAAATCTTGATAAATTATATTATATCAACTGCTACTTGCCATCTTTTGGATTGGAGACCTTATTATTAGAAAAGAGCCGTTGACTTTTAAGATGTCACTGGGTGAACTCAGGGCAGAAATCTGCACCTCTATCAGGATGCTCAGGAGAAATTTTCTCTGCTTACCAACAAAGCACCAGAAGTGCCTTCCCTGCTAACACTCCAGTTGGTCTGAAGTTTTGGATGAGAACCTTCTGAAACAGCTTTCTGGCAATTCTTCTGCTGTTGCTGAAAGAATGAGACAAAAAGAGATGAGAGCATAGATCTCCTCTCTATCACAGCTTCAAGCTTTAGCTACAGGGATATGCACAGAGGAGTTAGGATTCTGGGTGCATATGAAATAGTCTCCGAAGGGAAGGATGCATGTCATGCAGCTTGAGAGATTGTACAGCTTGAAAATAGTAGAAAACATGATATGGAATCGTATGCTAGGAGATAAGATGCTTTTTATTCCCATCTGTGCTTCAGGGGTTGAATTGGCAGCAAATTCAAAAACCTTTACTAGGCAACAGAAAAGATCAAGAAATATAGTATATGCATAGCAGGGCTTTTGGCAGAACCAAGTGTATGTCCTAACTGGATAATAGAAGCAGGGGCTTAATGTAAAGCATGCACTTTCCAGATGTTTTGTGGTTTGGGTTTTTTTTTTTTTTTTAATTTTTCATGGTATTTACGTTTTTGTAGGGTCTNTAAAGCATGCACTTTCCAGATGTTTTGTGGTTTGGGTTTTTTTTTTTTTTTTTTAAGTTCTCATGGTATGTCAGTTTTTGCAGAGTCTTTATAAACAATAGTTTTGTGACCTCTAGTTAAAATGCCTTTCTCCAAGAAAAGCCCAACACTATTATTTTTCTGGCATTCATTCTTGTGTAACATATGGATATGTCCCTCTGCGGAGGTTGTGTTGTCTGTCTCAGCTGCTATTCCACATTGATAAAAATACTGGTTCTCTTCTCACTTGTATATATTAACAGCTTGGGTGTAAGTGAACATATATGCCACAGGTTCTGGAGACTTATGATCTCCAAGAGGGAAAAAATACCTCTGTTTATTATGGTGTCTCTCATGTGGTTCCCTTGTGCAGCTGACAAAGGGGAAATTAGCAGATGGTGTACAACATCTCTAGTTATTAGCAGGCAGCACTATCAAATCTATATGTTTTTCCTTACTGCAGCCTAGTCACTTCTGAAGTTTTGTAACCTTTCCCTTGATCTAGAGGACTTTTTTTTTGATAATCTGGTTTTTCCTCTACTTTCTGTTTGATGACAGGAATATGCCTATTCTGATGTTAACAAATCCCAAAATTTACCAGTCAAACAGAATCAACCAGCCAAACCCCAGAGCCAGTGCAGAGGAGACAGGAAAAAGCATTACATCTTTATGAAGTAATGTCCTCTGTCTTCTTAACCATATTAATGCAAGCTTGCTTTCTGGTGTTGGTAAGCTGCTCCCTGGGGAGTGTTCTGTGATGCTGACAGTGTTGACAGGAGGAGGTGCACACCAGGATGTCTTGTCCATGTTTTTCCTTTCTTTTGGTTCTTCTTTTCTTGTATATACATTTACACACATATGGGATACACATATGTGGGATACAGTACATATCCCTCCCATTCTTCTATTGTTAAGACAACAGAAAAGAGTTTTTAAAGCTGTTGATTACTGTAATATTTCACACAGAATAGCTATGCAGTTTTGTAACTCATTTTTTTTCTGAAGCTTGACCCATCCTCAAAGGTCATTGTTAAAGAGTGAAAAATGTAATAGAACATACTGGAAATCATTACTGGAAAGTTGACTTCATCTTTCCCTGAACTTGATTAAATGCGTTGGCTACACTTCAACCTCCATAGTATTCTTGTATGAGAAAGTATATTATACAGTGGTTGTGGCTGGAATATTATAGATATGGGGAATGGGATTTGAGCTGATAAAACACTTGATATTTTCCCTTTACTGAAGTGTAGCACCTCCTCCCTTCTGCATATTTACTCACAGTCCACAAAGATAAAATCTTTTTGAAAATATATGGGAGAATAGTTTTTATAGTGTATATGCAAGCTTTTACAAAAGTAAATTTTTATAATACTAACCTGTCAACAAAGTGCAACCCAAAAGATAACTGAACGGTTGTATTCAGTTGATCTGGGGTTGATAGGAAAATTTCCTCCAATACTGCTGTCTTTGGAGAATGATATCTCATCTAATAAAATTATCTGTTAATAATAAAATACATTGTGCACAATGAAGTAACAGCCTGAGGTATACCAGTATTTAGTGTGATGCTGGTTTCGTGTAGAAACATGAAAAACGTTTTAGTAAGTAAGCAGCTAAATATTAACTAAAAGTAAAAGAAACTAAAGAGTGTAAGACGGGGGTTTGAAGAAGCTAGGCAGAAATTCATGAGGGAATTGCATCTGGGACTCAAAATTCAATGTATTTTGCTGCTGTTTGCAGAAAGTGATAAGATTTATACCTGCACTTTGACTTTATGCAGACATCAGTATCCTAATGGCTGGAGTAGCTGTCTTTCACAAGGACTTTGAATGTGCACATTGAAGCCAAGCAACAGCCTGAGAGTGGAGTCTTTCCTACTCATTATGAGCTGTGTCAAAGGTACGAGACATCCAGGGAGATGAGATGAGAGAAGATGCTGGCAGGATAATTGTGGTTTGCTACAAGGTAGTGTTGCAGCCATTATTTTGTTCAACTGTAGTCTCAGCTGTGACTCAGTCTAGAAGATCTGTGCAATCCTGTGGTGTATCTGCTGCATTTCCTTTTCTATACCATTTAGTTTGTGTCAGGTGGAGAAAAATCACTTGTAGTGGAGTCTAAAAGTTCTGCATATCAAAGAGTGAATGTGTGTTGTCTGTGGGTTTTGGTTTTCCACACGCTGACAATCCTGCCACTAACTCAGCAGTGCGGGCTCAGGGCCTTTGCTGTCACAGTCATGCTGTACAGTGTTGTGCCACTTGTTGTTTTCAGCAGGGCACCTTTGTTGCGAGCACTCTCAGCGTTGTGCTTTTAAGATTCATCTTTTAGAATGGAAAAAAAAAGACAAAACCACAAAAACAAACTCATAAATCAGTGTTAGTAAAAACCTGAACGGTTTTGCTCTGCATAGGCAGACTTCTGCAGAGTCCTGTGCATCACAGCACACACATGCTGTCTCTGCCTTAATGAATTCTGTCAAGTTGCTCTCTATCATGCTTAGTATTATTCCCCAAGCAGTAATGGCAAAATACATTACAGCCCTAAAGGACACTTTTCATCCCTAAACTTTAGCCTGTCTCTTCTTTCGAATGTCACATATTTCAGTATTTAATTTTCAAAAGCAGTAAAGTAAATTAGGGGTATAGATCTCATCTTCAAAACTGAAATAAGGCCCCTAAAATGTAGTGAGACAGGTGGATTTTCCAAATCAGTATTACCCTCCGATGGTGTTGCAACCACAAAGATTTAGGGAGTCAAACACCAAAGCTCAAGTGATGTAAAATGTGTCTGTGCATACAGGTGTGCACAAAGTGGGGTTGTTTCCCAAGAGTGCTGCTTTGGCGTGGAAGGTGAGAGCCCAAGTGAGGTGCTGTGTGTGAGGGGGTGCTCAGGAAGGCTGCAGTTCACTGGAGAGCATCAGTTGTGAAAATACCACACAGTTCTCCTGACCTCTCCAAAGGGGTGGTGGAAAAGTAGCTGCTGACTTGCAAAGCCAGTACTGATGCCACAGTAGTCCAGTCTACCTTTACGTCTTTCAGATGCGTGATTTTTTCACTCCTAGAGTATGAGGGAGTCAACAGGCTGCCTCTGTGCTCAGTAGCCAGTGCAGTCTCCTGCAGGATGTGTATGAAAAACTCCTGCTGAATTGTAACAGTGCCTTGAAAAGAGGAAGAAAAGCAGCCATCCTTGAGCTCTCTCTGACCCTTGTAAGGACAAAACAAAGCCTAGCTTCTCTTCACCTGTGGTAGAGAGAAAAAAAGCACAATCAATCATAGAATCATAAAATGGTTTGAGTTGGAAGGGGCCTCAAGGATCATCTAGTTCCAACTCCCCATCCAAGTTTTTGCAATGTTTCTGTTGCTTAAAGAAATAATAAGTAGCAGGTAAACACTCTTTCCTCTGAGGATCAGTTACTTCAAGGAATATATTCACCAAAATTGGCCAAAATCTCCCTAATAACAACTACTGTGATCGAAATGTTAGTGTAAGCCCAAATCCCAGAGAGCGAACTTGAGGCCAACAGCTGCATGCAGTAAAAAGAAGAAACTGCTTCTGCTCAGGCAGTGTCAGTGGCTTCACTGACACACCTGCTGCTTGGGAGGACTTGTTTCCTTATCAAATCATGCTGCCAATGACCGCTGAAAGGCTTGTGATTATTACCATTTTTCAGTTCTTGTTTGTAGCTCTACCTCAGATTAAACAGCAACAACACTGCCTGATGTTCTCTCTTGATTTGAAATCATCCCTTTTGATAACATATTGTTCTCCCAGCCTTATTGGTTGTGAGGGATGCACACAAGGCTTGGTGTGCAGGTTCAGAAGATGAACTCTGCCAGCACAACATCAACTCCTGTTAAGGAGTAGCAATGCCTCTTACCATGTAAATGCAGGGGAAGTTGCCAAGTGAAGGCAGCTAGTGTTGATGTAAACAGACAAGGTGCAACTGTGTGTAGCAGTGTATTACAAAATGCATAGACAAAAACTGAATTCCAACTTTGAATTCTGGCTTTACTAAAAGAAAAAAATAAAAAGTCAAGCCTTTTACAGAATTATTGTCTGGGGATGAAAAATTGGCTTCAAGTTCCCTGCAGAGAAAGAGAGGTATAGAGCTTCTCCATGCATCTGTGAAGGACCTGACTTAGTACAGCACTGCTTCATGCACTTAGGTACAAATAACATCTTATTCTTTTCTGTTATGTGAAATGGGAGCAGCAGTAACAGATGGAGGTTCTGAACTTATCTCAGCCTCAGGTTAGTCTGAATCCATAGTTTCCCCTTCCCTGAATGGGTCCCTTAGCTCTGAAGGTGAAAAATGAAATTTAAGGGAGAACACCTTGCTGTTGAACAACACCATTATCTTGTTAGAAGAGTGGCTGTGGGATGAGAAGGGCCTATTCAGGGAGCATGGCCTGTTCAGGATTGTTTATTTGGCAGATTCTGACACAGGAAGAATGCCCAATACTAGGATCAGGCTGTCACAAAGGGCTGTCTTTGGGGACAAATACATCTCTGTTATGCTTTTCTAACATGATAGGGCCTGTACAGCTGAATGAGGTGTGTCAAACTCTTCATGGTGCATCTTTTGCAGAAGTGTTTGCTGCATCCATCAGCTGCATTTGCATGACAGCAGCTTTTGTGCAGATACGGGGTATAACCAGTACCCTAATTTGGTCCTGACTTTCATTAGTGCACCTGGATGGGGAGGAAAGGCCTGGTTTAATGCTAATGTTACTGATTAAGTTGGCAGATATGAGGACTCATCTAACTTGCACGTTGAGCAAAATTTGAGTCTGGAAATCTCTAAAGCGTGAAGCATGAATTCCAAGATTGTTTTTACAGACACTTTTCAAAATAGAGCTGTATGACTTTCCCATTGATAAAAATAATAATGTTCACTTTTTGATAATGTGGTGCTCATCCTATGATCACATTTTCAGCAGTAGATGATATATGAGGTTATATAGTTTAATACAATAATGTTTCCTGTCATAACTGTTTTTAGCAAAATAAAATTATCTATGCCAAATAGAAAGATGATATAATTACAGTGAAGACTATATTTATCACTGGAAGTCCTTCATGTATTCAAGTATAGAGACCAGGATTAAATAAAGTGCACAGGATTGTGTGCAAAAGGGATTTGTGGACTAGGGTTATTTATTTAGTACCCAAAATTCAATAACCATTCTATAAGAACAGAGCAAAGCATGAATCTTTTCCCAGATCTATTAAAATCTAAACTTGTGAGTCCTGGAGACACCTCGTAGTGTGAAATCTCATGAGACCTGATCCTCTATTTATATAAGGCATCACATCTTCAGTTTGTGTAAGCTGAGGATCATGCTCTAAAGATTTAATCATGAGAACAGATGTTTCCAGGTAAAGGGCTCTAAACCAAAAGCCTTTGGGCTTTTAGACTCCACATCTCTGTACAGGAACTTCATCCTTTCCTGACAGTGCACTTTTCTGTTTGTAGTCAGTGCATCTGTGTTTAATATCAAAGAGCCTTATGGAAGAAATCCTGATGGGAGCCCAGTGCAGTTCTTGCTTGTGGTGTCAAAGGGGTCAGGCTGTCATAAGAGGAAAAAACATGTGGAAACACAAAATCACATTCAAGGGGGGTTTTTGGAGGTTTTCGTGTACCTGAAAGAACAAAATCTATGCTGAGACACTTGTAGCAAAGCAGTTGGCCCTTTTGCCATCTGTGATTCCAGTCAGGAATTTGCTGCTAGAAATAACATGTGCACAGATGGGCTGGTGGTGGAGCTGTAACAGTAAGCTGTGTCTACTGTAGGTTAGGCTAGTGTTCCGCTGGGCTCCTCAGGTTTCCCTGTGGGTCACAGGGCTGCCCAGAATTTTCCTGGCACTGACCAAGCTCTGTGTGTCTCTCCTGAGCCCTCTGGCAGAAAAGGCTTCTTTCTGTAGTTGTACCTGAGGCAGGGAAATTCTTCTGTAACCAAAAATGGGGCTTTTATGAACGATTTCCTGGCACCCATAAAGATGTATATTGAAAATGAGATTTTTCTACTGTTTAAAAAGGCTGACTCTGGAGACTTTTGAACTGATGTTTTCTCTCTGATAATGTGTCATGGCTTCCAAAGGCTCATAAACCGTCTAAAGAATTTGCACCAGGTCGTGCACTAAGTGGACTCTGAAGCTCGGTATCCTGACTCCCTGTTTCTTCACTATCATTTTAGCAAAGCAAAGAGAAGAAGCTACCCAAGCCCTCTACCAAGGTTCTGTCAGCTTTACGAGCCATTAGCACTACTAAAAGCCTGTAAGAACTTTCTGTTCCAGCAGACTTGGTACACAGATGTTGTGTACAGGATCTTCTGTAATGAATATATAACATTTTTGAAGCAATATACATCAGTGTTTCATTTGCTCTCACTGGGTAGTTGCAGTCCTTAGACGTGGCTGAAGCTTATTGCAAAACTCCTGTGCATTCATGAGGATCAGGCTTTGCCCTTGGGCATGCTTTTTTTTTTGTTGTTGTTCCTCAAAACATTAATTAACTGACCAAGTGGCACAAGGTGTGTGTGGTGCCTGGAGGCTTACAGGGCACATGAAGCTTTGCAAGGCTGGCAATCCCTGTGTATCTTGTGCTGCATTGCATGTAACAGGCAGTCATAGAATCACACACTGCTTAGGGCTGGAAGGAACCTCAGACATCACCTAGCTTCTCTGTAATGCAGATACCATGCAGTTGCTTTCCAAAGAACCCTTGTTCCCACTGGCAGAGGCAAACCATCATTTATGCTGATATGAACCCACTGGCTGCAGTGAGATGCTCCAACAGCTCAGTTCATACTCAGAAATTGGCCCAGTGATACAAGTTTTGGAATGAGCCAGCAAGTTGGATTCACTTAGAATCAGTTTTATTGCCAGGTAAGAAATTCATAGTAATATAGTGAATACATATGTTTACAAATAAACATTCTTAAAAAACAAACAAACATTTTATTGTAGGAAGTATTATTGGTATCATAAACTCTGTAGTTAACAAGTATTAACACGGGTTTACTTACAGAACATACAGTTACTAAAATATTTCCACATAAAATATGCTCAAGTTACACGAAACCTGTGTGAATTAGTGCAGCTGTAATGTGTATCTAAAGCATATGGATTAACAGCAACATTCCATAAAGGGTCAAATTAAGTCAGCCAGTTGTGAAGGCAATAAAGATTAAAGGAATAAAAGTAAGATAGTGGAGAGTCTGGGTTGTGTGCAAAGTATTTGTCTTGTGGGCTTTGTCCACTTCTGATAGTCTTAAAACATATGATCATAAAATTTAGCAGCACGCTTGTGGAGAGATACCGGTGCTCTCAGGATGCAAATCAATCTTGATATAGCTAAAAAAATGGTATCTCAATTTAACCAGATTTCAAAATCTTAGCCCTTGCATCCTTGACTAAGCAGAAGCATTGACAGTCTGTTGAGTACAGTTAGAAATGCCACTTCCAATTCTTCTTACAACGTTAACAGTTCTCACTCCTCCCTGAATACTCTTCCAGACCTAATCTCCCGAAGAATTGACAGCTGGTGAGAATGCAACTGTAGTAGGACAGCTAGCTGGGATTTAGCCAAGTGACTTGTGGTGGGGGAAGGGCAGGAATTTACTGAAAGACTGAATGCATTGCCTGCCATCCCATCCCAACTCTGTCTCTCTGTGGATGTGCCGAAGCCTTTATAGGCCCAGAACTGTGAGTTTGTCACCAGTGCCCAGTTCAAGAGTGGTTTTACTCATACAAACAAGGCATCCTGCTCATCAGAACCACAGTCAAGACCATGAGTCCAATTGTTTGTTTAGTTTAACCCCAGATCTCTGATGTTTGAGGCTGGACAAGCCTCTTCCACCACACAGCCCACCAAGAGGGAACGCCACTAGAGAAAGCCAAACGATAGAGACAATATACCAGATAACATTTAGTTGAACTACAGAGAACTACCATGGCTAAAAGCAAATACAAAATGAGAGACTAGAGGGGAAAAGTTGAAACTGGGAAAATGAAGGGGCTAACTAAATAGTCTTGACTGTGCAAGCACTGCATGGAGATGTAGTCCAGTTTCCTTTTGGAACAAACAGAGGAGGCTGAGCAGGGCAGAACCCTTGTCATCCTTAGCAAAACATGAGGAAATAGCTTAAAGGAACAGAGGGGTCACTTTGAAGAACAAGACTGTCATTGAACAATAGTAATACAGTAAAGGCACCACCCACGCTTAATTTCAGTCTGAAGCAGTTGAAGATAGGCAAAACATTTAGGTGAAGAAAAAATCCTGACAGTCTGAAAAGTGAGAATTGTTACCATCTGCCCGAAAACAGGAGGACTGAGAGGGAATATTCTGATGCCCTTTTTCCCCCAGCAGCTTTCTATGTCATATGATGTGTCTCTTCTTATTTTGGAGGTTCCCAAAAATTTCAAATCAAACGAAGGAAACTGAAATGAACTCTTCTGCTGTTATCATCCTGTGGAATTCTCTACCAGCCAGAAAGGTCCCATATGCTCTTAATCATAACAGTCTTCGTAACTTCCTTGTGAAAGTGTCTTTGTCCCTTATTGTATATATATTTTTTGCGTTCTCTATAGGATGGTGTGAAAGTACAATAATAGATGTTAGGGATTGTACCAAGATGTTTGCTCTCGGTTTTTCACAGGTCTAGTGATTATTAATAGGTTTTATACAAAATTCCTCTCTGAAATAATATATTACAGTATATTGTTCTCTCTCTCTTCCTCTGTCTCAAGGCAGGAACATAGTGTAAATGTTTAAGCAGACATAAAGTTTCTCTAGATTGTGCTACTTCTCATCATGGATTTTAGTTTCAAGTAAAAAAATTTAGTCACAAGGGTTTGTGTTCCATTGTGAAATACAAATGGAGTTTATAATTCAACCTTCAGTGTGTATTGCTGAATGGTATTAACCCACTCTTCGGCCTACAGCTGGCTGGATACCAAGAGTGTCCAGGTGGAAGTTCCTTCCTTCCATTTCCTCTTTTTTTTTTTGTTTTATTTCATATTTTTAATGTAATTTTTTTTTTGCCTTTCGGTTGAGTGTTTGTGTTGTGTATACATTTGCGTGTGGTTTTTAAAGGATTTCATTAGAAAAAAAAAAACAAACAAAAAAGAGAAGGAAAACAAACTCAGACAGTTACTTCTGTCTTGCTGTTAGTTATGAAGTATGGCTGTGGGCCCAAGTAGTGCTGGCTCCGGGTGGTCAGCGGGTCACTTAGCGTCGGGTCTCCCATGCCGTGCTTGCCCTTGTTTGTGAACGCTTGCCGCCTCAGGGACGGGTCGTTGGGATCCCAGGTCTTGTAGTGGGAATTGTAGCCCAGGGGGTGTGTGTGTATCTTCCCCATCCTGGATTTGCCGTTCTGCCTGGTGAGCCCGCTGTCGATGGTGTAGGCCCTCTCCTCGTCCAGGCGCACCGGGTGGAGGGGCAGGCTCCCCTTGGCAGCCAGCTCGGCCAGGTGTCGGCGTTTGGTGTAGAAGTCATCGTTGACTTTGTCAGCTATTTGGGGTTAGAGGGGGAGGGGACAAAAAGAATCAGTTGGACACAAGAAAAATGGTGAACAGTTTGCAGTAGGTCATGCACAGTTCTGTCTGCAGACCAGAACATTTACAGGTACATCAGCAGGAGAAATCCTTGCCACCTCCTGGCCCTTATTTTCTCTCTGGAGCAGAGTTTTGCATGCCATTGTGCCAGGCTTTCATACATGCAGACAAAACCCTGTTGCCCTTGAACAAAAGACTGTCCCTGCCCCAAATCGCTCAGGTTGTGCTAACATTTACATTATGAGGAGAGGTCCTATGAATCTCGTCACTGTTCATGTCACTAAGCATAGGAAATTAGGGAAGTCTACAGAAGTACATGGACTTGCTTGGGAATACTGCGGCATCTTGGGTTGCATTGCTCTATGAGAGCACACCCCTTTAAATTCAAAGTGACACGTGGGTCTTTAACCCAGCCAGCTGTAAGGTCTGGTGGTGTGTGATGAGGTTGGACCCGTTTTTATTCAATAATGCCTCAAGGCAATATTAAGAATGGGATCTGGTCTCCTAAATGGTTGGAAGTTCACTAATGCTTTATGGGGCTGAAAATACTTTGGGTTGTTGAAGGTTGGGTATTTACCCTGTGATTTTACAGACCATAAAAGTCCTAAATTTCAGGTTCTGACATCATTTTCTGGGTTCAGTGCCACTGAGAAATACAGCAACAGCCCTGCAAACAAATACTGCATTGCAGTTCTCAGATCAGGATTTTGCCCTCTGTGATTTCCTAGGCAAGTGTCTTCCAGTGCACGCTTTTGCTCAAGTTTGATTGTTGTTATTGCTGGCATTTATTTGGCCTTGCTTGAAAGTATGAACCATGCTCAGGAAGCTAAAGGCATTCTGCAGCAATCCAGCAAGTCATTTCAATTTTGAGACTGAGGTTCAAGGGAAGCTTAACTGAATTCCATTTTTTAAGATCTTTCCTTTTTTTTCAAAGAGTGTTTATTTTCCCCCTTCAAAAATTTAGATGTTCATTTAAGATAGTGCCAAACATGTAGATCAACTGGCACTGTGTTAATCAGCAGTGGTGTGCTTGGAATATATGATTGTGTCAGCCTGGATGTGACTTCTCCCGTGCCCTGGCTGGATCTGTCCTTTTCCCTTGAAGCCATGCCACGTAAGGCTTCTCTGCAGAAGTCTGGTACATGTAGCTGTCTGTGCAGCTCAGCTCCTCTTGCCTTCATGAGGTTTTGAATTCCTTGCACTTTTTTTTGTGTAGCTTCCCTCTTTTGCTCTCACCCAAGTATTCCTAGGAGGCTTTTGCTGCCCTTTGAATTTTCTCCCTGTCTCTAGTTCTGAACTGGATCTTTATGCAAGGCAGGGAAATTCCCATGAGTACCATATTAATTTTCAACATCAGGCTTCAGTTGTGCATCCCCCTTGTCCTGGCCCCTCAACAGGGAGGAATATTACCAAAGGCAGTTGCTATTTATTATCTCATGACATTTTTTCTATAATGACTGTGCAACTGGACTCTGCTCTTAAATTCTTAATTTTGTCATTAAAGAGGTGTTTCCTCTCCAATGGACTGAAATTGCTCCTTTCTGTGCTGTCAAATTGGGCTTTGTGTGTTTTACCCAACTCCATCTGTTTCCTTTTTCAGTCGTTGAGTGAATGCTTTTCTATAGCATACAGGTGTCTTCTGCTTGAAACAAATCACAGAATGGAGATAATGGCCTGGTCTCATTTCAGCCCAGGGTGTGCAGTTGCAAATGCTGATAGACCTGTCATGTGTTACAAAGAGAGTCTGTGAAGTTCTGCTTTGATTTTGGACTGAGTTTTTTCATTTAGAGAGCTGTAATCTGAATAATCAAGAAGTTGTACCTATTTCTCTCTAAAAGAGCTGTTTCCAGTTCTACATGTGGCTTGTCCTTTGAATTTGTTAATATTCCCTGAATGTCACAAGACCATTATATACAAGTTGAATAAAAGTGGGGTGGAAATGCATTTGCATTGCTATTATCTCATTAATCTGTTATCAATAATTGAAAAAAATGGTTGCAGAAAAGACATGTGAATATTCATACAAGTATTCATTTTTATAAATTTTTACATCAAAGGCACTGCAGGCCAGCTGTTAGGGGAGCGAGTTTCTATGTCGTATAACTTAGACCTTGGCTATTTATGAAAAGTCACACTAGCTTATATAATTTAAATTCAGCACAATTAATTATGTCCAGCTTTTAATAGAGATACATTTTTATGCCTGTTTCACATTTAAATTAGTTTAATTTGCATACAAAAATTAACAACTTAGCTAATCTAACATAAGAATAGAGTAAATTTGTAAGTTTGTAGTTTTAATTTTATCTTAGTTATGCTGCAGCAATTTGTCTTCTGTAGCCAAGATCTTTAATCTGTTGCAAGGTAAATAATGATTTCTCTTTCTAGAAATAGCAGTGGTGATGCAGCTATGTAAATAATGACCAAAAATATTGCCTGGCTTTTCATGCCACTTTTCTCTTTGAGGCCACAAGAAGCTCAAGCTACATCCTCAGTTTCTTTTAATTTTTTCTCACTCATACCTTTTCCAACTGCCAGCAATGGTCCTGGGTCTCTGAATTTTATCAGACATTAGATATGCTACTCAGATCTCCAATCACAGCAAGGCTGATGTCCTACAGAAGAGTAAATTGTATTTCTGCTGTATACAAGGAACACCTTCACTATTGAAACAGGGAGGAAGAAATCAGACTCACAAGGACTGTGCCTATGAGGTATCTGAAGTTGGTTTTGTTCTTCTTTATGCCATGTTATAATGTCAAATTTTTAACTCTTTGTTTCTTACGGCAAACCACACAGAAAGTGAAATGATTAATTCTGCAAATTTGGTTCCATTAAAGTTGCTTTAACGGATATAGTCCATAGTCCCTTTCTAGGAACTTCTCAGCTGTTCTCTGGAAACTGGGCTTGGAGAACAAACCAGGACTTGAACTGTAAATCCTCATCAGCAAAGTCAGGCAGAAGGCTGGCGAACAGCTGCCGAGTGGCTGCTTACACGTTTGTGGGGCAGTGCCAGTGTGGGAGAGCTTCTGCTTGTGTTTGTCCTGATCCAGTAATGCTTTGCAGGTTTTGGCTGAGGATTCTTCCCTGTGCCTCGGAGTTCAGTGCAGGCAGTGAGAGGCAACCCCTGCATCGAACTTTTTAACCTCCCTAAAGGCTGTTTTCTTTCTGCTTGCACATGCAGGCGTGCACTTAGGCACAGGTACCAGAAATAGGGGGAGGAGATACCCTTGTAGCAAATATGAGCAAAATCAGCACTGATAAAACGGAATTGTTCAGTTGTTCAAGAGGGCTTTTGGCAACTCTTAGAGCAGTCCTTGTTCTTTCTTGCAGGTTTCATAATAGCAGTGGGCTGTGTCCCATGTGAGTGACCTGATGCTACTACAGTGTAGGAACAGGGTTTTTTACTTCTCATTTTCAAAGCAGAAAATATTCAGAACAGTAATATTGAGCATGTTTTTGTAACAAATGTTTTACCAAGAGAGTATATTAATAGTATCCTGAAGCCAGCTACTTTAAAAATCAACTGTGAATCTGAGGGAGTTTGTTTTTCTTCTTAAGCAGACCCTATAAATATTTTGTGGACTTTAAACATCCAAAGAGATATTTTGGAGTTAGAGGATGGATTTGTTATGTGACCTTAGGTACGTGACTCAACTTCCCTCTGCCTTGGTTTCACCTGCTGTAAAATGAGCTGTTAGCACATTGCAGGAGGTAGTTGTGTTAGGAAGTTGAATTGCTATTTGTAGAGTATTCTGAGATTTTGGCTGAAAGGTGCTATAGAAGTGCCTTTTGCATTGGCTTCTGTATCTTGATCAGTAAAAGTATGACTTAAAGATATCACTGTTGTATTTGCAAAAGGAGTAAAGAATTAGAATTGCAACATTGCCAAATAATAATAGACGAAAGGCTTTAATTCCAAGTGTTATTGTGTTCCTTCCTCTTGGCAGCTAATTGCAAAAATGTTCTCAGTTTCAGTATTTCTGTAAGGTTTTTACTTTTTTAAGGTAATGCACCAACAAATTTAGTTACTGTTGTAGCTGTTCATCTGGAAAAAATGTTGAAATATGAGGTTTTTTCCAACCTTAAGGGTGAGCCTGGCATGGGGGAGAACTTGCGCTTTATTTCTGCTGCTCATGAAATGAATAACTGAAAAAATACAGAAACAGTGTAATGATCAAAAGGAGGACTTCTCCCTCCCAGCCAGCTACCTTAACTATTAAGCTGAAGAGATGCTTCCTGTTCCTTTGTCTTTCTAGAATAGTAAATCTTGAATCTTCTCCTCCTCCACAGCACCAGTTCATGAGGATGTGAATCTGGGTGGGGACCATCCTAGCAGAAGGGATGCATCTTGCTAGGTAGGGAATTTAGATTGAAATCCTACTCCGTTTGAGCAGTGGTACAACCACGAGCTTATGATCTGAAATGCAGATCACTCCTTACTCTTATGGGAATCCAGCAATGCCTTAGAGAGAATGACCACAACTTGTTTTGATCTTGACTTTGCTGGTACTGCTGTCAAATGTTTCAGATTGGAACCATTAACTTATTCCTTGGATTTTGAAAGGAGATGGCTACCAAGCTGCTTGGGATAGCAAGACTATGGAAATGCCTAGGAAAATTTCGGGGAATTTAGGGTCACCTAAATGAAGTGATCAGAAAGAAATGGGCTTTTCATGGTATGTTGCTGTTCAAGGTTCACCTTTCTGCCTAAATCTGTCACTAACAGAGACAAGCTTTGTTCTTTCGCTGATTGATAATTGCCCATGACCAAACGTGGAGGTTTCACATCTTTCTTTATAATCCATGGCTGTGTAAAAAAAGCGTGGAAACCAGCAAGTCTCTTACCAAATAAATACCATGGCTGAAAATGTGCTTTCTTGAATATCAGTGGCAAAAATCCTTGTGGCTGCCATAGGGTCAGAATTTCTCAGTGAGCTTATTTGAATGTAAGCCTTACTTGAGAGGTGTCCCTGAAACTATGTAATGTTGTTCTGTTCCACAGCTTAATTAGTCTTCAAGGTCACTGTGTAAGTACTTGTGGCATAGAGTCCTGTGGACATGCATTAGCATTGTGAATGCTTTCTTTTTCTTGTAAAACACTGCAGGGGTTTTTAACTCTTTTCCTTATTGACAGTGCTCGTATCTCTGTGGGTCCACAACATGGCTCTGAATGCTCACACCACTTCTTACAGCTGTGGGAAAACATGGAACCCTGAAATTCTGTCCAACAGTTTTTGTGAAAATAGGCACCTAGGAGTGGGAAGAAGCCTCTGAAGTGACAGAAGAGAATCCACAAAGGAGTGAGCCCTTATAAAAGCTCTAAAGACAGTAAAAATCAAAACCAAAACCCCAAATCCAAACTTTTGTGCAAGCTTACAGTCACAGTCAGAAGCTAGGAAAATATGTAGGGACACTCTTTCTCACTAGATGTTTACAGAATTGTTTGTTACCTGAAAATATTTTAAGAACTGTGTGAAATGCAGAGCTTTATTCTAGCCAAAAAGTCTGTATTTCAAATGAAGGGTCAGAGATGCAGAAAGCAAGCCAGTGGAAAGTGCTGAGGACAGGAGAGCAATGGAATTGCTCCAGTGACACACCAGATAGCAGCTGAAATGAAGGAAGTGCCTGTTTGTGGGTGGTTTCTCTGTAAGGCTGTCCCTGTGTAATTTATAGCAGTTTGTAACAAGGCTTTGCTTCTACAGCCCTGAGTTTGCTGAGATGACGGTGTCATTTCCTGAAGCTATGGGAAACTTACATTTCTCTAAGTAATGGAAGTGAAAACTCAAGGAAAGACAGAAGGGTAATGAATCCTGACTCAGAGACAACATGAGAATTTTGCCCAGGGAAATACTGGGCTGCTGCCTTTGGTGGTACTATTGATCCTGTCTGAATGTGTGATTGCTTATTCATTTGCCTTTCCAAGCTGGCATCTAAGACAATATGTTCAAAGGCTTCCAGGATATAAACCAGCTCTGTGTGAGAGTTCTTGCAGGATTTCATCTGAAAATCAAAGAAGTACCATTTGTACACTAGCACAAGTTCATTCTTGGGTGAGGGGAAAAAACTCACATGGACAGAGTTTGTATTAGCTGCCCCAGGTATGAATTGGATCCAATAATTTCACAGGAAAACGTGTTCCATACAGTAAAATAAATAACTAATGACCTGTGTTTTGAATTAAGGGACTCACTAGCTATCATGGACCACAGAAGAATTTGCTCTGCATAATATGAAGTGTGTTGGAAAACAGACTGCATGGGGAAGTTTCAGCTAGACAGGATTCTGTTGATAGAATGGGGAACGGGCAGGATGATGAGAGATCTGTCTGTTGCCAAGAGGAAGGAGTGTGGTTACTCCGTGGCTGGTCACTGGCTGTTCTCATAGGCACTGGGGTGGCTCTATACAAGTTGGGGCAATTTTAAACCATATTAAGTTTCAAGAAAGGGCAAAGGCCATTTAAAATAATTTTTGAAGCCCTCCTTCTCATTCTTGTATTGAATTTTGAAAATTCCAAATTCAGCCTGTGGCCTGCATTGATTTCTGCCCTAAATGTTTGGTTTGCTTCTAATACTATTTTGCCTTTATTCAAGACATTCTGAGAATGAAGACTATTTTATATCTTTAGGTTCTTTCCCATGGTTTTTTACTGACAGAGGTAAAGAAAAATACATAATGCATAGAACCCCACATAAGTTTTGTAGAACCTACTTTTTGAGGCTCAGTGTTATTCCTCTCCCAGCCCCCTTTACCACTTCATCTATTTCCTGATTTCTTACAGTGATCTGGAGAGAGACCAAGCACGAAAAGACAAACCATATCAACCTTTTCTTCTCAGACATTGTTTGAAAAGAGCTTGTCCACCTCCAGATGCAAGACTACATTTTGTTTTCCCACTGAAATAAAATTTTTTCAAGATATGAGACATGAAAAAAGATAAATATGTAGGCCCAAACATTTCTTCTCTTCTTTCAATTATTTTCATGACAGTTTATGAAAGGCTGAAGAGGCCAGAATATTTCTGGGTTTTGAGACACATTAGGAATGGTTTAGGATAGGAATGTAATTAGACCGGGTAAGTGAAGCCTCCAGTCTCAGCAATGCTCTTTAACCCCCACAGCAAAGTCTGCTGCCTGGCTGGGAGCACTGAGACAGATTTTGATGAACTCCTCAGGCATCAGACATGATGTGTGGTTCACCAGAAGCAGGGTCGCCATTCCCTGGAATACAAGAGTAGCCCCATGTCTGGGAGCAGAAGCACCCCTCTTCTGACAATGTGCCAAAAAGCACAGCACTGCAAAGTCTGGGTTTTTTCTTTCTCTTTTTCCAAATGTTTATTTACTGTGTGAGTTTAGGCAGGTTTCTCCTTGGACATGTAAAACAGATTTTCCAGCTGGGCTTCGTATACTTGCCTGCATTGATTTACATAGTATTAAATTGCAATATTTATGATTCAATTTTGCAAAGTGCTGCAGTGATATTGTGATTTGGTTTTGATCAAAACACTCCAGACACATACACATTCTACCTAACCTAGGGACCAGTGGCATGCAGAATACTTGAATCTAACGAGTGTAAGAAAAACAAGACTTTTTCTGACTAACCAAAATCAATAGACTCTGTTAACCTGGAAACAAATGATGGCTGATTTATGTTAAATTAACATTAGAATTGTAAATATTTTCAGGAAACCTGAAATCTGTTGCATGCAGATAGACAAAGATCATACTACTTGGTTGTATCCTCAAGTGATTTAACATTTTAAATTCAAGCACCAACATGCTAAACTGCTGGTTCAGTGTCGTGAAATGAATGATAAATTGAAGAAGGAAGTAAGAGTGCCAGTTTTATTCTTGATCCAAGGGATGAAATTGTAAAAGAATTCTAAGAGAATTATGTATTAAAATCTCTGACTTTTCTTTGAAAATGCAGCCAGTGGCTGTCCTGTAACTGTGAATCTGTTTTTTCATTATTTTTTTTCCTAAAGGCCTCTAAGCTTGTGGCTTTCATGGCATCTACAATGGCAAATAAATATGAAAATTTCTACTGTGAAATATTTATTTCGTTTTATCTCGTTTAAGCATATTTATCAGTTTGAGTTTTACTGGAAACCTTATATATGGTATGAAAACTTGCCTTTTGAAATAGAAACTATCTAAGGAGTCATGCTGTCATGCTTAACTTCTGAATAAAGCATGACTGCAGCATAAACTGATTTAGGAAAGGAGGGTTTGGCTCGCTTTCTAAAAATGCTGTCCAAAGCGAAAGAGGTTAACACTTAGGAGATTTGCTTAAAAGGCTTCTTCCACTTCTTCCTTCGGTAATCTTGCTTGCTTTTTCACTGGCTGGTTTTTAACGCTTCTCGGGATAAATCTGATTGTGTCAGAAGTTTGCAGCAATGCTTTCCTACCTCAACAGTAATATGAAATTGTTTGTAACCTTTCTGGTTGGTGAGGGCCTTCAGTTTGTTTAAGGGCAGAGCCTCCCCAGAAGCGCAGGGGCACGGCGTGCTCTGCGTTTGCAGGAGCGGTGAGCAGTGCTGAGCAGGGCTGAGCAGTGCTGAGCAGTGCTGAGCAGGGCTGAGCAGTGCTGAGCAGGGCTGAGCAGTGCTGAGCAGGGCTGAGCAGGGCTGAGCAGTGCTGAGCAGGGCTGAGCAGGGCTGAGCAGTGCTGAGCAGGGCTGAGCAGGGCTGAGCAGTGCTGAGCAGGGCTGAGCAGGGCTGAGCAGTGCTGAGCAGGGCTGAGCAGGGCTGAGCAGTGCTGAGCAGGGCTGAGCAGGGCTGAGCAGTGCTGAGCAGGGCTGAGCAGGGCTGAGCAGTGCTGAGCAGGGCTGAGCAGGGCTGAGCAGTGCTGAGCAGGGCTGAGCAGGGCTGAGCAGTGCTGAGCAGGGCTGAGCAGGGCTGAGCAGTGCTGAGCAGGGCTGAGCAGGGCTGAGCAGTGCTGAGCAGGGCTGAGCAGGGCTGAGCAGTGCTGAGCAGGGCTGAGCAGGGCTGAGCAGTGCTGAGCAGGGCTGAGCAGGGCTGAGCAGTGCTGAGCAGGGCTGAGCAGGGCTGAGCAGTGCTGAGCAGGGCTGAGCAGGGCTGAGCAGTGCTGAGCAGGGCTGAGCAGGGCTGAGCAGTGCTGAGCAGGGCTGAGCAGGGCTGAGCAGTGCTGAGCAGGGCTGAGCAGTGCTGAGCAGGGCTGAGCAGTGCTGAGCAGGGCTGAGCAGTGCTGAGCAGTGCTGAGCAGGGCTGAGCAGTGCTGAGCAGTGCTGAGCAGGGCTGAGCAGTGCTGAGCAGTGCTGAGCAGTGCTGTGCAGTGCTGAGCAGCAGCAGTGGTGAGCAGTGCTGAGCAGTGCTGAGCAGTGCTGAGCAGTGCTGTGCAGTGCTGAGCAGTGCTGTGCAGTGCTGAGCAGGGCTGAGCAGTGCTGAGCAGCCGCAGCCCTGCTCCCGTAGCCGGGGGTTCCACAGCCTGCTCAGGGGTGCCCTGCTCCTGGCGGGCGCTGCCGCGGCTGGCTGCACGCTCGGGGAACGTGGGCCACGACAGGAAAGGGCTCCCCGTGTTCTGCAGTGGCATTTACCATCTAAGCGAGCCTGGCTGGCTTTCCTTCAGGTGTTAATTTACCTTATCTAACACTGACTGAAAAAGCTCTACTATTCCTGACCACGTTTGTTTGTAATAACTGTTCTTAGCATGAACCTAATTTAATTGTTTTTTCACACGTTCCTGTTGGCATTCTTCTGTGTGCTCAATTTTGTTTTCAGTTTTAATACTTTCTATTGATATTTTTGTTCCTTTTAGTATACTGCTGGCTATAACTCTTACACATATGTCTGAATCAGCTACAGATAAGCTGCAAATACCAGATGTGGTGACATAGGAAGCTACATGAGAACATAGAGAATCCACTTCAGAGTCTGAACATATAATTAAGATGTGTTTTTAGTGCCGAAATACATCTGCATTTTTCTGCCTTTCAAATAGCATCATACTGGATTTCCACTATTATTTCTCAACATGAAGAAAGACCTAAAGGCTTTTTGAATTGTACTGGTGAAATGAAAAAAAAGACCCAGTGATGTAATAGCTATTTCTTGCTTAATTTATTTTTATTTGATCTGTTTCTTAACTGCTTTAGTTTTAAAGAATTTTTAGTAATTGTTCTGGATTGAAGTTGATTTTTTTTCCAAAACAGTTCTGACATAAATTGTTTCTATTAGAAAGCTATCTTTTTCTAATCTTTTCTCAGGAGGAAAAAATAGTAAAAAAGAAAACAAAAAAGAAGTAATTTCGTAGCTATACTTATACACATTGAGTTCTGTATTTTTTGTCTCTTTTTCTCCTTTTCCTGTCTCCCTCTTTTTAGACTCTATGGCATTTGTGTTGTTAAAGTCTTGAGCCAGAGGTTTCCAAACCAGAGACGTGTGTCAAACTGAAAGGAACTAGTGTTCCCTGGAAATTCCCAAACTTGCCCTGTCAGAAGAAAATTAGTTTCTTCAGGTTTTCCTGCAGCTTGGGCCAAGTCCAAGGCAGAGCAGAAGTGGTGCCTGCTCTGAACAGAGCCCTCGTGTAAGGCAGCAGTATCAGTGACTGACAGCCCAGGCAGGACTGGAAATGCAGCTCTCTGCCAGGAGTAGTCAACAGTGCACACACCAGACTGCAGCCACAGAGGAGTGTACAGCTCCTCTCTCCCCTTTCGCCCAGGAATTTCAATCGTATCAGTTGCTGGGGAAAATGAGTAGCAGCAGTGCTGAGCTGCAGTTCTGCCTCCTTCCCTGTGTCAGGGCCCTGGCTGCTTTCCACAGTAGCACCTTCCACAGTAGCACAGTAGCACCACAGCCTAGAAAGCTTTGCAGACTTTCCACTACAAAAATTACCTGTTGTATTTAGTATTTCCCTTAGAATGGGACCAAATTATATCTTCGTGTTGATTTTTTCTGATGCTGTAGTATCATAACTGCTACATAACTACTACTACATATCAGATTTTTTTTTCAGCTTCTCTTTTCTCCTTATTCTTCTTTAAATTGTTAGGGAAGGGCTTTAGCAAAAATGTAACTGTGCATTACAAATCATGTTATTGCTCTTCCTCTCTCCATGCCTCAAGCCCTTTGTTATTATAGTATGAATGTGTAGGAATAAAGCAATGATCTCTGTGACTTTTATTTGTGCAATTTCTCAAAAACGCATTTACTGTCTTTAGAGCCCCCTTTGCGGAACCAAAACAGCAGACAGATAATTGCTGCTATTTATATGCTATTGTTAATAAGGGATTCATTTCTATCAATTGTCTTCCTATCTTTTGTGTTCATGAGTAATCCTGAAGAACATTGCACTCTGCTTTTGAGATATATCTGTGTACAAAGCTGAAAAGTCTTAAAACATGATATCACATGTTGAACACGTGTATGAAACTCTTGCTGCAAAAATATTGCCATACATTACCTACAAAAATAATAGTCCAGAGGGGAAAATGGGTGGAGTGTGTTAAGAGCAAGCAGTGCAATGTGTAGGTTTCATGGTGGGAACTGTTAAAAACCACACTTCAGATTAAATCTAGATTTGAGCTGGGATCCCACAGAGTTACTGTTTATCTGCAAGTATTCACAGTTGTTTTCGTATCTTTAAGATCAATCTCTGTGCTTAAATAATTGATAAAAAAGATTTGCATTGAGGAATGAGAAGTATGTTTATATTGCAAAATAAATCAGTTACAGAGAGGGATATCTAGGAAGGGCTGCAAGTGCAAATACTCAGCATTGTTAGACTTTGCCATCGTGTGAGCTGAGCCTTGTTTTTATTGGCTCACTGTTATTGCATAAAGTTTCGCTTATGTCTTCACTTAATGTGTAAAAAAGTCTCATGCATAATTCATCAGCATTTCATAGAAATAGGTTGGAATACCCCATACTTGATTTAGGTTTACTTGTTTTCTTCCTTGGGCCGCCACTGATCTCAATAGATGGAACTAAACCTGGTTACTGTAAGCTCATTACCTCTGAAGGCTCTATCTTCAAGGACAAAAGACAAGCAAAAGACAGCAAATCCCCCCATTCTCTAGTGGTCAGCTGGGTTCCTGGTACTCTTATTTTAGATCTGTCCGTTATGTCTCATAAAAAGGAGAAAATAACTTTTTGTTTCATTTTAATTCATTATCACATAATAAGGATTTTTAAAATCAATTCCTTTCCAGAAATCAACCTAGTTTTCAGTGGAAGAGAGTGAGTTCTACATGGTGTATAACTGATGGAATGTGGAGTGGTGTTTATAAGCTGAACTGTTACGAATGATTGGTGAAAATTTAATTCTCACTATTTTAATGTGCTGGTAACAAAAAAAAGGCTGTTTCTCTGTGGTAGGGAGCATGGGTGCAAAGAATATCAGTGTCAAGAACAAGAATTAAGATGCACAAATCCAAATTTTCTATTTTGGCATGGAAAATAGGTTAAGATTTAATAATTTTTTCTAAGTATTCTTCAGCTACCATAAAACCAGGTAGCGGACCAAATTCAGAAAAAACAAATTCACTAGGTATGAGTCCAACCCAGAAAACGAAAAGTTTAAAGTTTAAACCTAAACTAAATGCACCTCAAGGTCAGATTTCCTTTCTTTCCCAAGTTCAGCGTGTTGTTAAAAGTCTAAGAAATGAGACAACATAGATGGCAGTGTTTAAGAGCATCTTATTTTGGTGTTAAAACCATTTCTTGTAAAAGAAGGATTTTTTGCAGCTTCCTTCCACCTGCCATGATGTTGCTTCTGCCAAGGCCAACATATCCCCAAAGTTCACAAATCCGTCTGTTTGCCAAAGGATGGAACGGGCAATGGCTGCTTGGAAGTCTGATTGCTTGGAGCAGAATTCCCCATCCTCAGAAAGAATATCCTCCTGCAGATTTTACAGTAAAATGTTGTATTTTAAAAGGCCAAAAAAGAATGTCAGCAAAGCAGATGATTTAGCTCAAGATACTGAGGCTCTGCACAAACAACATATTTATAATTAAAGTATGGGTACTTCACTGGAAGAAGAAATGAGTGTGCTGGATGATAAAACAGGAAAATATTTTGATCAAGACTCTCCAAGCATTTTATATTTACCTATGACAGTGTGCCTGAGGGTATCAGAAGCCAATTGGGTAAATAACAGAGAAAATAATTAAATGATTTAGTGGAAGCAAGAAAAGGTCTTTTAATTTCATCTGCATGCAGTGGGCAGGATGTGAAATTTGCTGGGTCTCCTCAGAAGACGTGAGTGAAAAAAGTGATGCTCCACTTCCTCTGGCTGGGGAATGGGAAGGCTGAGGGAAGGTGCTGGCAGGGGGATTGGTAAAGCAAGGCTTGCTCCTGAGTGCTGCTTGGCTTTTCTCTTGTGCCTGAAGAAGAAGCGAGGATAAAAATATGAAAGAATTCCTTAACAAATGAACAATCAAAAGCTTCAAATTCTCCAGCCACACTGGGCTGAGTAAATAATAATAATAGAAAGATACCAAGCTTTTGTGTCACACTTCCTTGAGCCAAATCTGTAGATCCAGTGTTGAGCTGGGCTAGTTGAGCATTGTTTATGACACAGCACATACCTCTGGATATATGAAATCATTATCTGAATCACCCTCTGGATATTACAAGTGATGCATTAATCTGTGCTTCCCTGTCAGTTTTTCGTGGTGTTAAATCCAGTGAGATACTCCCATGTCCCAGATTTTTTTTTGATCCATCTTTGTGTAACTGCTTATGGAAGTGGTAACTGAAAATTTCTTTAGTCTTTGAAAAGAAAGCACAATTCCTTTTTAAACCTTCCAAAGAAACATGAATATTTACTCCTCAGTGTAACAGTGTGGTTGACATAGGAAAGTAAATTAATACAAACATATTGTGTCCAGTAATTTTGTAGTTCTGCTTTTTCTAAAAGTGGACTGTATCAACCCTGTGAATGCATGGGCAGGCATGTTGTGTGTTTCCAATTTTCCAATTACAGTGTTTCTTTCCAGGCCAGAGCACAAAGAACTACAGGGAATGGTACAGTCTCATGGTGAGATAGGAATCAGATTCTTAGGAGGTCGTTGTGAAGTCACTTCTATTCTCAACAGACAGATCTCGTACCAGCACAGAGCTGCAGTCATCTCTATGGAAATTGAAGATCTGAAGCTCAGGAGAAGGCAGCAACATGCCACTTGTCAGACAGGAGGATGGTTCAAAGACAACAGCCCAGAGCTAACCTTAGGGTGATGTTCCCTTTGGATCCTCGTGTGTGTGTAGAGTACACAGGACCAGGTCAGTTTTCTCATATGCTTCACCTTTCTGGGGGAGTTGCTGCCTGGTGCCTTGGCACACTTGTGGCCACACTCCTTTCTGCTGGGACCTAACCAGGAGATATTTATTCTCCAAGTGTCATATTTGTAGAATCTCACTTTGCAGTTTTGCAACTGCAAGCAGAGCTGGATCACTGTCTAATGTTTCCTCTGGGATCAAAGAACTGTGCAGCTTCAAGAAATGCTGGGAGCTGTAGACTTGGAGGTGTGATGGTGGGTCTGCTGCCAATTATATCCTCCTAGCTTCACTATATCAAATCAATTAGATCTGATTTAATCCCACAGGAGACTAACAACTCCCAGCATCAGGGAAGGCTTTCTGGGTCTGTGTTTCAGGGAGGAATTCTGTCCGTTGTATTTTTATTTCTTTTTTTTGACTATGTCCACTCAGTTCCTCAAATGTTTGTATGTGTGAGAAGGGAAGAAGAAAGGTTATCAAAGAAATATAAAATCATGTTAAACTGTAGAAATATTTGTATTCTCAGTTTTTACTTGCATGTCTGTGCACGTCCCCAGCAGCTGAGTGATCATTTTCCCAGTCCTTTGGGGATTTAGAAGTTGGGTTTGGGGTATTTTTTAATTTGTGCAAGAAGGTATAAAAATATTTAGTGACTTTGTGCTCCCTGAAACTCAGGAAAGAAAATTAACTGTTACTGAGCCGGGCTGGCAGAACAGTGTGACTGAATAAATAACTAATAACTCAGGATAATGAGGCCAGTTTGAGCTCTAGGAAACTCTTAATCAACAGGATGGACTATAACTCTTACAGCTTAGCAGAGTGGAATTTAAAGTTGGATTGTTCATGCTTTCCAAATGAATGTCCAAATGATGTGCATAAAAATTTGTGATGAGCTACCTTTGGATGTCCTGGGACTTGAATTTTATGAAGGTGTTCAGCTACAAGATCTGCATCCACTTGTAGCTTTAGGCATGTCAGTATTGCCTAAGTGAGCAATAACCATTTAAGCATGGAGTAAAAACACAGTTGATGAACTGGATATAAGAATAATTTATGCAGAAAAACCTCTTTCTGCACTTTTCTCATAAATAATCAAATACTGCAAAAGCACTGAAAGAAATCAGGATCATGTCATCTCAGGTGACCAAAAATTTGAAATTTCTAAGCACTGGGTGTTTATTGCCACACAACATTCAATGACCACATCTGCTGGAACTGGTCTTGGAGCTCCTTAACCCTTTTCCCTCAGATAGTCTCTCACATTCTGAGGTGGGAAAAATTTGGCACTGTTGAAAAGAGATTCTGTGGCTTGAAAATGGAAAAATAATAGATGAACCGAGTGTATCTATCCATAAGTCAGATCAGTCAGCCAGGTAGGCTAGAGATGCTAGGAGGTAGTGTTCTTATCTATTTGTTCAGGCAATATGTGTTCTCTATCTCATTTCCAAGTGGTCCTCTGCCTTCTGCTGATTATTCCCTGGTGGTGTGTGTGCCAGGGTAGAAGGAGAGTAAAATTCTAGTGCAGTGAGGAAAACAGTAAGCACGTCTCAACTCACTGGTGCTGTACTCCAAGCACTCATCTGAGAATTTAAATAGGCACAGAATGTCCTCACATCATTCAGAGATGGAAATGCCAGCAGGCAGTAAGGGGAAAAGGTGAATGTGGTCAGAAGCCATGGTCAGTACTTAAGGTTCTGGAGGCTGCAACAAATAAAGGAATTCCTAACAAGAAATGAGGAAAACATCCTCTCCCACTGAGTGTAAAAGGGTTTGGTTGAGCTTGTTCAAGTAAAAATATTTAGCTTTTTAAATAAAATACATCCACCGCAACCTTTTCAACTCTCTTCTCCCCTGTAGTGCTGAATCAGACACTGCAATGCCTATGTTCCACTGCACACGTGCATGAACAGCCCAGCGTCCAACCACACTCTGCTAAGTGCTGTCACTTGGAGTATGAGGTGGAGCTTTAAAATTGCTTCCTAGTGATCAGTTTGGCCTCACTACCAAGGTATGGGTCATTCTCACTCAGTAGCACAATGCAAATTAATAGCAAGGGTACTGCTGTCTCTTGTTTTCACAAGCACTTGAATATTTACTGAATTTAATGGAGAACCTGAACCTGATCAAAACAGAGATTAATGTGACTTGCTACTTTTCCATAAAGTGAATTTTCACAGCAGACAGTCACTGAGGAATGAGTAGCTCACTTCTAAAATTAGCCAAATTTTTAGGACATCTGTAGTTCAGAAGAAAGCAGCTGTGTAGAAATTAATTTAATACTGCCTCTGGTAAAGCTTCACTTTTTCAGTTATCTAAACTTCTTACCACTTATGGCCACATTCTGATGAGGGATATTAATGTATTATAGCTACAGTTGCTGCAAAGTACTAGAAATGCCTCTTCCTCCAACCCCTTATTAAAGAAGAGGGTTAAGCACAGTGGACTACACCTGAACAATGGGATCATGCAGAGTAAGGGGCACTTAAATGAATATGGTTTGCCTCAAATGCATGGAGAGATGTAGAACACATCCCTTATTAAGTTTCTGTTGTGGCAAATGAATACACCCCCAAGCCACTATCAATGAATGCAAAAGGAAATGGACTATATGCACTCATTAACCTGCGGTGGGGATCCATAAATACAAGTCTGAATGTTGGCAGGCAAAAAATGCCTTTGCCTTGTGACTTGAGGTCAGGGTGAACTCAGCCTGTGTCTGGCTGTTCAAAAGATGTTGTCAGGTTAAATTTGTGTTGGTGGGCTTGATGTAGGCCAGCTCCTGTTTCCTGTCAGAGCTCTCTGAAAGCCAGCATGAACCTTGCAGTGTGCAGTCTGGAGAGCTGGATGTCAGCGTGGTCACAGACCTGGGCCCGGCTGGCATCACGGAAAAACCTCTTTGTGACCTTGGGATGTACTCAAGAGGTACTCTTGGGAGGAGCCAGGGCCTTGGGAGTCTAAAAAGGGTTGAAAACTGAGTGTATTTAGTTCTTGTTCCATAAGTCCAGACAGAAGGTGTCAATGTGTAACAGTTTCAAAACCTCTCTTGTTTTCTGCTGTCAAGTTTGGATCACAATGCAGCACTTTTGTACTTCTGAAAATTCACCTGCATCTAGAACTTGGCTAATGTGGTCTGAGACCAGTAGATCTGTGGGGCAAAAAAAGAGAGAAGGGATAGGAAGAATAGGGGAAAAGCACGGGAAGATGGTGCAATCCTCCTGGAAGAAAGTGTCCCTGAAAATTATGTTTAATTTAGTTTAGGATTCTGAGAGGCATTATACAACTTCTGGAGCTGAAGTGCACAATCTTTCAAGGTTGATTTAACTGTATGGTTACAATCTATCTGTTTTAAAAACTTGTACTCAGGCACACAAGAAATATCTAAGTTCTAATTTAATAATTTTTTGAAAGGTACATTCAGTGGCTCTTTGGCAGATGAGAGAAGTATCTTAGAGTGTTTCATCTCTCATTTTGTTATGCTTAAATACCTTATAGCTTTAATGATTGGCTTGACCTAAACTGACATCTGAAAAAGAAGCTCAATATCAGTGCATAAATCTGTGATAATCACCACATCATTACACAGTAGCACCTTTTGAAGAAGGAATTGTAAAGCTGCTTGGTATTCAAAACCCAGCAGAAAGCTATTAACCCTTGTTTTTATAAACAGATTTAAAATGCCACTTGTGAGATACAAAACCAACAAGCTAAAGTAAAACTGAACTATTTGAGATGGGACTTTGATGTACACTTTGTTAGAGGTCTGGTATCCTGTAGTGCAGATAAAGGATTGTCAGTTTGTGATGAAAATTTTTTCTGGCATGGTGAATACTCAATTTCTTAAGTCAGAAAGCTCTTAGCTGTTCTGCTATTCTTCTAGATATGTATCTCTGTCGGGAAATAGGGAGTGTGGCATTACTCTGAGTTCATGGGGAAATGATGTCAACATCCATATGTGAAAGCTAAGCAAGGGTTTGTGGGAAGACCCCACAGTTCTTAATGTATTATTGTCTAGAAGGGGCTTTCTGTCATCACAGGGTGTGCAGCAGGTATTTACAGTCCCTGAAAACTATTACAAGCTTAGACATTCAATATGAAAATTCTTTTGAATTTTTTACTCACCATTGTCCTTTTCCCTCCCCACAACTGTTTCTATGAGGATGTTCTCTCATTTACGTAAAACAAAATTAATCAGGCACAGAAAATAGCCACCACTGGGATCTTTATTAGGAATTTTATCATGCACTAATTGTTTGAAATCATAAGATCTCAGAGCATTCCTCCAGTGACCTACTAATGTACATCTTGCAGGAAATGTGAAAGCTCTTACTTCAGAACTGTATGAGTGCCTTCTCTTTTTGGAGGTATTTAGCAGGTGATGTTTTTCTCTCTCATTTGTGTAGAAAGTTTTGGGAAACAAACACCACAATGCATACATAGGCATATTATAGAATATCTCAGGTTGGGAGGGACCCACAGGGACCATCAAGTCCAACCCTGCTCCCTGCGGGTTCGGGGCATAAAGAACTGGGGCTGAACACTGTGTGTACAGCACAGGTGAAACTTGCTGAAAAATGACTTGCAGGGGCACGGGGTGGTTTTGTGTGCATGTGTGAGCTCACATCATATGATCACCAGTTCTTGCATGTAGTTTTCTTATCCCTTAATTGCAGTCCTTGTCTTCATTTTCACTGCATTTTCAACTAACATGATATTCCATATTAAATTCTACCATGGGATATTCAATATGAAATTCGGTCATGAAATAGTCCCGATGAGCAAGACCTTGTTTTCAACTTGGAGGCAGAATGTCAGCTGCCAGCAGCAAGTGCAACATGCTGAGCTAAAGGAGAAGTCACGCGTCGCGTCACTTACTTACCGACCGCCTTTAGAGACGCGTACTTGTTAAGTTCTTTGCCTGGGGGCTGCTGCTCATATGGGTTTGTGATCTGTCCCAGGCTGGGATATGAATGTTGATGTGCCATCTGAGGAAGGAGGGGAGATGTTGGCATGACATTATTCATCTGTGGTGGATCTGTATTGAAGAAAATCGACAAGCATTAAGTAAAATGTAAATTACTCTTAAGGTTTTCACATCGTTATTGAGTACAGATTAGACAGACTATGTCCTGAGATTTAATGCAACAAAACAGTATTTACTGCAAAGTGGCAGTTTGAGTACAGCAGACCTGTACTTCAAACAGTTAATGGCATGATTAAAAACTGACAAATGATTATAGTAACACAAAATAACTTTTGTATAAAGAGATCTTTGAACTAAGAAATAGATTTTCAAAACAATTGAACACTGACAATACTGAATTTGCTGCAGCACTAAGATACAAAGCAAAACACAGAGTTTGTTCCAAGTTAGACTGAACACAGGGCAGTAGAGACGCTCTGTGAAGTAAAAGAGCCAGACTCATTTAAATTGGCTCAGGCTGCTGCACATGCACAGTTACACTGCTTTTAAAACGAGGAGCAGCTTGGTTATTTGCACAGCGTTGTGTTCTGTAGACAAGCATCACAGTGTAAAATGTGCTTTTTTGCTTCATGACTATCATTAGGTGATTTCTTCAAAGCACACGTTTTGTCCTTACGTTTTCTCCTCTTCCCTGGCCGTGGGTATCATACTATCATACCAAGATCATGTTTTCTGTAGCAGACATACATAAAAACAGGAGCTAATCACTGCTTATGTACAGCTTTATGCCAGCACTCACTCTATATCCTTTCTGAAATTTGTTTGTTCCTTTATGGCAGAGAATACAGCCTGTCTACTTTTCTTTCTAAGATATAACGTAATTTATTTGGGTTTTTTAGTGTTCAATTCTGGCCTCTAAAACATTTGGTCATAATTGTGTGCTGCACTCAATTTGCAACACAAAATTACAACAGATTTCAACGTGGTCAGTGTATCCTTTTTGATGAGCCTTGCTCTAGGCTGTATTTTGACATATTTGGAGCTGATTGGCAATTCTAGAACCTTCTCATGGTTTCTGCAATCACAGACAAGCACATTTTTCTCCTGCAATGAGACCATGGTGCTGTCTGGGTGACAGTACAGTAACTCCCACAGCATTAAGCACAGCGTAGAGATGATGTAGATAGAAAGATGGTCAGTTATGGGAAAGGCACTTTATTGTGATGGATTGATTGGACCATCCTCCAAGTGCCCACAGGATCTGGCAGGAGCCAAATATCCCTGCAGTTTGCCAGGATTCTAAGGGAATTGAGCCACCTGGCTTTCCACAGCTCATTAATAAGCAGGAGCTCTGAAGTCAGTTAACAGATTTACTGCTGGGAGAGAAAAGAAACCAAAGGTGTTTTTTAACTTTCGTCCCTATCTCTGGTGCCTGGTGCAGCCTCTGCTGTTCACACTGGGGCTGCTCCTGCCTGTGCAGAGCTCTGCCCATCCCATACCCAAGTTGAGAGGGCACCTTGAGGCAGTGGGACAAAAACAGTACCAGTGCTATCATCTAATAACAGGGTGATTCTTCTTGCTCTTACTGGTTCTTAATATGGAAGAATTGAAAATGAGAAACTTTTCTGTTTCAGTAAAGTTCCCAAAAACTATTGGAACACCTTTTGAATCTTCTTTAAAGTTTTATCTTGAAAGGGTAAGTTGGTTAAGTCACAATTTCACAGAAAAAGTTGTTATTTTAAGGAACTATTATTTTGTAGTAAATAAAAACTCTCGGTATGTTTCCTGTTCAGCCCTAGTACTGACATGTCTGAGGCAACTAAGTGACTCTTGGAGCAGGAGTTCCTGAAATCCTATACCATTCCCATTCCATCACTAGGGCACAGCCGAGGAAAGCCTCTTACTAGAATGGTTTGAACCAATGAATAGTTGATGACTCTTTCCAAACCATCCATACCTTCCAAATATCTCTTGGGACCTTCACTGTAAGGAAAGCGTCAACCTTTTACCCCTACAGTCATTAATTTTTTTTCTGAGTAGAGCTAAATCAGTACTTCATGGATGCTACCATTATGAAGTTCCTTTGTGGCAATTCTTATTATTCAATCTGTCAAAACATAGTGATTTCACTGTGTTAAAAATATTATGAGCACCAGTATTGCCATGCTCACTGCTGAAATGACTTCCAGCCATGGAGATTTGTAAAAACAATGTAAATAAGGTGTAGCTAACCAGGACTGGTTTCTGTATGTGTTTCTTACTTAGATATATCAGGTTTTTTCAGTCATCTCTGTAAACGCAGTGAAGAAAGTTACCTGAGGAATGTATTGGGGAAGATGAATTAGGTGAACTTGGGTTTTGTCCGGGTGTTCAGTGACAGACTGTGTTGCTTCTTGGTTGCTAGGTTACTGATGGTGCTGGGGTTTGCTCCCTTGAGTTTACAAAGATGTAAAGAAATACATTTTCAATTTCTAGGTCTTCTCTGACTTCTCTCCTGTCTTGTTAAAAGACCAGAACTCTTCTGAATTATGTATTTCAAGTGAATTAAAGACAGTCATTCTTACACTGCCACACTGACTAACACAGTGCCCCTCACTCAGAGCCAGATGCTTACAAAAGACCAAGTCATCACATAGAAGACAGTTCAAATTACTCATTCATTTGGCCATTTGCGCAAAGTAAATTAAGCAAAAGGCCACCTCTGGCAAAGTGCATTGAGCCATATTGAAGAATGATTCCTATTTATAAAGAGGTTCCCACTGGAATGAACTCCTAGGGTCTACAACAGATATCTCAGCTTGATGTATACGTCTGTCTAAATCTAAATCAAACTAAACTTTAGTCTAACTGGCTGTTACTGGTGAATGTTGCATGTGTTCATAAGCTCACAAAAGTATGTGATCTGATTCCTTATCTTTGGTTTTCTAGAAATAAGTGTGCAAACAGGGCACTTGTGTCATTTTCTCCCCATGTAGTTAACATGCTGTGGGTAAATTCACCTGTATTTGGAAGCTCTTTAGGAAATGTTCATAACTGAAGCAGCAATGGTGCAATGTAAATTCTGCAGCAGTCTGGGCAAGGGGCAGTGTCAGTCTAACCACTGCAGGAGCCCAGTAAGCTGTGAGCAATGGGGAGGTTTTCAGCAGCACTGCCTACCTTGGGGCAGTCCACATTTATAACTAAACAAGGGATCGGCCTCAGCAGTGTCATCTCATACTTAACACTTCTTCAGTCTCAGCAACACTGACTAGGGATTCTCTCAGGAAATAAGACATTTGTCTACAACTACTTCACAAGGTGTTCATGTGAAATCTGAGATTTTTAGTTTTTTCCTGAAGTTGGAAAAACTATTAAATGTTACATTTCAGGGAAGAAATAGTAATCATTTGGATTCTTCAAAATATTTAGTGATACAAGGGATTGGTTTCAATTGGAAGAAAGTTTAACCAGAAAAATCCATACCAGCTTTACCAGTGACCCCTTGTGCCAAGTGAAATCCTTTATCCTTAGAAACCAGATATTCTGTGATTGGTATTTGCAAATAGCTGCTTCACTGTATGGGGACAACTTTAACCTGAAAGCTGTGGCTGTGCTCAGAGATTATTTTTGGCAGTGTGACACTGGTATTGTCCACCACAGTATTCCATACAGCCAGCTGCACTGTGCCACTGCCAATTTATGTATTTATTTTTGAAAAGCAGAGAGTATGAACATCACAAAGACTTAAAAAACTGTTTGTGCCACAGCTTCTAGCATGAATAATCAGACCTGATTAGCAATGGTGATATTGTAAAAAACCTGCAATATTCCCAACCTATCTTATTTTCTGCTGAAGTGAGGAAATGCGATGCCAACCTGCTCCCTAACCTTCCAAGACTTTGAGGAGTTATTGTGGATGAAGTGTTTGTGGTTTGCTCTCTGTCTTCCTGCTATCAGCCCAAAAGGAAGAGTTTGAAATATGCTGGAGCTCACCACACAAAAGCTAGATGTCTGATGGGCAGAAAATGAGAGGGACAGGGTAAAAAAAGAAAAATGAAGAAGTTCTTCTTATGCTGGAGTGTTTTTGACTGTAATTACCTTAAGACCTCTAGGTATAGAAAAGCTGCTGGGAGACACATGGAGAAGAAAATAAGAACTGGAAGGAAGCTGCACCAAGACCAGTTTACAGCTAGAGAAAGTGGGGTTTATATCCCAGCCACCAACAGTGAGCCTTTGGAAATGTCTGAGGCACTGGCTTCTGGTCACGTTCCCAGTAGCTGATTAAAATTAATCATTAGCTTATCTCTTTATTACCTTGGCCCATATCTCAGCCTATGTAATTGAAGCTGTTACAGTTAACTGTTTACTGCATTTTTCAAGTGAAAATGTTTTTTGGGAGTGTTTCCACCCCTCTCTGATTGTGAATTTTGGAGTTAGTTTAGTGTGAATCACATGTCAGTAGTGTTAGAGGTCACTGTAATTATTCTGCACTCTGTCCAATTAGGATGGTGTTATATCTGATTTATGCACTTCATTCAGGAACCAAGCAATGTGTATGTCAGCAATTATTAAAGACAAGTAAGAACTCAGTGTAAAACACACGACACCAACCACAGTCCCATGTACAAACAGGGTAAGGCAAGGCAAAAGCCTCAAACCTGTCTGGTTTGATTTCTGCATTTTCTATAGAGTACACTGTGTGTTCACCTAGTTTGATTAATCTTGTCAAGAAGCTGCCAGAGCTATGGGAGGCTCAGGGTTAGAGGAAAGGCTGTGAGGAGGCTGCAGCAATAATGAGCGTGTTCACTGCTTCAGAGCTGAGAGCCTGCCATGGGCATCCCTTGAGCCCAGCCACTTCCCTCCTCCTCTTCAGCCACGGGAGAGTGAAACCCACTCTGCCGAGTGGCCTGGGGATTCATTCCTTTCTGTACAATGGAGTCAATGATTCAGTGCTTGAAGACAGGGAAAATGAACAAGCTTCATAGGCACAGAATGGAATCTATTAGGAAATGAGTGGTTACAGGCACCAGGAAAAGCACAAATGAGACAGGCAATGCAGTAACAAAACAGGAGAGGGTGGGGGGAGGCCAGGATAGCAGAATGAGATTTTGCTATAAAAGCCACCTGCAGACACACATACAAAAGAAATGAGAACAAGACAGACAAAAGAAGTCTGGGAAGTCAAAGGGGAAAAAAGAGAAAATTCAGAGCAAAATATAATAATAGCTGAGCATTTTCAGATACTCAGGAGAAAAAGATATGCCCTGAACTAACTAAAATTGAAAATAACAGCTGTGAAAACAGGAGAGATCTGAGTGATTAGAGAATATCAGTATAAAATTGCTCCCCTCCCATCCATAACTACATGACACAAGAAGCATATTTACCTCTTTGTTTTTGAGTGTGAAATACTTAATTATCAGAGCAGCTCATCCAGCATTGTGAATCCATACTCGTGTTCCTACAAGCCTCACCAAGAGAAGCTGCAGGGGCTATTTCTGAAAAATCCCATATATGATGGAGACTGTAGGATTTCAACAACTTAACTGTGGCTGTAAACTAATTCCTTTCAGTTACTTTCTGGAAAAATAAGACTCTTCTCCATTCAGGACTGAGGACTGGGCCTCCTGTTGGGAACACACTCAAACCTTTGCCCTGTGTATTTGTTCTTGCCTCTCTATAGGTTGTCCCACAGCAACTGAACTGACCCTCACAGAGGTTTTGTGTTTGGGCATTTTCTTACACCTTTATAACTTGAGGGTTTTTTGTCTTTGTAGGTATTGTGATGCCATTGTCATGGTCTTTATTTACGTTCTTTACCCCTTCCTTCAGATTTGCGTTAAATGTTGTACTTTAAAGGATATTCTTATTCACACCCAGCCCATACAAGGGTTTGTTTTGCAGAAGGTGGTGCATCAAAATCACGGTGCTGTGCCCTGTTTGTGCACGTACAGACACCCCTGCCATGTGTGGTCCCCACAGCTGAACAGCCACTCTCTGCCCATACCAAATGTGTGACAGGGCGGTGCAGGAGCCCCAGCAGTACTTACATGCAAAATAGTCTGTGAGAGGTGTGTGCTTATCCATTTCTCTAGGGGTTATTCCCAGAAACAGCAAAACAGGTTATGCCCCAAAACTTATAAACTTGAACCCTTTTGTTTGTATTTGCTGTTACAAATATCTATGGCCTTATTCTCCACATAGTTGAAAAATGGTATTTCAGCTCTTATCAATTTAATGGCATTCTGCTGCAACATTTTCCACACTCTAGTACAAATCCTAAACTGAAAACTGTTCCTCTCATCTAATCTTAATTTCTCTGCCTTGCAATTCAACTGATTTTGTATTTTTGCAAGAACAGATGCTTGCAATCTGACTTCTTTATCATTCATTATTGTAAATGCATTTTTACCACTTTTCAAATATTTTTCTATTCTCTGAAATAATAATTTCACTCCTTGCAATCCTTCCAATCTTTGATCGTTACTGCTGCCTTTTCTCAACAATTGTAGCCTTGCAGTGCAACTTCTGGGATGAGGTTCTACCCTCAGTAACCCACAGAGCTGTGTTGTTCTGTATATAATGCTGCTGTAAGTCATCCCTATATGTCTTTGTCCCTTAAGATCTGCAGACTTTTTTGTTTTCTCATCAATGATGTGCAAGTCATGTGAGTAGTTGCCTTGGCCCTAAATGTGATAGCTCTGAGACAATACATATTTTTCATGGCAATTTATGCTAGTCAGTGATCTGTTCTGTCTCTGCACCATATCACAAAAACATTCTTGTAACACAGACAACCTACCCATCTAATCACAATCACAGAAAAGATCTGAAATGAGTGGGATGGCATTTCACCCAGCAAAAAAAAAAAGTTTCTGTTTAATTAAAGTGACAGTCTACAGTGTAAACACGTGTCACCAGAATCCTGTCTTATGCCTTCCACTGTCCTAGCAAGTCACTGCAGGACTCAGTCCCATGCTATGTGTTGGGATTCTCCGTGGCACCACTGAGTGTGGGAGTCTCTCAGCACAGACCTCTGATGCTTCGTGTTTTATACTCACTTCCTGCACAATTAACCTCTTGCTCTGCTGCTGTCTCCCATGATAAAGGTTGTGTGGTCTTTCACAGACAGATAACCTCAGTGGATCTCTGAGGATGAGCTTTCCTCCCCCGTGCAGGAGATATAGGAACATCTCCAGTTACAGAGGCAGAGTGGAGGCACTGAGCTGCCTCTGGCCCTATGGTGCTGGGGCTGTGCTGACAGCACCAAGCACAGGTAAGTGAAGGACACCCATCCCTGCTCCGAGTGGCTGTGCACCAGCAGGGTGCTCAGTGCTCACTGGCACCAGAGGATAGACAGGATGGCAGCTCTTGGCACCCTGCTGATCTCATTGGAGACACTGATGAACAAGGTTATTGTGGGTGAAATCCTCATAAGAAAGGATTCTGGTAGGGAGATTCATGAGCTGATGTTCAGAGACAATGTCCTTCATCTGGGCATGGGAAAGAAGGTCAAGGAGCCAGGTCATAAAATCCATGCTGCTGTGCCTTTGGTGTTTATCTTAGGAGGAGCTGATTTTCCTCTGGCAGGCGAATGAAGTCCAGAGATGTGTCAGTGAGCTGTGCAGTGACGGTGCTGCTGCTGCTCCCACAATGCCCCGTGCCTGTTTTAAAATGTCAAAATTCCCAAGTTTTCTTCCAGTGCAGTGGAATTCTCTGCTGCTGCAGATGAAGGCAATGCTATCTACACACACTGAAAACCAGATGCGCTCTTCATTCAGAATACTTTTATCTGAAGTGAAGATGAGCACAGGACTAATTTTACAATACAAATCCTGCCTCTTCCACCCCTTTAATTTTCTATCTACATCCTTCAGGCACTTACCTATGTGAAAGTCAGAGATTGTATTTCTTTTAATAACAATATAAGGAGTGGGTGAATGGGTGGGAGTGGAGCTGAAAGATAAAAGTAGGAAAATCAATAGCAATGTGGTCAAAGAGGTGTGAAGCTCCATTGCTATCTGTGTCCAGTCAGGGAGGAACTCTCAGTGTTCCTGTAAATGGGCCTTTTTCTTACTAAATGTGCTCTATCACTTTATGTTTAAATCTATGGGGATTATATATATATATATATATTTATATGTATATATAAGAATCTTATGCCTATGAGCTCTTCTGAGCTCTTTGTGAGAAGCTGCAAATGGGGAAAGACACAACTGCATCTTTGTATATAAGTTAAAATCAAGACTTGTAGACTGAAGCTTCCCACTGTCTTCTAGATGAAGTCTCTGATGCTGTAAGGAGCTGAATTCACTGTGGTCACAGGGATTTAGGAGATGGGGCCTTCATCATTCAGGTTTGGGCTCCTTGTTTCTGATTAGGCTCCAAGCGTGTAGGAGCAGGGTTCTGTGGAATCAGTTGGCTGTTTTACTGCCATCCGAGGAGGGTGGGAGTGGAATATCACTGGCCTTGTGACTAAACTGGCTGGAAGCCTCTCTCTTCTGCTTTTCTTTTCCCTTGGGCTCCATGCTGTGCCATCACACTCACATCTTTGTAATATTTTCTGGGCTCTTGCTTTGCAAAAGAGCTGCACTCTGAGGTTGGTTTTCCATGTAGACTTTTATTATGTGACACCGGATCTCCTTTTATGAAGGTTATTTTTATGTCCTCTGGAGGTTTGCTTTTCCATCATAATTACTCACAACCTGACAGACTTATAATCCTCTGATAGGATTTGTGACATTGTAATCTTCTCTACAGCTACCCGTTGTGGCTTCACAAACGGAGGATTATAACCTCTAAGAAGGCAATAAGCAGATGAACTCTGGAGATATCAGGACCCTGCTTTCATATCAATTTCCAATGCTTGAATTGTGGGAGGGCAGGGAGCAGTGCTGTGTTCTCACTTCTGCCCACGTTTCTGGTCTTCTTCATCTTCTTTTGCCTCAAGTAGCAGAGTTGAGAAATTAATTAAACCCACCAGTTATACACACTTTGAGCACTGCAAATATCCTTAGCTATGCAAATTAAGAAAAGAGAAATTCAGCAATTTTTTTTTTGCCCAGAAGAATGTTCTTTATACTTTCCCAAAAGGTAGCAGTTGTTTTACAAATCAAACACTCCTGTACCTTTCCTCAGAAATAAAGTCTGCTAAGATGTACCAGCCAGCTCAGATCCATTGTTTTGACTGCTTTTTCTTTCAATGAAATTACTTTCTTTGAAGCAATTAATATACTTTTACACAATGGGAATGTGCCTGTCATTATAATGTTACTCTAAATATTTGTATGCCTTGTTTATTGTTTTCTTTCACTGTAATGGTTTGAATACATTAAAAATTGCCTTGCTTCAGGCATCCCATTAATTTGTCTATTAGCTATCCATATACCATGTACTAACAGTTTAGAAGGAAAAGACTGGACAGTATAAAATTATAGAAGCCAACTTCATGCCTTTGTTATTTACTGTTATGTCTAAGCAGTAAGTCAGCAGTCCCTTGCCTGTAGCCTGTGGGTAACAAATTCCCTGCAGGATTCTCACATCATTCAAGGGCAAAGGCAATTAAGAGTAAGATTTAAGGCAGAGAGAGAGTTAAAACTGGGAGGAAGTTGCCCATTGTTGTTTCCGTTCAGCCAGCAAAGGTGGAGGACAATTTCTCTAGTGAATCCCCTGGTTAACGTGAGGCTTAAGAAATATTTTGCTTCAATATTTATCTCACCTGAAGCACACCCAGTGGCATCTTCTGTCCTGGCATACCTGGCCCAGCAATGGCTATGAGTGTGTTTTTTACTTTCTGGCATAATCTGATTTATTCTTTTAGAGTTTCTCTAAAGACAGAATTGTATCAGGGACTACAGTGAAGCTGTAACAACCCGTTATGGATCTCTCCCAACCCGCATGTGCAAGTCTTGCTAGTGTCTGGTTGTTCGTCTGTGTTAAGCAATCAGAGGCTCAGAGAAAGAAGACAGAAGATCAGGGAAGAATTAGAGTTTTGTTCTCGGATAAATAGTCATAATTTGTTATCTTTTAAAACAGCAGAGAACAAACTGCATTGCTTCTGAAGTAGGTTGCATGTTCTCCTGCTGCACAGACTCACAGCAAACACACATGACTGGCTATTCCTTGTGCTGCAGCATTTTATGTATTTTGAAGTCTCGGCACCACAGAATGAGTGTTTCAATTCTTCTCACATAGAATGATTAGAGGTTTCAGAAATCCAGCCTTTCTGAACATGTCTTTCTTGAGGTCCAGCACCACGTCTTCTCATATGTCTCATATCTTGCAGGATGTCTACTTAATTATGCCCCCAAATATACAATTTCTTCTTTGGCATCAGCAGAGTGTTGTTGATCCATTTTTGCCTTCAGTCCCCTAAAGCCCAGAAATCCTTTTGTCAGACTGCTCTTCACAGTGGTTGTTCTTAAACACAGAACCTTGTGTCTCATTTAATAGGAATGTATCTTGTTTTTCACTCCATGTTTCAGCTTTTTACAATCTTTTGAATTCTAATTCTGTCCTTCAAAATCTTCAACCTTCCAGCTCGATGGTTTTCACAAATTTAATAAGTATATGTACACCATCCCATTGTCCTCCTCATTACTGAAAATACTGGAGGTAGAATAAATCACTACAGAGCTCTGTTCACTGCATCCTTCCATTAAAAAATAGGAATCATTTGGGATTATTCTCTGAAAGCAGTTCTCAGACAATTTTGCACCAACCTTTTAGAAACAGCTTCTGAAAGCCTACTAAAAAGCAGAATTTTTTATATCTACAGCATTCCCCCATCCAAAGGGCCTGTTACATTGACACGAAAGGGAATTGCTCAGGTTAAGCTCCATTTGTTCCTGAGAAATTTGCATTAGTGGTTATTCATGACCATGTCCATTTCTATTCCTTTCTTTCTTCCTTTCCCTTGTCCCTTAATTCATGAATTAAATGAATACTAAATTATTTTAATTGTGTTCTGTTCTAAGGCTCGACAGCACACCTTGGTTTTGAGTGCTTTACAGAATTTCATCCACTGGGTGAATTCTCAAGGATGGCACATGGGGGGCCCAAGTCCTTTTTCCCAGAGTGCAGATGAATCCTTCTGGGCCATCAAACAGAAACAGAATATAATTTTTTCCAAGTGCTCTTCAAACCTGCCCCTCTTTTCCTCAGATGTGACCCCTCCTCTGTTTTCTGATGTTGTTTTCTGTTAGTTTCTTGAAATTGGCTTTTTTTTTTTTTTTTTTTTTTTTTTTTTTTTTTTTTTTTTTTTTTCAAAAAGGANTGAATAGTGATGTCCTGTCTTCCAAAAGGGACAATTTGATTCTTTGAATCTTTAGATGTTAACTTCTAATAACTAAAAATAAATACATTTTTTAAAAGTAGTCTTTTGGAGCCCTATGTATGGTTGTCTTCTAATCAAGGCCTTATCTAAGCAGACATTTGTATGAGCCACAGTAATTTGGATTGGCCCTTTATGTAAAATAATATCCTAACATTTAGCTGCTTAGTTATGATGTGTTCCACATTGTTATTGCAATAATTTCTGGAGCTGAATTATTTTCTATTTGCCTAATGTTGTCTCATTCAAATATATGCACAAGAGTTTCAGGGGAAAATAATTAGGCGAGACAGCACCAGACAACTCCTTTTGAAAAAGAAAATGCAGTCTTTGGTGTATTCAGAACATCTCTCTGAGATTTGCTTTTGGCCACTGAGGTGAATCTTCAAATCTAATAATGCAGGCAAAGCAGACCGGGTGTATCCTGTGTGAGTAAACACACAGCTGATCAGTGTCCAGCTTCTGTTTTTTCAAGTAAATCACTTCCAACCCATGGCTGTGGAACGTGTTATCGAGGCACCTTGTGGAGAGGTGTCTGACTCCAAGTCCCATCTATCTCCTGTTTACAGAGCCCGGCACTGTCCCACAGAGCAAACCCAGCCCTGGCAGTGCAGGAGGCTCCCCGGCCCCTCCAGGCCCGCGGTGCTGCTGGGGGTGAGGTGCTCAGCTCAGAGCTCCTGCTGGGAACTCGCCACACTCCAGTTCCTTGGCTGTAACACTCTCATTTACTCACAAATGTTTCCTAGGGCCGCCACTGATGATACTTCAGCAAGAGGTAAAATAACTCTGTTTCATGCTTAGGCACCAGAGACAAGAAGTAATAGAAACTGAAGAAACAGATTTTAAAATACACTTTCCCTTTTGCACCTAAAATTGTGGGTTTTAGAACATAACCTGAGGAACAGGGAACAAATATCTGTCCATTTTCCCCCTTGGAATTACCACCCAGGCATTTACTAGGGGAGGGGACTTACTTTACTTTTTTTACTTGATTTTACATTGCAATTTTTAAAGGAAATTAATATATTATTAAAAGATACCATTTAATTTTATTATTATAAATAATCTTAAGGATCATTCAAACATACAATAAGTGACTTCAGCCTTCAGATTATTTGATTTTCTCTACTGATGATGTACATATCCTTTTGAAGGAAGTGCCAAGTAGATAGGAGAGTGGAGAAAAAGAAGGACAGAAAATCTTTCCATAATTAGGACACAGGCAACTCTGTATCAACAGGAACTCTATATTCCTATTTAACATTTCAGTAATGATCCCATTTTATTTTGAACCTGCGGACTTAAAAGACAACTGTGAGAGCTGCTGCCTCACCCCCCATATTATTTTAGGAACCTCTTACGTGTAATTTCTGTGATCAATAATGTCCCTGCACATACCCTGACATGCAGCATAAAGATGGCCTAGTTCTATTTTTGCATTTTAATGGCCTTTTGCAGACTGACACCTCTAGTCTCAAAGAACAATGATGGGTATATGTCTCACTAAATGAGAAAATCTTACTGCTTTGGAGAAGCAAATTTCAGCGGCTTTTAAAAGACTTCCCCCACCTAAACAGAGGTTGAAACTGTCCACCCAACTGCAATCTTTTTGCCAAAATGCAAATATTTTCTTCTAAGTAGTCTTTACTGAAAACAGTTATCAAAGTAACTGCAGTAGGCCAGGCACAGTTCACTGTTCCTCTGGGAAAAAGGCTTGATGGGCTACATTATCATGGGCACGTTGCACAGGCAAGAATGACAACGCTGAGCTGACAGGAGGAGAAGGCTGGAAAAGCCTTCACCTGCCCAGTGGTGGAATCAGGATGGATTAGTCCTGTTAGGCTGAGCAGGTGAGCCTGTGGGGACTGCCCTGCTATGAGCTGGGAGGTACTGCAGGTGTCCTTTGTGGGGTGTGTGTACAGAACACTGCGGTTAGCAGTGCTGCGAGGATTGCAGCCAGGACAGTTCTGTTGGATCCGTGTCCCAAGGCTGTGAGTTTCTGCCTTGTGCTCCCTCCTCTCTCATCCTGCCGTGCCAGAGGTAGCCCTGCCACCCACAGTTCTTCCTGTCAGGAATTGTACTGGTGTTAGGTTTCTCTCAGAGCCTTTTCTTGTATTGTTTGTTTCTGTTCTGCATTAGCCGAAGTTGACCTTTTTCTGTGTCTTCCTCTTCCCTATAATGTGTGCAGGGAATGACTGCTTGGCTGTGGAGCATCTTCAGCCATCTCTTGAGTTTACGGCTGGCTGTGCTACATTTCCCTCAAAAACATCCGCATACAGGTGTCTGTGCTGTGTCAGAGAGGCAGGAATAGGACATAGATCTAGGAAAGTGTCTCTAGCCTAACATTTTGCTTCCACTTTAGAATGTGTCTACAGCAAAGAAAGTTGCCTCCATAAACTACTCGTCGGACAGTTTTTCTTTCTTCTGGAATTAAAAAGTACTCATTCATAAAGTCTCTCTGCTAGTAGGTTATTCCTTTTATGGCCTCTATTTGCTTACTTCATTCTTCTCCCTCCTTCATTACAAACTGGTGTGTTGTGTAATTTGTAAGCTGAGGCAAAAATGTAGATCTGGTATTTTGCAAGCTATCTTATTTAGTGTGAAGTTTTGATCAGCGCTCAGGCTTTACTTTGCTCATGGTGGAACTGACACTTCTTGAGAATGGCAGAATCAGAGAAATTTAGAACATTTCCAAAGCTCTGTCTGAACGTGTTTTATGAACACCTACTTGAATGGAGTTAGGCCAATATTTATAAACTGAACTTCAGTAGTTCAGCACATCTTCAGTAGTGGTACCTCAGCGCTGCTCAATTTACAAATGTGCTGCTGATTAATTAAATTCACAGTACCTTTTCCCTGCTCAGCACAGTGCACTGCCTGTGTTCGTTTGCATTTCTCACGGCCAGTGTGCCCCAGCCTCACAGAGAGACCCCGTACCCCAGTGAACACATCTCACCCCATCCATCTCCTTGACCTTCCTGACAAGACCGACTTATCTGTTTCCTTTCAGAGCTGTGTTTTATAATGTCACTAGGAAGTGACCGAGATCAACAACGCTTTTCCAAAGGCCACTGAATAAAAAAGAGTTGTTAAATTAACTCTCAGTCCCTTGCAAATGAACATGGGTTGCTTTTGCACTGAAGTCTTGAAGGTGGGATGGTTGTTATCCCATGACATTTCCCTCAGCTCTGTCTTTTATTGAACCACAGGAACTTTATTTCCAGTCTGGAATATAACCACTCTCATTGGTGTCTGTACCATGCAGGATTATCGTTCCTAAATGAGGCAATGTACTAAGGACTCACTTCTCTGTCTTGGGGATTCTTCTTTGTTTATTTAGTTACTATGCAAACAAGAAGCTGTTGTCTTGCAGTCCTTTACCTCTCAGCAGGGTAAGCTGGATGGGTTTACAGGACGTGAGGAACCTTTCAAAACTGGACCTTTTCCCTCTTGATGAATTGATACTTAAACAGAAACACTGGGTGTTGGGTTTCAATAATTTGTTACAGTGCCACTACATCAAATTTAAGTTCCTCTAAGAACCCTAATTAGCTGATACAAAATGATGAATGCGGGACTGCTAATGAGGCTAATTAACAGTGCTGTTGAACCCAAGTGCATCTTGGCATGAGAACAACACCCAGGACAGATTTTGAGTCTCTGCCCAATGGTACCTGCCTGAAGTAAAATGTCGGAAGGCAGGCTGAATAGGGGACACAGTTTATATCCCTTTATGATACAACCTCTTCTGTCCCGTCTGTCTCCTTATTAGCTGGACTGTTGTCACCCACTGGTCTTTCACAGTGCAGTTCTTCATCCCAAAAACTAAGTACAGGCCCAGAAGGAAAAGTAAAATTGATGCTTCTGTTCTCAGACATTTCTAGTTATAACCCATTACTCTGCATACATTATTTTTAATGGATTGCACAATGCTTCTTTAGCTTTCTCAGAATGTCTTCCAAGAACAAGGCTTTGTGGACTCCTGCCAAACACACACATATGATTTGTATGCTGTCCTTTTCTTTTATTGTTGGGAGCAAAACCGTCTTGGCAGCAGCTTTGCTACTCTTCCTTCGATCTTGCCTTGCTCTAGAACACGTAGAAGCCAAAGTCTCGACATTCTCTGCCTTGGTGTCAAATACAGGCAGGTGCTCAGGGCCCTGTTTTCTGTGAACTTTCACTTATGGCAGGTTAAATTACCAGTTTGTGAAAACTGAAATTCTGGGCACAACATTATCAACAGGGGCTAATTGTGGGGTCAGGTTTTCATCCCTGAGACTGTCATCTGCCTGAAGGGCTTTTGCTTCTGGCCAAGAACCTTCCTGCTCAGCTGACTGAAGCAATGAACTCTTTCAATGTTACACAGATTATTATGAACACTTTCCCATGCAGTCTTGTTTTTATTTATTTATTCCTGATGTGCTAAGAATTTGCCAGGCAGAAAAAGGCACAGTCCCTGCCCTAAGGGAAGCCTGCTTGAAGCTCTGGTATTTGCATGCCTGTGGACTTCCTCTGTGACCAAAGGCAATGTCCTTGTATTAATGTATTAATTCTGTCAGACCTATTGCTTCTCACAGTGTGGTACTGTAAATAATTTCTGTTTACAATAATGGATCATTACTCAAACTTCCCACAGAAACTCAATATGCTGTAAGTGGTTTTCCCTTTGTATTTATTATAATTTACCTCCAACGTTAATCAATGCTACCTCAGGAAAATTCTCTCTGTATTATATATTTACAGCCAAAAATACTGTGGTTAATAGTTCCTTTCCAGTATAATTACAGATAAATCATATAGCAATCATTTAGTCTTCTCTTCTGTATCTTAATTATGGATTTTTGGACCATGTTCTAATCTTTTATATAGAATTCCTATGACCTATTAAACAACTGTCATGTTTCACCCAGGGATGGTTCCTCCTGATGTGCTACCTTTGCTTGATTGGTAGAGTAAGCTGCCTCTCTTTCTCCATCTTTCCTAGGAGGAAACAAGCAGGTGTTTAGTTCAACAGTAGTCGTGGACTCAGAGTCCAGTCCTCGATTCCCAACTCCATGACAGTGACTTTGTGTGCTCATGGGGAAGTCACCAAAAGACTTGCAATGTTACCAGTACACCTACACTGGTTTTTGGAAACACTTCATATACTTCTGCAAGTGGATATTTTTGCATTTTCAGTTAGAGAATTGTTATAACACAATGAAGTTTTTTTTCATTTAACTGTAGGTGTTGTACAGGCTTTCTGGGAGTTTCTGTTTGCTCATTGCACTGGCCTGGCAGAATGGATTCAAGTAAGGTTGGAAAACTAAGGATTAGCATGAGGCAGTTTAGTAGGAACGGTTAGTTTTCAACAGGAATAAATAGTTGAAATGTCTATGATGATATCCTACAGCTTTGGTTTACCAAATAGCTGGAAACAAAAATCAAGATAGACAAAACATTATAATCGAGGAAATAGCAATAATATCTCCAAGAGAGGTGGATCTGCCATTCTAATATAGCACATCCAGCGTGGAGCCTTTCCACATCCAGTACAATCTACACAAAATGTAGTTTTGTAGCCAGAAACTCAGATGTCTGTATTAGAACTTGTGATCTTAATGCACAGAACGCATATGGACAAGTAACCCCTGTTTTATTTCAGCAGCAAGATCTTTTTGATTAAATTCTGTATCTGGCAGAATCACTTATATCCACAGAGAACCACTAATGTTTGGTTATCTCCTCTAGTGCTTACAGGAATTCACATCAAAAAGCCCCAAATAAATGGAAAAAAACTTTGAAACAGAGTTTGTCTTTTGTTAAACACCAGTTGTCCTTGCAGTTCAGAGTGAGCAACTGAGTATAAAAGGCAGAGAGCATTATATACACAGACACAGGATTGGCTGTCAGAATGGCTTCTCTTCTGAACACTTTAGCTGACTTACGCTGGGGTTAACAAATGCTCAGCAATCCTAATTTCTTTCAGAAAACTGTAGGAGAAAAAGGATTATTTACTTATATGCTGTACATATTTCATTGCTTGTTCTGGATACTAACGATGCAATATTTCCATGTTCCATGCAGAACATGGAAATTAGAATTAGCTTCTCCCCGTGTCTTTATTAGGTTTTTTTTAAATGTTTGCAAGTCAGGTGTGTTTCCAAGCTGCAGCAAAATTCTGTCGTTTGCCTGCGATCAGCATAAGCTGGAGAAAGCTGTTCCAGTCTGACATGATTGTCCCACAGACAAACACTGTAAGAATTCCTCCCTGTGTGTCAACAGTTATTGCATTTATTGAAATAGATTGTCAGATCTTTCTCTCTTCAGATTGGAGACAGACCCAGAAGGCAGATAAATATGTGCTTCTCTGCCAATTATGAATCTGTTTGGCCTTGGCAGGACTAAAAAATGTAATAGGACTTTTCTGTCTCTGTTTGAAATTCAATAAGAAAAGAAGAAAGATTTTTCTATTATGTTTTGGGTGGGTTTTTCCTTATGGGTGGATGAGCTAAGCTTTGCTTAGCTATTTCTTTCCCCAAATAATAGAGGCTCAAAGGGCATTTCTGTAATTTATTATACATGCATCAGTCCACTTGGCTAGAGATTGGTGAAAGAACCTGACCTTTATCATGATGAAGGGAATATAAGTGAGGAACAATTTCGATGTTGTAGGCACTCTGTCTTGTAGGTGTATATGAGCATGTGTTTGTTTTAGAACGATAACTGTTGTCACTTCCTGGCAAGGTTTCCTGAGAGAATAATCCTTGTTCATACTGATACTTGGACTTCCTCCTGTGCATGTAAAACAAAGGCTTGAGAGATTTTGCTTAGCTAAAGACAGTTCTGCTTAACCGTGCCCAGGGGAGGGCAACAAAGCTGCCAAAAGGGCTGGGAGGCATCCTGTGACAAACAGATAAGGACTCGGGGCGGGTCTGCTTTGGAGGAGAGAAGGCTGAGGGAGGATCCCGAGGAGGGGACGTGGAGAGGGAGGTGCTGATCCCTCCCGGGTATCCAGTGAGGATGTGCGGGAATGGTTCAACGCTGTGCCAGGGGAGGTTTAGGCAGGTCATTAGGAAGTATTTCTTTACCAAGAGGGTGGTCAGACACTGGAACAACCTCTCTAGAGGGGTGGTCAATGCCCCAGGGCTGTCAGTGTTTAAGGGCATGTGGACAATGCCTTTAACCTGCTTTAACTTGATCGGGCAGTGCAATGATCACTGCACTTCCCTTCCAACTGGAACAGTCTATTCTGTTCTATTATTTTATGCTGGAAGTTGAGAAAGAGACAATGAATTAAACAATTAAATTCTTTTTTTTCAGAAGTATTTTTTTTCTGTAAGTAAACTACACATTGTATGCTTCAGGATATTAAACTAAGAGGCTTTTCTGGGGATGAAGGCACAAACAGGTGCTGTGGTTTGTAATGAGTGAGCTATTCTGCCAGCAGCAGGTTGCTGACTTTTTGTTCATTTTATACCAGTTTGCTTGGGGAGCCACATTGCTCAGCCTCTGATGTCACTTTGTGTATGACACAGTAACACAGACAATGTAAAAGGAGGGGAAAAAAGCACTACTTTGTATTTAAATCTGAACCTGTAAAGTCCCAGCTCAGTGCAGGAGCACACATGAGTGAGAGGAGTCTCTGCACACGGATATCTCAGCAGGACAGATGTGTCGGGAGAGCCCAGCTCTGGTGCTTCTAAAGCCAAACCAGCCTGTTCCCAGCTAGCCCAGGTACTACACATAATCATCTTGTGCCTCTAGACACGTCACTCATGTGGACTCCTAGACCAGTTGAGGGCAAGAAGGGACAAGAGCAGGCTTTCACCTGTATTATTTTATTTTCCATATGGGACCCATTTGATAAAAGTGCTTGAGCACAATGTATTAAACATCTAAAGCCATCCCACACAATGGCACTCTGCAGGCACCTTAGTCTTTTTCTGGCTAAAGACCACAAATCCTCAGTCTAGTCCCTGATGGTGGATCATTTTCGTTGTGTGTGGGGTTTGGAGAAAACCCCGGGTTCCAGCAATATGGTTTACAGGAACTGCTGTTTTCGGGATTCAGCCCTTTGCAGTTCAACCTTCAACCACGCAAGCTGATTATGCAGGGAAATAGCCAAGATTTGCATGAGGCACTGGAAAACATGTTATAAAATTTTAATATATCCTCCTCCAAATAGCTTTCGTTCATACCTATTTTTAGGTGGAATTCAACTAAGAATTATCAGAGCCAACATCAACAGCACAGATTGATATAGCTGCACACAGCCATAAGAAACAGCACCTGTTAATAACCTAAATCATTATCACTCCTGTATGCTATTGGGGTGATTGTTTCCAAGAACAGAGTGAAGAGAGATGTGCTAAAGCTCTAAAGTTTGGGTAATTATTGTACGTCAGCAGCAGTTCTGTGTGAGCCAGTACAACCACCCACTCCTACACTCGGAGCTGTGTAAGACTAAACGGGCATAAATGTGTTGCTATATTGTAGCCAGTGATTGTATATGTGTCTGCTTCCAGGAAATCTCTAGTTTTACTGTGTAATGTTATAATCATTGAAAGAATTTAAAAAAAAAAAAAAGTAGAAAGAATTAATAATACACAGCCTGGAAAAGAATTAAGGTAAAACAACTGGTTGCTTGGGAAGGTCAGCCACCCTCTCTAGAAAAAGCCAGCTGAATCCTTGATTCAGGGCGTAATTTTTTTTTTTTTTTTTTTTTTTTTTACCACCAAAGCTGGAAGTGTTAATAAAATGCAATAATTCAGAGAAAATGCAAGGAACTATAATTTATGTTTTGTTAAATTACAAATTCACTTTTATTCCCCAAAACACTTGAAGCTAAAGGAGTCTATGCAGAGACCTGAAGCCCTGTAGTAAAACTTAAGGCCCATGGCTTAACTCTAATGAGTCTTGAATGAATAGTTCAGATCTCAAAACAAAGTACAACTAGAACAGCCCCTTGAATATCAACTAACTACAAATACCATAATCCTCATGCAAGAAAAATATTGAGTCTTAATTCTAGCTGTGTAAAATTATATCAAATTCAGTTGTGAGTTCATGTTTTCCTGTGGTGGTATCAGTGAGAGGAAAAATAAGCAAAAATAAATGTTTGTGGGCAATTAAATTATAATTGCTGCTGGCATTAATGACATTTATTATTCATGTGTTTTTTCCTCACTCATAAATAGCATAGAATTATGAGTATTTTTTGTTCTTTAAGAAGAGTAAAATGACCACTGGAAATTTAAATATTGTAAATTTGTGTAAATATAATGTTTTTCTCTTGTCCCAAGTCTTCAGAAACAGACTATTTCACAAGTCTCACAGAATGCTGTTGTTTATCTCTTGGTTGCTCTTAGTGTGAAATCCATTGGGCTCTAATCCTGGGCACATTGGAGCCTGTGGCACCAGGCCTGCGTCCCAACAATGGGATATCTCAGAAGATGGGAATCACAAGGGAGCCTGATGGAGACAGGCCTCCAGCTTTCGTGGAATCTGGGATTTGGAGCCTCAGCTAAAGCTGGTCAGAAATGCTTTGAGTGGAGAGTGCTGATTTGCACAGATCAAAGCAGCACCCGGGGGCAATGTGGTTTTAACCAAAGGCTGATGAAGAATGGCCATGGTTTGGAAGTTCTGTTGGGCTCTGGCAGCTGCTCAGCCGAGCACCTCTGTTCCCCGCCCAGCGCTCAGAGCTGCTCCCCAGCTCCCTCAGCCTCTGCCACACATCTGAAGAGCTGCCGGGGAGATGGCTCCAGCTCCTGGCTGTTGTGCAGGGTGCCCATGTGGCACTGGGATTTTGGCTTTCCAGTGTGCAGCTCCTCAGGAGTTGGCTGTCCAGCTCCACAGCTGCGTCCATGAGGTGCAGGACAGCCAGTGCTGGACTGGCCTTTTGCAGGGAGTGCTGAAATACTTAGTTTTCATCCAAACTGGAAAAAAACCCCAAATTTTGAAATTTCAAAACCCTTTCAAGCACAAAGCACAATGTGCTCCCCTTACTTAATTGCTCTGGGTTGTACCTATAGCAGTGTTTTCTTCTGGTAGTAAACACAAAAGAAAAAAAAAAAAAAAGGGAAGCATATTCAGTAGTTAATGAGCAATAATATATAACCTTGATTTCTCTGTCTTGCAACTACTGTCTCTAAAACAAACTTGAAGTGCAGGACATACTCTCCTGGAAAATGCATAAGCAGAATAAAAAATAATCATATAAACAAAGTTGCAAAATGTCTTGAAAATCTAGTTACACTAGAAAAGCATCCTTCAGCAACCCACGTTTTAATAGGAAATAACTCAGTATTCTGCTGACCTTTACAAGTTTAGCCTTTATATAGGAATGAACTGCTTGAAAAATGCCTCTAATTCAGTTGTCACAAACAGGCACCACAATGTGGTTGATCTGTTTCATGAGCAGAGGCTTCATTTTGATTTTTCACAAGCACTAAGTTTGGTCTTATTCTGTCTCCCATAGTTCTCAGCTGCCTGCTCACATCTATTTCCTCACAAACAAAAGGCTGCTTGAAAAAACTATGTATGTGACTGAGATAATGACGATGATAATGGGAAGTAATCTTGGCAATTATTGTAGCTTACACACCGAAAAGCAGACCCTGTCTCATTTGCAGGAATCCCACAGTGCCAAGCCGGTGGGTGAAGCAGGAAGGATACAGAATTGCTGTTCACATGCACATCCATAAGTGCAGGAGGAAGAGGAATGCCTTTGGTCCGTGTGCTGATAGGCAGCAGCAGTGCAGAGTGCTGCTGCACGGCCAAGGTATGAGACATAATGAGAAAAAATTTATGACCCAGAGAGCTCAGTAACAACAGCAACCCAGACTCCAGCTGTAGCTGGTCATTATGTAATGCCACTTGCTCACCCATTTGGACTCCTTTCGAATCAAATTGAGCTCCTGATTCATAGCAGCTAGCAGGACAAAAGATATTAAATTGTGACAGAGGAAGGAAACATGAGAAGTGACAGACTGTCTGATACTGTAAGCCCTCAGACCAGCCAGGCCTCCTCCAAGCAGAGAATGACAAAGATAAATATGAAAGAAACCAAATATTTCAAATCAAATTTTACTGAAAATGTGTGAGAGGGCATGTAAGGACCCTGTTGTTATTAGAAACAAATAATGACAATAATCACCAGAAAAAAATGTCATGAAGAGTATTCTAAACTAGGAACTGACTTACTGAACTGAATTTCTAGAACTAATTTCCTAGTTCTACTTATTACCTGCTACTTATTAGTTATTATTCTTTTCTAAAGAATATTTATGTAGGTGAGAAAGTATAAAAACCCTGTTTCTGTATTTCCTTAAAGGCAAAGGCATAACTGGACCATTAAACTTCATTACTTTTCTGGAGCTAATGCAATGCTCCTTTTGTGGTGGCCACACTGCAGTGCCAGCAGAGGTTTTTACAGCTGGACTTGCACATCCTGCAGGTAGTTGCTCTGAAATGTGCTCCTCTGACACCTGCTCCTCTGACACATGCTGTTACACTCAGAGATGGGGCACGCTGAGGCAGAGGAGAGGCACTGACTCCCAAATGCTGCACTTTGTAGGTAGCTCAGTCAAAGCTCCTCTCTCTTCTCCTGTTCCTTAGAGTAAAAATGCACCAAAGATTGTGCACCAGGGGTGAGATTCTCTCTTGTAAATGGAGCAAACAGGTAGTGTCTATGGCCAGGGGGATTTATTTACACGTTGGTTAAATGTTGTCGGTTGTTGACTGGCATGCCCTAAGCCAGAGCACTTTTCCTCCTCAGGCCCACAGGAGCCTGTTCCGACACGGGCTCACAGCGCGGCTGTGTTTGGATGGCTGCGTGTGAGCTCAGCCCTCGGGCCCAGGGCAGCCCGTGGGGTTTGTGTTGCGTTTTGGCAGAACTCTGCGCCCCAGAGCCAGAGTCCTGGGAGCAGAGCAGGGGACTGCCAGGCTCCCCGAGGCCTGGGCCGCGTGGCTCCAGAGCCACCGGATCCCCGTGCCCCAGCAGCGGCAGAAGCGCCGTTGGAGGCTCGGAAGCGCTCGTGGCTGGCGCGGAGCTTTGGGAGGGTGATTCATTCTGCTGGAGAAAGTTGTCTCACTGCTGCAGAGGCTGAGTGGGAAGGGAGCCAGCTGGGCTCTTTCTTCAACTGGCGTGCAGCAGAACACGAGTGTGAGAGCGATTTTGATGGGGTCACAGGCACAGTAACAAGTATTATGCCTGTTGCAGTGAAGCGGAGCTACATTTTGCCCGATTTCCTCCCTCAAGTTCTCTCTGAAAGGAATGAGGAGAGGAGCAGAAGGACAGAGAGCCCAGCAGCACCGCTGCCGCGGCTGGGCACTGGCGTGAGGGGACCCCGGCAGGGCTTTTGCACGGCAGCAGAGGCTGCCCAGCCCTCTGGGGCTCCTGCCTCGTGCTCCTGGCCGTGTCCCTGCCTGGCTGCCCGGCTCCAGGGGCTGCTGTGGGAAGGAGGCAAATGCAGCTTTTCCAGGCCTGCTGGGGCACTGGAATACCTGCAGAGAGCAAAAGGCTCCTAAGTTTGTAAGAGATCATATTTTTTGCCCTTAAAAGTAGCAGATAGGAGGCAGGGAAGAATTGCATTTATTTGTCCCACATGCTGTATATTTGAAGAAGCATTGTATAAAGGCTGCTGAAAAATACCTTTTCTTTTTTTTTTTTTTTCATTTAGTTTCTTTCTCCACTTAGCTGCTGGTTTTTACACCCAGAATTGCAACCATTCAGCTCTTCACAAAATGACCTTTATAAAAAAAAAATAATTAAAGAGATTAGGAGCAGAAATCAAAGCAGAAATCTCTAATTAATACCTCAGAGAAATGTTTTTATTTAATGGTGTCTTAATGCTAGTGTACCAATATTATAGTGAAATACATTAAGTTCCCTGAAACTTTGACTTGACTGCTGACAAAAAAGGAAACATATTCTGTCACCTACAGTAATCATCCCACCTAAAATATAATTGTTTTTCCATATTTACGTAATGTTCAGGTAGACTGAGTGGTCCCTAATTGTACTGATGTTTATAACCAGTTGTTTAACAAGTTTATCATAACTAAGCTTTCATCCCAGGGATTCATCTTTTTACCCAGGCCCTCCAAAAATATAGTGTTAAATTCAGGTATTACTACACCAAAGAAATTGTGGTATTTCTAATAAGTATGTGTCAGATTTCCAGGCAGCTGTAGTTGTAAATAAATAGCTCTTTCCATTCAAACAAAATGAGGGAGCAGTTGTCTCTTTTTTGCATGTCCCTTTTTGATACAAGTTGAAATAGTGTCGCCTGCCGTCCGAGGCCTCTCCTAAATTCAGATGTAGGAGTTTGATTGATTTGTTAGTAACTGCGCATAGAAAGCAAGGAGATGAATTACCCTTGGAAAAACAACTCGAGCTGCCAGCTCCAAGCTGTAGAGGAGTCACCAGGGCAGCAGAGAATAGTTTTCCAAATGTTTTAGTAAAGGGAGCAGGAGAAAAAGATCAGTAGCTGATTAATCATGTTGCTGGTGTTTTCAGGGACATAGGCTAATAGAAAGCCAAATGTTAGGAAAATATGTTTCAAGGAAAGGGCAACAGAAAAATGAGAGGAATGCACCCACTGACAATGTTGTGTAGAGATTGAGAAGGATGTAGGAAGGAAAGAAAAGCAAATGAGAGGACAACTCATGAAGGAGCAAATGAAAACCACACAAATAATATTTTTTAAAGGTCATAACAACAAAAGAAGAATAAAATTAATAATAAATGAAAAAATCAGCTCCCTGAAATTGTGTTTTCTTGTGAAGAGCTATTGTAGGTGTTAGGAGTTGCTTGTAAATGACAAAACAGCAGAGTCATCTTTTCCTCAAATCATCATGTGTAAATTGAATAAATACTGAAAATCTGCTCTGACAATGGACTTTGGACATAAGTTTCTATCTTTGACATTGGAATTTCCTAAGCTCTTACTTGTCAGCTAACTTCTAGAGGCATTTCCTTCAGGCTGGTCTCCCCTGTTGCAGAATTATGAACCGAGACTTTTGAAGGCAGCAAAATATCACCAAATGCAGACAGAAGTAGCAGCCAGAGAGAGGGAAGAGACCTTTCCACACATTGTGTAGGAAAACTGGCCCACTGCCCCCATCCAGCATCCCTGTGCAATTGAGACCTTCTGCGCCAGTGCAGTAGCTGAAAAACACTGCTGCTGTCCCTGCCAGAACAGCCACAGTCTCATTGGAAAGGTTTCATGAACTTCATGGTCTTAGTGAAGAACAGGAGGGATTTCTTTGTTGTCAGAATCATTTATTAAGATTGGCAGCTATTACCATTTTAAAAAATGTTCAATAATTCCTTCAATACACCTTGTAAATTAAGCTTAATAAATACGTGGTAGGAATCAGCTTACCCTAGTAATTGGTATTTAATAGCATACAATAGCTATAATTTACAAAGCTAACTTCTCAGCATAGTTTAACTCCTAATTAGCCCTAGGGAAAGACTAACTCTCCAGACAGTTCCTTGTTTGTAAAAAGTGTGCTGTGAGAAAACATGCCTGACTTTGGTTTTGCAGATTTCCATCAGGGTAAGTTACATGTATGAGAACAGCCAGCAAATGGCAAATAGAAGGGGAAAAATATCATTTCAATGTACTGCATTTATCATCTCCCGATTCACAACTTTGATTATTTTTTTTTCCTTTTATGCAGTTTAAAAACATATCATTACTTAATTTTACTGTGTGGGCAGACTTGGACTAATGTGAATTAGAGGAGACGACTTTCTCAGCAATTCTGTTTCTCTAAGATCATTACAGTGCTCTAGACCAATTTTATGGGGGGAAAGTCACATAAGACTGACAGATGATGATGATGATGCTGATAAAGTTGATGATGGTACCTGGTACCAGAGTCTGAAAGGAAGCTGTGATTTCAGAGAGACATATTCCTTCAAGTGTCTTGGCCTCATCCCCAAAATAGCTTCAACTGTGCTAATACTCAATCTCCACTTCCCAAAATCTCTCTTGCCGGTTCTGGAATCTCTCTGGATGGTTTTCCAGGGTAACCTCCAAAGCCAGCTCAAGGTCTCCAGGAGAGAGGTCATACGCAGAGGTTTGAATCATTGGGCTAATGCAGGAACTGAAGTCATTCAAACCATGTATAGTTACCCATAATACTCATATTCAGAAGTTTCTTTCTAAGCACTCTTAATTCAGCTTGTTTAACTCATTTAAACAGCTATTTTAAAGCCTTTGTTCCTACTGACATTTTAGTTCTTACTAAAGAAACAGACATCATGTAATTACATCACTGCTATTAATTATTAGACCTCTCACTTCTGCTATTGCTGCCATTTTTGGGCAGGCTGTTGTAGCAGCAGTGGCACATCAGAAGAGAAGACACTTTGGATGAAAAGTATAGTGCACACGTCAAATTCAGCATTCAGGTGTTACTGTCTTTTTCTTATACTACCAAGCCAAAATGTTTCAATTTGTTTTATGTATAAAATCATATTTCCTATGCAAACCCGCTTAACCAATAAGCGAAGTAATAACTACTGTCAGATTGCTTAATAATATGACTTTATTTTTGTTTGATTCTATTTCTAGCTCCTTTAGTTATCTTTTATGAGGTTGTGCATCTTCCACGTTAGTACCCCTCTATTTCCATTGTGGTGATTTTACTCATAATCTTCCTCTCTTTCTCTGTCCCTCACTTTCCCCTCCCTTTCCTCTTTTCTTTGATTATTTTTCTGGGCACACTTCGCCAGCTGTGCACAACCATTCAATTTCTGAACTGTCTGTTCCATTTAAAAATACATAAATGGCAGCATATTCACTTTTGCCTTTTCTCAGCCTCATGTCAGTGAGATTTTCTTTTTGTTGCCATTGCTCAGGAGTCTAAAATAAAGTTTTCAGCCTCACACCTTTATAATCATTTCCTGCCTACACCAGTTGTTACTGTGATATAGTTCTGTGTGATTTAGGTTTTCCCCAGAAAGCATGAAGTCCTGATTTCTTCTGCCGGCTCATTTCAAGGTTCAAGGGAACTGCCTCGCCCTTAGAGAACACAGGGATACTTTTAAACAGTATGAGGTACGTTTTCAAAATGGTACTTAGGAATTACACATCTCATTAGCAAACAAATGAGATTCATCAGCACAACTCACTTGCTCCTTGGAAAATGTTCCCCCATAACACCTATAATTTGCTGAAGTTAAAAGAGGGCAAACGATGATAGAGAGCATACAGATGTGCCTGGAAGTTTTACCCAGCTTTAATCCTTGGGTAAATGCTTTGACTGCCCCATCACTGCTGCCACTGGACATGGAGTTGGCATGGATTCCTTGTCTTAGAGCAGAAAAGCCTTTTGGGGAAAAATGTAAATGTTCTGCCCTATACACACCTGTACCTAAAGCAACACAAAAAAGTTTGTCCATTTTTTTTGCACTGCCTGGCCCACAGCAGAATATTAGGAAAAGTTTGGGGCTTGAAGGAGATAAGAAACTGCATAAACTGAAAAACAGAAGTCCTGAGAAATTATTCCAGGAAAGAAATGTTCTTAAATATTAAAAAGGCTCTCTGAATGGTGCTCCCTCACAAAGCTGTTTTCTGTGCTCCTGCTGTTCCTGGGGTTCAAGGTGATCAGGGGCAAATCCTCCCATCTCCTCTACCAGGTACAGCTCTGTTGACTTCTGCAGTTCCTTCACATGAACCAGTATCCAGAGTGCAAGATTTGGTTTGCTGCATTTGTGACTGGTTAAATGGTGTGAAATTTCCCTTTTCCACCTGAGCCTGCTGAGCCCTGGCAGTGGGGACCCTCCCGGCACAGCCCGCGCGGTGCTTGCACGGAGTGGGCTCAGCGCACGGGCAGAGCACCAAGGGATTTCAAATTCTCTTCCCACATTCATTCTGGACCGTGCTGCTCTCCTTTTGGCACAGCTAGGTATCAATTCCCCACTAACAGCCTGAACAGGTTCTTTGTCACTGCTGGGATCTGTTGTATCACCCCAGAGGAGTCGCTTACGCACATTCCTGCAGAGTGTTAACTTGAGCACAGGAGTTTCTGAGCTGGTGGCGTCGTAAAGGAAAAAATAGCAACCTTGAGTCTTGATACTATGTACAGAAATATTGCAGAATGACGAAAAAGATGTGCTCAACAAGAGTTTTTAACTTTTCTTGGTAGGATGAGTGAGTATATGGGGGAGGTGTTCTATGACTCTTTCCATTGGGAAAGGCTCTTAGGCTCATATTATTACACTTACTTGTATACTTCACTTGGTCCTAGCCAAACTGAAAAGATATATTCTCTGGAATTCCATGGGTGTGTTCTAGCACAGTGCCCCTTCAGCTAAGATCAGTGGTTATAAAACCTGGTATGTCAATGTGTGACCAACCTTTCCCCTCCCCATTAATGCATGTTGTGTAAAACCCACCTTTCGTGTAAAATTTGAATTTATTGATAATTAATAGAATGATAGCAGAATAGAATCTTTGAGTAGTCCATCTAAGGAGAAGTTTCACGTGGAATGCTAAATCCTTGTAACTGGAAAGATAAGAGAGTTCTGCATCTGTGTGCAGCATCGTGACCTGGTAAAAAAATGTAGTTCTTGGTAAGATAAACCTGTTTTCTACTGTTGCTTGTGGCTTTGAAATGCAGCTGCCCAAACATAATAACATTTTGTAAAAGGTGGTTAATACCTATAAATATGTATATTAAATCCTTCATCTGTATTCTCTAGAAAAAGAATGATTATTTCTGTATAGCCTTTCCTCAGTGGTATATCCAGCCCTTACACTCCTTTGATACGAGTTGATAGGTACAGGTATGTGTGATGTAGCAAGCCAAGAAAAACATCCAAAAGGGGAATTGCAGCATCTATAAAGGGACACAGTGAACTGAGATTAACTTCTCATCGGTGTATAAATTGACACACAGCAGAAGAGCATCACATGGGGCTTGGCGTGTCTCTAAGCGACTGGGACAGCTGTCTAAGAGTATAAATAAAGAGCAAACAATTGCATGTGAAAGACGCAGTTCAGAAACACTGAAACTTGCCCTATAACTGCTCTTTTATATCAGCACTTGACATTTTTTGGCCACAGCAAATACTGAAATTTATATAATATCTTTATTAGAGATTTCTTAGAATTTCTGAAAGTGAACACCTTCACAGACACAGGCAGGCGCCCTATCTGGATAACTGAGTGTCTCTCTCCTTTGGCATAACTCCCTCTTTTCCTTATCTTGTTATCTGATTCATTATCTTTTAGGCATAGGATGGACTATGAGGGGACAGAGAATTTATATAAGAGTCCTGAAAAGGAAAATATCTTTTTAGCTTCAAACTTTGTTCAGTTTTTTTCTAACAAAGTATTTAATAAGAGTCAGCATTAGACAATATGCTACCTTTTCTTAAATAAAAAACAAACCTTCTTGACTGTCAGAAAAAGGGCAAGTGAGAACTGCAGGTTATGTGTGTGCTTATTCCCAGACTGCAGAGGGGCAGGATGATGGTTTAACCAAATGCTTTAACCAAACCAGAAATAAGAAGAGTACAATTGTTTCATTCTTTTTGGAACATATAAACTTAGTAGGGTGATTTTTTTATTCTTTATTCTTCCATTGATTTTTCTTAAATTTGTTTTCTTTGTAATCTATTTACCTAATTTCCCTTTACTACATGTCAAAAGGGAGGTTCTGTGTCAGAAATACCTGGATTGTGACCATTCTCCTTTGTCTGACAGTCTGTGGCCCTGTTTCCAAGGCAGGTCCACGTGAGCTCCTTCAGAAAAGCTCTTTCCTTCTGAACCACATAACTACTTCTGAAATGAAGCTTAATTGCTTAAGTCTGGCTGGTGCTTTATGTACTCGGATGGAAGGATGTGAAAATACTTGCTGCTTAAAAGCAAAAGTGCCCCAGCGACTGACCTTTGCTCCTGGTGAATCTTTTCTGTTCCGAGCAGGACAGGAGAAAAGCGTGTTAGTTTTGTGAACTTCCCAGTCATTACTGCCGATCTCTAGAGAGGGGTAAGGGAAGCTGTGAAGATGAAAGCACAGGGCACACAGAGTGCTGCAGGCACAATGGGTTGTGGCCCCAGTCCTCCCAGCGGGGAGGGTGCACCCAGTGGTGCCATTCTCCCGCTCGGCAGCCGCTGCTGAAGGTTGTGATCTCCTCCCAAAGTGCAGCCACTTCAGCTCTGCTTCAATTCCTGCTCATAAGTGGCACACTACACTCAGGTATCTGCTAGTCTAAAAAAGCAAAGATGTTTTAATTTTTAAACGACTGCTAAATAATTCCTAAGTGCTTAAGAAGTGCTTGACCAGACCAGGAAATTGTGAGCCATCCCCACCCATTCTGTGACTAACTGGAAATTACCATAGTGGTAGAGGTTGAGAGGAAAGCCCTGCTCTTCTTACAAAATCTGTTCTTGAGAAATGTATATTTATATTGGAGAGGTATCTTAGTATCAAAGCACCTACAGCTGGACATTGAAGATTAGTTCCCTGAGTTAGGAGCAGAGTTTTGTGGATTCTGCATTACTTTTAGAAAAATTACCTTGTGTCACAGGTAGGGAGAAATGTTATCAGTTTCCCTAAGCTGAATAAGAAAAGGAACTAGGAACACCAAGAAAAAAAAGGTGTGGTCAGAGGCTGATTCACAGTTTTGATCAGGCAGTGATTCTGTGGGAGAGGCATTTTTCTGCAGTGTGTTTGCACTCCTGAGCTCTCCTTCAACTTCACCGTGGCTCTGTCCCGTCCAAGTGTCCTGGAATCCCTCAAGCTCTGTGCTCCTATGAGTAAATATCCCACCCTTAACCACACAGGAATGTTTTGTTGTCTAAGTGAATATTGGCATTTACAATTTCTAGCAGAACTTATTTTGTGAGTTATGTTCACGTTACCCTTTGATATATAACTTAACTCTACAAATGGCCTCAAGTACCTGGGCTTCTACAAAAAAACAACAATTAATGTAACAGCCTACAATATGACAGTGGTTTCTCAAATTATAAAGCAGTTTCCCTTCTTTACTGGACAAATGGATGGACAGGAGGAACAGCATTGTAAGAGCTAAAGCACTTTTTTGCAGAATTTTTATGCTTAAGTGCTTGCAGAATTTTATGCTTGTATGCTTGAATTAATGGCTTCATGGTATTTTATGACTGCCTCTCTTTTTATCAGTTGAATTAGGAAAACCACAAAAACATCACATATAGGACTTTTTGGGTGTCTCTTGTACATTGTTGTCATTTTTGCTATATATATGTAGTGTTTTTCCAACTAAAAGAATCAACACTCCTGCTCCCACAGAGCCCGAGTGTGAAAAGTCTCTTCACCTTGTTAACCATGTGCACTCCCTAAGGGTGTGTTAACAAAGGAGACCTTTGGAATTGTGCTAATGTTAATGGATAGTACATGCTTCAGGTAAGACATTAATATTTTCTTTTTTATCTCATTTTTAAAGAAAAGTACAGAGCAGCAAGGTGCTGCAACTTGTTAAAGATACCCCAGTGTTTTAGCGTGTTTTGAAACTACCACAGCTGAAAAGCAAAAGAAGCTCTGATATAATGCTTTTTTCATTCTAAATTCCTAATTTAAAAAAAAAAAAAAAAAAAGCCTGAATTTATAATTAAGGGAAAACTGTGACAGGTCTTAAGTGATTTTAATAATTATTTTTTTCTTTTTTGAAGGACAAAATTTATTTCAGTGAAGAATTGCATTTAATTCTCACAGTTCTAGAGTAGTTTTACTGGCTGCATAGGTCCAAAGACATGAAGCAGGCCAGAGTTCAAAGGCCTGATGGTGAAAGCAAATTTGTAATCCTACAAATTCTTGCTGCTTAGGGTACTTCCCATGCATATCATTTTACCACATAAGGGCTTCTTCTAGGAAATCTGTATCAAAGAGAGCAATTGCAGTGCTACTCCTTTGTGTGCTGCTCCAACCCAAGCAAGGCAAAGGAACAAACTCTCCTCAATACTACCAAGGAGCAGAAATTGCCTTCTTGGCCAGTCTGTTCTGTTACCTCCCAAAAGGGATGTGTAAAGCAGAGCAGCTTGCCTGGTGTTCCACCCTAAAAGGACAAAGATCTCCTAGGGATCTTTAGGGGTTGGAACTAGGGAGGCAGAACACTCAGCTCTACAAGGCAGGAAAACTGCTTCAGTAAGCCTATGTTTACTATAGTGAGAAATATTAACCAGAATTAAATAAATACACCAAAAGCTACCATCCAATTAAAAATAACCCTCCCCTGTCACCAGTCTAGTGGATAATTATACAATTAGAAATGTTGGGAATGTCATTAATAGAATTAGATTAGGGAAATTTCACTTAATAGAATAAGAGTGTCCCTATTGATGGTGGCTGTGGGTATCTGGATGGGCAGGGAAATGCCCTGCCCGTGCCTCTGTGTCCCTCAGAACTTTGCTGGGAGAACCCCAAGGGCATTCCCAGGGTTACGTCCCCAGACACTTTGCATGGCTTTACTCCAGGGCATAAATTGTATTTGCTAGCACGGATGTCTTGTGAGAAATAGTGCACTGGCAGTCTACAAATCTGAGTCAAGTATTCTCTATATTTAGTAGGATAAATATAGCAATAAAGTCAACTGGGAAATCTTAAGCTCTGCTGTGGAGAGCAGAGCCATTAAGAAGCAACAGAGCTGTGCATATAAAATGGCAATACACTCACCTATAGGACCTTCATCTCATTTGCTCAGCTACCCAGATTTACAGTAGAGCCACAGTGTTTCTTCTCTTTGTTCATATGATCTTGTTATTGAAAATGTTGTTTGAAAAATCTTCCATCAAGCAGATTTGTTCATCCATAGGATGCTGGAGCGCCTGGCCAGCGTCCCTGTGAGCATCTCTGCTCATATGCCTCTGCCACAGAAATGAATTTGAGAAGGGCTCTGGCCGAGCACTTGGGATATTACTGATTTCCTTGATGGCAGAGGCAATCAGGATGTTTGTGCAATGTGTGTCTTTGACAAATAAGGGCCACAGGGGTGTTGAAGCTGCAGCAGCAGAGAGAGTCCATCTGCTTTACAAATTTCATAACATTGATACAGAATGTGCACAAACTGCTCCCCAAACGCTGTCAGCTGCCAAGCATAGCTATCATAAGTGGTAGAAAACTTATAATCAACATAAATTACCAAGGCCATATATTTGATGGGCAACAGAAATAAATGGCAAATTTTCTCAGTTTTGTTTTTGATGCACATTTGAGGATGACATTTACCTAGTGGGCTATAACCTCTTTAATCTGAAACTTCTTTGCTGAAAGGACTGTATATTAATTTCCAAAGAGCTGTGGTTTTCTGAAAGATACATCAGATAATCAGTGTGCTCCCTGAGAGAGGTCAGTGCATCTTAGCAAACAGAAACTTCAGCACGCGTAACAGTTCTAGTAGTGGGCCTCAGTATCACTCAGAAAAGTTTGTTTATCCTTCACAGAACTTAAGAAACAAAATGTTGCAGTTTCACATCATTTTCTGAGAAAGCAAGTTCTCTCATCTACCTGTTCTGAGCAAATAACGAACTGATACATTTTCAGTTTCTTAAGCATTTCTTCCTATAGCAATATTCATATCTGGGTTCTCTGCACTTGTTTATTCACCCTGAGCTGTGTGTTGGGATTTAACATGCTGTCACAGCCAATGCACAAGGACTGTAATTACCTGTTTTCCCTGGTTCAATTTTCAAATACTTGCATTTTGGCATAGTTGGAAGTTCTCACCTATTCATCTTTTCACTTCTATTATAATTCATCTCAGTAGAAAGGAAAAAAGACAAAGCAAAATTCTGCTCACATCTTTAGTATGTTTTCTTGCAATTCTTATTACCACCAAAGCCTATTTCAAACGCTCCCACTCTTCGCCAGTCTCTTATTTGTCCTGCCATGGTGCAGCTTATCAGCCACTCAGTTGCACAGATGCAACTGTTTATGGGTCCACAAGGTAAAACGGGTCATGACATTCTAGGTTTGTTTGGGTTTTTTGGGTTTGGTTTTGTTTTGCTTTGCTTTGTTTTTCAAAGAGCAATAGTAGAGAGAGGGGAAAGTGCTGAGGATGACGGCAGGTCAACTGTACTTCTGAAGGCAAAATTATTTATGAAGTTCCATTTTTATTGGCTATAACCCTCCTCTTGTGCTCCACAGTACAGACAATGCTATAAAGGCTAATACAGCGTCGTACAATAATGGTACAATGAAATCTTGTATATTGATGGTAGAGTCACTCCTTCCTGAGAGCTTCCAGCCAAGAACTCACCATTTGGTGCATATTTACAGTCCAAAGATCCAGGGTTAGGGGAGCAGCAGCCGTCTCTTAGGTTTCATCTCTGTGCTGAGCAGGTACCTTTTAGAGGCAGAAACTGAATCCCCACTTTATCAGGGAAGAGCCAGTGCAGTTGTACAGCCAGACAGATTAACAGGGATGGCAGATGAACTTTGGGCCTGGTTTTGGCCTCAGGAGAAGTCCAATCAGAAGGTGCCCACGAGAACTGCACCTTCCAGCGCTGCTTCCTGTCTTTCACTTCTGTTATGTTGTCATTTTCTTTCTCACTTTCCAGTATTTGTAAATACTGTGTGTTCCCATGGGTGCTTTATGTACTGCATACCATCACAAGTTCTCACACAAAATACCTCCAGGACTGAGTCTATCATGCTGTCATTGATTTATTCTGCTTTGTTGAGTCATTTCCCTTTTAAAAAATAGAATATTGCTTTAATTTTTTTCTTTCACTCTATCTAATGAGGTTATTTTTTGTGATGAGAATCCTCCTATAATAAGGATGACAGCAGCAAATCAGCCCAACCCCAGTGAGCTCTGTTCATTCTTGTAATTGTGAACTTCTGATTTTCTTTAGCTTCTCTGCTTTGCAGCCCTCTCTCTGGCAAGCCCATCAAGCTTTGATTTAACAGCCAATGATTTTTTATTTGTTTCCTGGAAGAGTTTTGGGAGCTCTGGGTGCAGGTTATTGAGGACACTGAGTTTTATTGCTTAGAAAATATGGACACTGTCCTTTGATAACTTTCTTTTGTCTTCTGTCTAGTGAATCATATGACACAGGCACTCTTGGCAGACAAAATGCTGTCACAGTGGACTTGCACTTAAATGCTGATAAAATGTCTGGGTGAGTGACTATGTTGTGTTTTAAGCTTTTACACTCAAAAAAGGGAGGTTCTAAAAGATTCCTAAACCCAGAAGGACCTCATCAATACCTCTTATTGCATCCAGACTTGTAACGACGAGTGCCAGATTTACTGCTGTGCGTTTACTGTTCCTTTCCTCCACCAGCAGGAATGGAGAATCTGTCGCTCCCATTAGACAGACAAATGAAACGGCTGCATGGAAGTGATATTTATATTTCCTTGTGTTTTGTGTATCTAGAGTGCATTGCATCAAAGTGAGTAAGGAGCGTGAGTAGAATGGCGTTAGGGAGATAATGAAGACGGTCTTTAAGTTGGATGGTCACTAAATGTGTTGGATTCATGACACCAACAAAAAGAAATGTTCCTATCTACCCTTATTGTTTTATCTTTCTCTTTAGATCAATAAACTCACTCTAGTTGCTTTACTCTGCTTTGGACTGTACAATTGAATTATGCCCTGTGCTTCCCTCTGTTTCCCAAAGCATAATGCAGAAGATTCTCTGGGTCGTTACAGGAAATTCAACTTCATTTAATTTACAGGTGATTTGCATTGCCAGCATCCAGTCTCAGTGCCTTGCATCTCCATTCTTTTTATTCCTTACTCTTTTTCAGAAGGCAGGGGGCTCATTTTATACCTGAGCTTTGTGTAGTGACCTACATCTTCCCTTACACAGAGAAAAAGAGACTGAAGCTCTCTCCTATTTAGTCTTCATCCTGCTTCGATTTTTTACTTTCTCTTGATCCTTTCTCAGGCCCTATAAGTTTTTTAAGGTAACAGTAGCAATAGCACTGAGAGATACAGATCTGTTGTGAATTTCCATGTCTGTTGTTCTGAATTCTTTACTGTAATTAGTAAAAGTACTTCCTGGTTGGTTGTATTTGGAAAAGTGATGCTACAACATCCAAAATTCTTGCCTCAATTTTTATATCAAATATATGGTATCTGACTTGCAGTATAAATCAGAAGTTGTTGGGGGTATTTTTAATCCACTAGACCTCTACGAACTGTAAACAAGCTGGTTTTATCTGCCTCAATGGTTGCAGTAGTTTGTTGTGGCAGACTGGAGTCCACGTCACTGTAACTTCTGCAGTGCTAACTCCTGCAGGCAGGTTTGGGGGCTCGTTGCACTCAAACAGGCATCTGAAGCCTACTTATTCTGTTAGAAGGAATTTATTTTCATGTTCACTGACAATTGCATTGGGCTTCAGTGTAAGGTCCAATTTAAATTGAAACGGCTTCACCCTCACCCCATGTCACAAACTGGAGAAGGAGGGATAGGAGGAAAGCAAAAAGGGAGAGGTTTCCTTCTGTTTCCTCCATCTCTAGAAGGAAAGGTGGGCAGTTCCCCAGATACTGTTTCACCTCTCGTTTGGAAAAGCAACCCAAAGGATCAGCTCACACAGCTCTAGCTATGGACACCACCCCACTGTTCCAGCACGGGGGCAGGCACAGCCACAGGCGGGACTGTGCACAACAGCGCAGGAGTTTCTCCCCAGGAACTGGGAGACAACAGCTGCAGGGAGCCCTCCCTGGCTTTGTTGGGGTGGTTCCCTTGGCCAGGAACCCACCCCTTTCCAGTCCCTGCCCCCCTTGTGCCCCAGAGCTGCTGCCCCTGGGCCTAGGCTCATCCCCTGCCCAGGGAGCCATGGCAGGGCTCTGCTGGCCCATGGGTGTCTGTGGGGGCTCTTCAGCCCCGGTACTGCTGCCACCAGAGCAGTCTCCCCCAGCCTGTGCCATCCCAACGCTGCGTTTGCTGTGCTGGGTGCTGTGGGCTGTCCTGCTGAGCAGGGTGTGCTAGCTGTGCATGCTGGCCCTCATTTGTCCTTGCCCTAAATCCTCTAAAGTCTGCCAGGACAGAACACGTCTCACGTACTGATCTGGCAGCATTTTGTACCCAGGGCTTGTTGTTTTACTGAGTGGTGGGACAATTTATCAACCTATATCTAAAGTACCTTCTTCCCTGGAGACCGATGTTTAAATTTAACTGCTTAGAACATTAACTTCTTTCACTAATACGAACGATCAAAACTTGTAATTGCTCGAGATATTTTATTTTGAAAAATGGTTATAGTGTGTGTAATGTCACTAATTACCTATGAAATTTCAGATGCATGTTTAATGGTCACAAAGAGGTTTGTTTACCTCAGTATAATTTAGATTCTGCACTAAAATACTGTGTTTCCACTCTTTGTTTAATTATTTCAATACTGCACTAAGAATCCTATTTCCCACTTGCAGCCAGTCAGATTCTGGCCCACAGAATAAGATAAATGCTGACGACATGATTACCATCCCGTGTGAAATGGAACTACTGTGTAACTTGTTGGGAATTAGATGTTGAGAAAAAAATAGTATTTTTTTCTTTCCTTTGGTTTTACTTAATGCTTATGAAGCATTTTCTTGGCTCACTCAATAGTGGCCTCAGGAAAACTGTCTGTGTAGAAATGATATTAAAAAATTTCAAAGCTGCTAGTGCAATACAAAATATTTCTTAAAAATGTTAAAATGTCCCAAATAAAAAATTTGGAGCACATCAGCTTCGTGTTCCTACACCTATTTTGCCATATTGGGAGAGTTCCATGTGCCTGACCAGAAAACACTGGCATACATTTCTATTTAAATATATTTTTCTGTCTCCATCTCCCTATTGTTCTAAGTGATATATTCCATCCAAGATGAATTAAGCAACATACTTCTCATCTCTGACATTTTCCTTCTTATGGTTAAAAAATAAGTATAGACTGGTATTCCACAAAAGTACACACTGAATCATTCTCATTAATTAAGGATTGCTTTTACATCCACTCCAAATTACTTTAATAATAGTCTTGAGATTATCTGTTTTGTTAAGATGAAATATATGAGCAGCTGTGTTACTCCTACAGCTTTTGGCGAGTTGCAGGAATGCAGCACCTATGTGCAGCACCAGGGTCCTGTGAGAGCAGACTCAGCTGCTCTTCCATGCAGTTCTTTCACCTGCCCGGGGCCTGATTGCACAATTAATATTCACATTAGTATTTGCTTTATTGTTCCACTGTTACACTGCAAGCAAATACTTTGGGCAGCTTGGTAAGACTATCAGAGCTGGGTCCTTTGTGGCATTTTTTTCATTGAAGAGCCTGGAGCTGGTGGTATTAATCATCTCCTTAATCAAGCTTGTGCCTAAACACCTTGCTAAACTGAAGCTGTGGCATAGAGACCACCATAAAATCCTCCTGGCTGCAGATAAGAGTCTGAATACCAGCACAGCCTACCTGACCTTTGGACAGTTTCTGTATTAGCAACAATGAGCTGCTGCTAACTGAGATAGTGCTGTATTGTAGTGACTCAGATCCTTTTTCATACTGAGAGCCATGCTGACACCAGTAACAGCAGAAATGCTGCTTGGGTGGCTGCTTTCTCTCATGTCCACAAGGAAAATACCTTTTTTTTAGGATTGTCAACATGCTGATGACAGTCACAGCACTACACTCACTTTGACCAAGCCCCTTGTGCTGATGCTACAGTGTTTTCAAGAGCTGGTAGGGGCCTGATGTCTTCTTAAGATAGTTTTCTATATGCATCCCACTTGGAGTTCTGATCCAGCTCCTGGCTCCCAGCCACTTCTCCTGTCTCTGATATTTATCTTGTCAGTGACCAGCAGGTTAAGCTACTGCAGCAGATCTCACTTTACCATGTCAGCCAGGCTTGAGCCAGTCCCAGAGGCTGCCAAGCCTGAGGTGACAGTACACAGAGGATTGGGCTCACTGGGGAATGGACTTTCAGATGCTGATTGAGGCCCACTTACAACCCTTTCATAAAGCTCTCTTTCTATATCTGAAGTTTATATAATACTCCCAGCATAATCACTGAAACGTGCTCAGTTTCTATGGTGACGGGTGCTGGTGGAGAACTCTGAGACAGATGAATTGGAGAACAAAAAGGCTCAGGAAGCCGAGAGCCCCAAGTTCACTGTGCAGAGCTAATTTGTCTGTGCAATGTTTAAATAATAGGATGAGAAACCTACAGGAAAAAGTAAAACAGATGTAACTAACAACAGATCTCATCTGGTACTAGCAAACCTAACCAATGTTCCTCCCGTGTTCTTTTATTTCTTGAATGTTAAAAATAGTTGCACAGGCTTAAGGATGCAATAGAAAAGTTGGCAGCAGATCTGGAACTGAAGAGTCACTGAAAAGTGGTCTGAATTTGAGATCAGGATTGATAAGTGTTAGTGGGAATATCTGTGGGATCACTGGAAATACTGGGAAGATGCAAGGTGGTATAAGAGAGGTATGGGATAGCATTAAGCAAAAGGACAGAGCCATAAGGGAGGAGAGGTCAAGCACCCTTGTACCAAGTCCATTTAACATTTAGTCCTCTGCTTTTCTCTTACTCTTCTTTTTGTGAGTATTTAACTGAACGAGTATCACAGATATAAAGAAAAGGGCTGTTCAAGTAGCAGGGAAGTCCAAATCACTCTACGTTTGCTACGAAAATTGAAGATTTTTTAAGCAGGGAAAAAAAAATCTGTGCACACATTTTCCACGCCTTTGCAGTTGGTGCCAGCAGTCATTCCAGCTTGCCATGGTTTGAGCAAAGTTTCAAATATTTCTGTCGCTTTCCTTGCCTGGTATCACTTTGTGTTTCCTGTAGCGCTGTTGCTGTGATAGTCACTGTGCTGTTTGGGAAGCATTATGTGCTTGACTAACCTCCCACTATTTAGGTTCAACAAAATGCATTTCCTCAAGCTCTGTACAGTAAGATTTGCAGCTCCTGTAACAAAGCAAGGGGAGGATGGGTTTGCGTTCATTGACCACAGCCCTGCAGCTTTACATTCTGCAGCAGCTCGTGGCAGAACTCTAGGAGGCAAATTGCAGCTTCGTTGTGTCTCTGAGCACAAGTGTAGTCACTGGTGGCTTAGCAAAATCCATTTCCCTGTCAAAAGTCAGTAAAGATTGTAAGTGCATCTGTTTGGAGAATAGCAGCCTAATCTGTCTGTTTGATGTTTATAACTCATTCACAGCTAAAAGTTGACTGTGTCCATCTTATATGGGGGAAAGAGAAGAAAAACATTACGATTTGGAATAAGACATGGGACTAAGAAAAGCAAAGCTTATGCATTTTGCTTCTAGCTCTGTTGTGAGCTTTCACACAGTATTCATTTGAAACCATAAGGCTGCGTGTTGTCTGAACCTCAGATATGGATTGGAAGAAAAGGAAAAAAGAAAAAGCATTCTTGCCCAGTAGTTCGAGAGACATATGGTAGACAAAGATTTATTGGGTTTATTGCTGGTATTAGTTCAGCTGCGACAGACAGGAAGAGGGAGAAGGGATTCTTTGCTCTTTTTGTATCCATGTGCTTCTCTATATGCACCACTTAAATATGTTGGAGGCATTTTGCGTACAAAGGGAACAAATATTTGAGACCTGAAGGAAAGCCAGGAGAAATACCTCCTGTTTTTTTCACTGCTCTGATAGCAGCTTGGTCCCAGATCCAAGTCTGAGCTCAAGAACTCATTTTTCTCTTTGGCCGGTGTACATGTGTCCTGGAAAGCAGCTCTACCAGTGCATCCCGCTGAATTTCCTGAAGGATTGGAGTGGATAGGACACTCATTAGGTTAAATGTAACTTCTCTAATTGGTTTGTCATTAGTGTGTTCCAGCAGTGTTACAAAGTGCACAGGACAAGATTTGGCAACTGTACCTTGTTTCTGAGTTCCCTATTTTACTGGAGGCTGCCAGCCCCTAAACATCTCTGTAATATGGCAGAGATGGGACCAGGAGATTAATAAAGTTTTAAAATCCCTTCCTAAGCATTTTGTAAACTCTAATATGATGTGACTCAATAATTACTAGAAACCTCAGAGAGACAACTGTTCAGATGGAAGAGTTTTTAATAAACCTCTTAACTTTGTAAGTGAAGTGAAGTGAGCAAAACTCTCAGGAGTTTCATTGATCCTTGTCTTTTTAAATGGTATCGTAGCATTCATGTTTGGTTCATTGAATGTCTTGTCTAAAAAAGATGCTGACTCTAAATATGATCTTGACAGGGAAACCAAAATATTGGAAGCTTCACCTAAATGGAGGGCTACACTGAGCAAGCATTTCTAGCTAAGGGAAAAATCAGTATTTCTACCTAATCCCTTCTGGAGAGAGGCATTGCCTGGTGAAAGACTGTCCCTGCAGGAATGCCTGCTGGAGGAAGAAACAAACATCAAGCCTACCAGGCTTTTAATATTTGTCTAGAACCATCTAGAATTCAGTGCCTTTAGAATTCAACCAGTGTGTCCCTCCGGGAGGGACAGAGCACCAGAGTCATATAATGCCCATTATAGGCTGCATCGTTAATCCTGGAAAGTGCTTATGGTCACATTCCTGTCTTCTGCTCTGTGATACATCTTTCTGCTCATTTTTACTATCCTAAAAACATGTTCAGGAAGTGACTTAAGTTGATAAAAAGTCTTTTTCAAAGGGACTAAAACTCTGAAATTAAAATGCTTACAAATCATTGGGTTTTTGTGAATTTGAAAAAACCAAGATCAGTGTAGGTATTGTACAAAATGAATTAAGACTTTAAAAATGCAAATGCTTTCCTTGAGGTGTACTCATGAAAATGTTATTCATGTGGCAATTGGATAAGACTGTAATATACTTTTTGTTTTCTCATCTTTGTGACTTCTGTATTCCATTCCCCTGTGTCATGGTTTAACACAGCTTGGGTTCTAGTTAAGGAAAAATCCACCAGGGTCAAATCTTGTGATTTGAGTGGGACACCCTGCTATAGAGCAGTTTCTCAGGTATAGCTAACTGGTTGGAGGTGGAGGAAAGGAGGTGGGCTTTTATTTTTTGTCTCTGAGTTTATACTCACTGCTTAGCTTTTCAGTTGTTGGGGCTTTATTCACGAGTGAGTAGATTGTGAGACATCACATTGTCTGAACTACTTAGTATGAGTCACCATTTGTAAACTGTTTATTGAACTGAGCATAAACAATAAGTTACATGGAGTAAATGTACAGAATAAATAACTCCTTTTAGATTGCTGTAAGCCCTTCAAAAGTCTTCATTCTACTGAGGTAACATTCTCTTGTAAATTGATGTATTCAGAGCACAGTTCTGATACTACTGTCATTTAAAGCAGCATGAAAAGCAGCAACTCAAACAGTCAGAGTACTCAAATTGCTGTGAAAGGCAAATGTCAAAGGCGCTTATGAGCTACTGTCTTCAGGATGTGATTTTGGAGCAGTGGCTGAACGTGCAGGACACACAGGTCTGGCTTGGTGTGGTAAAGTCAGCTCAGGTTGAATTCCCAAGCTGACTGTATCCCTGTTACACCAGCCATTCCAAGGCAACAGGAAAGAAGCCAAACAGCTGCATTAGGGCTGAGCCATTCCCCTTCTTTTTCCCTCTTCTGCTGAGTAGCTGTGATATTTGTTGTGACCAGGGAATTGTGGGGTTGTGCATCTGATGTCGTTTATTCAGCTGTGGTCCTCACATATCAGTGCCTGGAGTTACTGCCATGTGCTGCCTGTGTTCCACCCCAGCTCCAAGCACTGTGGATGTGCCAAAGGCAGACGTGCCTGGGGGAAGCTGTGGTGCTGCATGTGGTACAAGTCAGAGAGGTCCTCACTAAGGGGTCTGTGCAGCCACCCTGCCTGGTCACAGTAATGCTGCTGCCACTGCAGGCACCATCTCTGACATTAAAGGTTTCCTGCCTTGCCTCCAGCTGCCTCCCTAAAAACACTAAGGTCTTGTAAGCCTTTGTCTACCTGCCAGGCTCATGAAGGTGTGGCAGCCACTAAGGTATCTAAAATTATAGATGCATGTGTTCAGGAAAATGAATTCCACTCAGGTGTCGTAGCTGTTGTAGCTACTCAGTTGTAGCTCTGACCTTCCAGTTTTCCTGTAAAGGAATCAGTTTCCGAAGTCACACCTTAAGCCTTTTTTCTCCTATTGTGGAGTCTCATCCTTCTGTTGCTCTCTGAAAAATGCAAAATCTGCTGCACTCGCTCTCTTGTTCAGGAAACACCACAGGCCTGGCTTCAAAATCTGCAAATTCCTGCAAATCTGTGACAGATGCAGTGACTTAAACATGTTTTTAAAGCAGTTATTCCTCTCTGTTTCACACTTTGTGAAGTATAGCTGGGCTACCACGCAGAGTTCGAGGCTCCCCAGTACACAAAAGGTGTTGCCAGCGAATGCAGTGTGGGCCACCAGAGTGACCAGAGCGCACGGACTGGGAGCAGAGCCCGGGGGGATGCACTGGGCTTGCTCAGCTTAAGGAGTCTAAGAGGAGGTCTTCAGCTCCCTGATGGTGGAGAGAAGGTAAAGCCAGATTCTTCAGGGGAGAAAAAGAGCAAGAGCTAATGAGCACAATTTGTAACATGAGATATTCTGGTTATGAAAAAAACCACCGCGAGGGATGTGGTGTAGGAGGATTTCCAGAGAAACGGTGGAATTTCCATCATTGGAGGCAGCTCAGAATTTGACTGGACAAGGTCTTGAGCAATGGGATTCAAGTTCACCCTGCTTTGAGCACAGGGTTAGAGCTCTCAAGGTCATTCTAACCTGAATTACATTGTAATTCTAATCACTGACCTGAATAAGAATAGGCCTATGAGCACACTTCCTTCTTTTTACCAAATCTGAGCCCCAAGGACAATGCAATACACCTTCAGGATCTATCAAACTGGCTGCAGTACTGTTTTGACTGTAAATTGCAATCACTCTTTAACTGAGTTTCCCAGGTAAATCACTGCAGGACTCTTAAGCTTTTAGAGCTCCAAGTTGTCAGTGTTATTCAAATAAGAACACTCTGCTCGAGCTCACTTGGGAAATTAAATAACTGTAACTGTGACGTGTGTACTGGTCCAGTAAATCTACTGTAATTCCTTCAGAGACTCTCAGAGGGGCATTATGTCATGTACTACCTTCATGTGTGATCCTTGGACTCAAAGTTTTGGGGTGAATCGGTAACACAAACCTCCGGACTTGCATTCAGTGGACTTCACAGTTTTACTGCAGTTGCTATCTTTCCATGGGTGTTTGCTATGCTTTTTGCAATGTTTCCATGAAGTTTTAATGAATGTTTGTGTTTCATACAATTTAGTCCTGTCTTGTTCATCATGCAGTTCAACAAAAACATTCCTTCCAGTTAAAATCCTAAAGAACTAAGAGCAAAAATGTTTCGTGTAATTGTTGAACTGCAGCATTTGCCCATTGTAGTGATCTTGTACTGATCCTCTCCCGAGTGTTATAAACTGTAGTTTCAAATCATATTATAAAGGTGGGATTTGTTGTTCATTTCCTTGGTGGATGTTGTCAAGGAACACTCCTGCTTGTTTTCTTATACTCTTGCTTTAACCCTATCTGGGCAAAATCTTAATTTTGTCCCATTTTTCTTATTCTGAAATATTTTGAACAAGTACCTTTGATAGTATTTAATTTTAAAGAAAACTGACACAATCTCTTAAAAGCTCTGATCTTGAACTCACAATTCTGAGGGTAATTTTTCAAGTCACATAAATAGTATGAGGCCATAATCCCACAGTGTATGGGATGAGTTGGCCACTTTATTTGTATGAAGGAATGTCCAATCAGTGGTTTTCTCCATGGTACCTAATTTGACAAAAACCCAGAAAATTCAGTAATTTTTCTATAACATTAGATTTAAAAATAGAACACAGCTTGAGAAACGCAAAAGGAAATCTATACAAATACCACTATTATTCAAGTATATGAGTCCTGACAACACCTCTCTTTTTTTCTCCAAAAGAAACAGCAGTAAGTAACTGAGATCTGTCAAATGCTTTTGCATGGTTCATTAGCTATATTGCCTCCACATTTTTACATTTTTTAAACATTTTAAGTGCAGTCACTCAGATTTTGACAAATAGAGCTTTGCTTCTCATTTTAAAATGTGTCATTTACAAAGGAAAACTGGATCCTGAGATTTCTGATCAGACTGAGTTTTTCACAGAGATTTTGGAAATAATTTATTTGTCCTTTGCTTGGACAAATCCATGAATAATCACACTCTCTGGGAAAAATGCCATCATTTCAACCGTTCATCATTTCATGGCAACATTTTGATCTCCTCCCAGAAAAAGCTTCTTTTTTTGAGTAGAAGACATTCAAGAGAGCAATACCAGCTAGTCTTCAAAGGGCATAAATATCCATGTCCTGCGGTGGCCAGCTTCATTTCACAGTCCCCAGCACCAGCTCAGACGGTTCTGTTTAACTTCAGCTGTCGTCACACCATATACAACAAACTCTGCTGATGCTTTTCCATTATGGGTTTCAGTGGCATGGCCAACTCAGCTCATGTTGCAGAAATTATTTAGGTTCTTTAAGTGGTACAAGAGTATTTTGAAATAAATCTTTTGCCACCACTTGCTGTAGCTGAACAAGCAATAATATTAAATCTGTAGAAGTCCTATAGGATAAATATAGTAAATGATGGAAATAAAATCTTATCATCAGATAGCAACAAAAAATCAATCACATCACTGACTTCCCAGTGCAGATTATGCTTGCATTGGTATTTCAAGCATTTTCCCTTTAAAATTAACTGGTAATTTCAAGTCACACTTTTATGTACCTTATTTCCTGCCCCTGTTTGAGCAGGAGGTGGGACCAGATGACCCACTGTGGTCCCTTCCAACCTGACCTATTCTGTGATTCTGGGAATTTGGGGTCTGGTTTTGGAGTTTTGGCTGAACCAGTCGTGGAGTTATGTGCAGCTCAGCAGCTCAGGTGTGGCTTCTGTCCAAGCTTTATGGTGGGGAGGAGGTTGTTTATTGGAACGGGAGACAGAGGACAAAGAAGGAGTTTGGATCACATGTTGGTCATTAAGCTCAGAAAGGTGATGTGGTCATTGTACTGAAAGACACTGAAGTTCCCCAAAGTATTTTTCTCCTATGCCAATCTCTAAAATAAATCTGTTCCTTTTTCCCACTCTCTGAATTCCAAATACAATGCTCCAGTGTAGAATATGGAAGTAATACACTCAGTCCTTCTTGGATCTCTTCCAGCTCTAAGGAAAGAAAAGGAGCTGATCAGCTCCTCTGGCTTGGGAAATGCTGGGTTCAATATTTTAATTATTTATTTGTTGCACAGGAACCACTGTGCTACAGTTACTGTAATGTTTTGATTTATTGCTTCTAAAGTTCTTCAGTGCATTGGCATCTTCTCAAAGCTCTGCTCTATCCTGGAAAGTCTCTGACACAGAGCAGTGCAGAGTCCTAAGAAATCTTCTGGAAAACAAAGCTGAAATCTTGATGAATTCTGTATTTGCAGGAACTGACAATTCCCAGCTGTTCTCCTCTTACTACCAATGCACTCTTACAGAACAGCAGAATATAATATTAAAGGTAAAGGCTTCATCTGTTTATTTTATGTGATTCCTTGCTAGGCGATCCAGAGATGTCCTACAGAAGTAAGGAAAGCTGGGGAGGAATGTCTTGCAATGTGCAGTCGCAGGTCACGGTTATTTTCTGTAGTTGTGAGTTTAGGAATGAGATTACACCTGCTGTGTGCACCTGAGCTAAACCCCCTCATGCTCAGTGTAATGTTCAGTTAGAAAATAAATGGGTATAATTGGAATATTACCCTACTTTTCCCAAACATGGGTGGGCTTGCTGTTCTTGGCAGAACTGCTGCCTCTTTTAACTCTTGCCTCTCCTTGCATCTCTCATGCTGTTCCATAATCAGAGCTGGCAAAATTAAGAAATTATGGAAAAATCTCATTCATGACACATGGTAAGTTTGTGCTGACCTTTACTGCTTGCTTTTTTTTTTTCCTTTGGCTGTTGGGAAAAGAGAAATCAGGGCCTAATCTTCATCCCAGAGTGTTTAGCAGCTGCACAGTGCAGTTCATCTGCAATACCAAAATGTGTTTTTGAATACAACCTGAACCCAAGAAACAATATGAGTTGGAAAAAAGTCAATAGTAGGAAAGTTTTCAGTGTCATTATAAACATTTTTTTCACAAAGGTGCGATCCTCTTTACTTCTGTTCTTGGTTCCTAAGTTTTCCTCATGCAGACTAAAGGGTCTTTTGAGGGGAGGAGGCACCTTGTCTTGTTTTGCTACCTGCCTACACTGTCCTCGATGAGACCTCAGTATCTGGTTAGTTTATTTGAAAGTCTAGATAAAAGCTGAACTGTTTGGAAAGCCTGGATCTTGGTTTGAAGAAAAGCATCTCAAGAGATTTTGGTTTTTTCAGCCAAAGGAAGTTAATGTCAAGCTTTATTCAGATAAAAAATCTCCCTGACTGGGACGTCTTTGGACAGCTGTAATATTTGTAGCAGTTCTTTTAAATCATCACTTCTGCCAATTTGAAAATGCCATGGTATAAAGTTTACAACCTTTTTTTTTACAGTGCCACCCATTGTAAATGCTGCTGTACCAAGGAGTCAGTTAATATGGCATTATATTACATGTTATCTCTTGTGACAGTGGAAGTAGAATAATATCATAGCTGGAATATGTCATGTTGGCTTGAAATTTCTGTGCAGATTGTCATTGCTTTGCAATTTGCATTCAACTTTTAACAAAAACGTTAAGCAGTCATTTTTGATGTACTGCTTGATTTCAAAACAGAATTCTCAGGAATGCAGTGATTTGTGCTTTCTAGCTAAGCTAAAATCAAAGCAATAAAGAATTCTGTTGTGTGAGATGGTTACTGATGGGGGTGAGTTTTGCCTTCCTGGGCTTTGGAACACGTATTCCAGTAACACTAAAGAACTTTGCAAAATGACCTGTGATACTGCAGAGGAGCATGGTGCTTTCACAATTGCTGTTTGAGCCTATCTCACAGACTATCTGTGCCTCTCTCTGTCACCTGAAAGACTCCGTGTATTTGATGAAATGGGTTTAATGTGTAACATTATATAATTGCCAGCCTCTGTGACTGTACAAGACATCTTGGCACAGTGGCTTTCAAAATGATAGGTAGTAAATGGAAAGCTATAATTGAAATTAATGGGAAGTTTGCTGCTTTTCAGTAGGATTTTGTATAATAGTAATAAACACTATACAGGATATTGTTTGCATTTTAAACCTGCTGCCTAAAAGAGTTCTCAGTATGGGTCATACAAGTCCTGAAATCAAAATGCTTTTAAACTGCATGGAGACAGAAGATATGAAGTGCTTGTTCCATTTTCTCTCTTCCTTTCAACTCACCTAAATGCACAAGCCCTGTTCCACAGACCCTGTCATTCATGTGAAACTAAAAAGCTCTGTCAACATGGAAATTCTCCAGACTGTCAATTCCCTTAACTAATCCAATTTCTACAGACAAAGCATCTGCTGTGCTTTTAGCAAGTGCTGTATTTGCTGATAGGAAGGGAGAAAGATATTGGTGGGGGATCAGGTCTGGGATCTTCCGTAGGAATCAGAACTCCCTTTGCAAATAACTAGTAAAAATAAATATCAAATAACAGCTGGTTGGGTTAAAGAAAAGCATTTGGAGATTCTCAATGAGAACCTGTGTTACAGTTATAAGGAATGTATGTATCAATATATATCAAGGAAACTGTAGAATAAGAATTGGCCTGAAAACCTGATGGTGGTACTGATGGATCTCGTGGAATAATCTTCCTTCAGTGGCAGGATCCTTCAACCCCTCCATGAGCAGATAGCACTCTACATCCTGCTTTCAATCTTTTACTCCTTCCCATTGAAATGAATAGAGCTTCTGCACCATTGATTTCGAAACCATTTTATGTAGCAGGAAGAATATATAATAATAGTAAAAAGACATTATAGTAAGAAAAATAGGTTGTTTGTGTGTTACACATGACTCAGCAGAGCCCGTATTTTGTAACTATTCAAAGCTCCTTTGGCAATTAATCCTTTTCCCAGTAAAGTCTTGGCCTCAGGCACCTTGCCATATGTTTGAGGTGGGAATGGTGCAATGGGAAACCTACAGCTTTCTACAAGGCTGAAATAAAGCAGGAGTTGCAGCACTCTGATACAGATTAAAATCACTAATTAACTTTATTGTTATTTAAAATGAATTTTGTATTATGTCGCCTAATCCCAAGAACCTAATTTTGCTGCCTTAACCAATGTCAAGAAAGAATAATGAGTGATCCACTCAGGGATAAAGTGTATGTACTAAAATGTTTTCAGCTGTGTGTTGTGTGGAGCAGAGAGAGGCAGCTAGCTGAGCAGGAGAGGTACAGCTGAGCAGGAGAGGTACCTGCCCATCTGTCTTCTCTTCAACTGAAATATCCAAATTCCTTCTTTCCATCTGAGTGTTGTCCCTTCCAGCCCCTCCTGATCCTGCATGCTGACTTGGTCCTTCCCCACAGGGTGCCAGAGGTGCTGTTCTGCCCCTGCTGCCCTTTAGCACAAGTTCCCAACCTGGCCGTGGCAGCAGAGCCTCACAGCGGGCTTCGGACAGGGATTGCTTCCAACACTGACTGATGGGAATTCAGAAGACAGATTACCGTCCTAGTATTTCAACCTTCTGCTGAGTGCAGATACCACCTGGTGCTGCTCACACTTTTGTATCAGGAATTATTTGTTTCGGTCTGATGTGCCCTTGTCTTTTCACTGTAGCTGTAGCATCCCTGATAGGAGCAAACAGGCAGCAGGGACAGGTTTTTAAAAGTATCGAAGTGCCCAGCGAGGCAGAAAATCACACTGCATGTTGGGCTTTGTATTTAGGTGCCAGATATCTTTAAAAATCTCAACTCTAAAGCTTCAGTTTCTGAAATTGCACTTGTATCAGAATTCCAGCTGTTGTCCAGAGGAAACTCATCTAAAGACGAGTGAGGAAGAGGAGGGATCAGTTGCACAGATGTTTGGGTCTTACACAAAGAGATTGCAAGTTTTGCAGAAAGTATATCCTAAAGATTAAAAATAGGAACAAACCCTCCAAAATTTCAGCTTTTAAAAAATTCTTATTTTAAATTGATCTAGTGCCATTCTTTGCATTTTTTGAGGTCTAACTAATTTTTGAAACCTTGGCTTTGTTTCTAAATAAATACCAGGGTTGAATCATTGCCCTCCTGCTGAGGTATATACAGACAAGGGAGATTTTAGCACAAAGTAGCAGCCTCATGTCTGACTATCTCCATTTTTGGCAGCTTACGTCTCATTCTATTATTCAAGCATGGGGGCAGGATTTGAATGTAGAGTGTTGGGGGTTTATTTTAGTTTGTTTAATTATCAGCTTAGAACAAAAAATAGTGCAAGTCCTGATTTCCTTTAACACTAAGGGTCCTATTCGTAGAATCCAAGCTACAACCAAGAGAGAATTGCATAACTTAGGAACGTAATAACTGTAATTACTGCAACAGCGAAGGTCTCTGGGTTCATCACTATTATTTCCTCATTTCCCTTTTACTTTTTTCCATTTGTGCATATAGTCCTACTTTATCCATTTCATCTCTGAACATCTTCTCTTGTTATAAGCATGAGTGGATTTGCTGTCCCTGAATTAAGCAGGACACCACCATTTCCTGAACGTCTCTTTTTTTTTTTTTTTAAATGCTGTAACTTTTCAGTGCTTCCTTCTTCTGCTTCAAATTTTTGTTTGAATTTTTAATCAGTAGGGATCCACTGAGAGTGGTGGCATTCCCGTCACCAGCTGTCCTTAAAGCGATGTCCATGGAATCCTTCCATGGAAAAGCATTTACTCACCTTGCTCTTCACAATATTAATCTGGCTAATAAACAATTGCTGTATTTGCACTCAACCCTTACTTGTTCATGGCTATTTAGCTGTTACCCCTCTACCTTAAATCTGGTGTATTTTGGGGTCGTGGATCTTTCACCACATCCTGGAGGTTGACAGCTGCTTCCACTTAAGAAAGAAGCCTCGTCTCTAACAGCAGGTCCTGTTGTGACACGGAGCGCTGTCTGCAATGTCTCCAGTACACTGAGGCAGGTTATCCACGGCACAGCTTAGATTTGCTCCCACAAAAGACCATTACCAAGACAGCTTAGAATTATCTCCTGTACAACATCAGATTTTGAAGTATTTGTCTATTTAGGTCAAAAGCAATGCTACCAGATCAGGGCAAAACTATTTAAGAGGCTGTTTGGTTTGCACCCTCATTTATCTCAGTGCTGCACTCTGCTCAGTGCAGTTTCTAAACTTGCTTGAGTGAGGCTTCCCTTCCATCAGATGAGGCACTGAGGCTGAGAGAATTAAATAACTTCTACTGAACCGTAGCAGACACCTGCATCTGCCCCAAATCAAACATAAGTCTTCTAAATCCCGTATCAGCAAAGCCAGCGTAAGTCATCCCTCAGAAAAAGTCAAGTTTCTCGGTATTCAGGATTCCTCAGAATTTGAAGGGGACCAGTTTTGGGAGATGTTTGTCTGCTTCTGTTTTAAAAATTCATGTCTTCCCAACACATTTTATCACAGCGTGTCATAGAAACAATATGACTGACTGGCAAAGTGACATTAATCTAGGATGAAGTGTCAAAACAGGGCTTTCTCTCAAACCAGGAAACCTCTTAGTGGTAAGCAAACTTACAAGAACAGGGCTAAGAGAAAGCAGGTCAGATTACTTTTACTTATGCTCCAGTTTGGAATAGAACTTTGGTAATAATGCCATGTCATCTTTCTCAACAGTTTTGTTTATCTGGCGGACTCCCCGCACAAATGCCTTTTCTTTTACCAGTATTTAGAATGTAAATTTTTCATTTGACCTGAAGGGTTTTCTGGAACATTTTCATACTTGTCTTTCCAAAGAGCTTTGTGACTGGTGCAAGTTTTCATTCCTCCTGTGGGATTTTGGAGGGAGAATTCACGTATTTTCAACCCTGCCTGGTGCATTATCGTGTCAGGAGCCCACACGCAGTGGAATTGCTTGGGCATGGTCGTGATGGACCTGCCTTACACCTGGGTTTTTCTCCCAGCTGGGAAAGGGCTGGGAAGCAAAACCCAGCTGGGAAAGTGCTGGGAAGCTGTGCAGTGAAGATTTAGCTTCAGCTGATCCAGCACAGGTGAGAAGGCTCAGCAGCTCAGACACCGTTCAGTAAATACCGGAGTGAGCTCCCCAGTGTCCTGCTCAGCAAAGACCAGGGGACCCAGAGTGGGTTTAAAGAAGCAGCTACACAAGCAGAAATGCTGGAAGTAAAGTCAGTCTTTCCATGGGTTTATAGCTCAGCAGCAATCGTGGACCCTGAAAGCTCTGTCTCTGACTGAGTTTAAAAGTGCTTGCTTTGACCTGTAAACCCCCTCAGGCTCAGTAAATTAGAACTAACGTTTTTTTCTTACAGTCATCCCTTACCTGAGGAGAGATGCTCTGAGTACAGCCACTTTGGGAAAAAAATTCCATTAATATTTTATATCTAAATGAATAATAAAAATAAGCATAATATTTGAGGACATGAGAGATTAGTCAAAAGTAATTTAAAATACAGATGCGCATTTTAATGTAAATGAGTACGAGCTATTATGACTAGTCTGGATAGAATATTATGTCACTGCCTAGATAAACTGCTTTCCTGCGGGTCTCCACAGTGAAATCGGAAGTGTGGAATGGATTAGAAAGAACGTGGAAGGCAAAGCCCCTACACTCTGGTCAGTGAATCTGTGGGCTGTTGAGGGAAAAAGGAATGAAGTGGGACACAAACTTAGGGCTCTGTTCTCAGTGCAAGCCAAACTTGGTGTTTTGAGGGAAAGGAAGAAGGTTTTTGAATCGTGCATGTTACAGATCAAGCCTGTTAATAATTCAGTTCTCAGCAGTTGGTGCCTGCACATTCTGTGACTCCCTTTACCTGAAATACTTCACTTTCCAAGTGCTAATCTACTGAGCATTGAATACTTGATAATAAAATAATTGAGTTTTAATTGAACTCATAAGACATTAATCCTTATTGCAAATTCTAGAAATAAGAGGGTTTTCAAAGTGCATTAAGCCACAATGTTTTCTTCAAAATATAGGCTAAAGCCTGTATACATATAGAGACATATTTTCAAAATCGTGGGACTCTTACGTGGAGATGTGTAACACCCCTGCAAACAGGAGCTTGGCTTGGAGCAGTGTAATAAATCCTCCAGTCTCTCTGCAAAGGACTTCCCTGCCCCACTGGGGTGTGCTGACTGGGAAAAGTCATAGCTGAGTACTTGCAAGAGCCAAAAAGAGAAAAATTATATGAAGAAGTCAAAAAAACCCACCAACCCTGTTCTAAAGGAGTTTGATTTCTGTCGAAAGGAATTAATTCCCTTTGAAAGGTACTCCCTTCATTGCTAATTAATTCACAGGCACCTAATGTGTGATTTCAATTTAAAGAGCTAATCCCCTTGGGTGAGTTCAAAGAGGGTTTTTAAAAAATGGAACATTTCAAATGCCTGTGAAAACGCAAAGAAAATTGGAAAGGGTTAAAACTTAAAGAGATCTGTTATTTTCCCAAAAGTATTTCCAGAAAGGGTTTGTGGGAATGGGTGTGTATACATGTTTATGTAATACATATTATTCATTTTTATATGTATGATAAGAACTGAATGAGCTGATCTACAATAATCAGGATGTTAACGGAGATTTCTTATTTAGCCTTACAAAGACTTCAACTAGACCTTAAAAAAAAAAAAGTCTTAAAAAATGCAAGACAGAACCGTACCATGTGAACTTCAAAACCTTTACGCATAGAATTCCTGCGGTGCTCCAGTGTGGTCAGGGAATTTCCTATAGAGAGATTTGAAGGGACCTTCTGCAGAACTCTGCCACTGAGAAATGAAGTGCAAGAGCCACAGACAGACCTGCACTTAGCTGGGAGAACTAAACTCAGCGAAACAGTTTTATCCATATACAAAGCACTTTCATTCCAAATGTTGATCTTTGGAGAATAAATATATTTTTTTCACTTTTCTTTTTTTAAATTTTGAAGACTTCAGAGAACAGAATGAACTAAAAAAGTCAATTTCAATAAACAAACAGACATTCTAAAATGGAAATTTTAATTTTTTTGTATCAAGTGACACAAAACTTGTATTTCTTAATTTGAAAATGCATAGAAAAATCAGATGACAGTAGCCCCCCAGCTATTTTAAGAAAGCTGCATATTTTTTAAGAAAATGCAATAAATCCTCCCCAACCTATTGCATACTGCAGTGCTTAAATATATTTATTTTCTGCTCTATTATTTATTAGTTTTGTCCTTCCTTACACTCTCATGCCAGCTTAATTTATCTTTATTCATGATAACTGGAGATGGTGGCAAGGAGTATTTGTTTGAGGACAAACACTTTTGGAAGATAACAAAACTAACTCCTGACCTTCATTTGGGAAGAGGCACTGTGGGAATAATACTGTGAGGAAAAACCCCCGAAGAATTAACAAGATTCCCTGACAAGAGCCTAGAACAAGCCTTGGGATGAGAATCCAGGTACGTGGGAGACCTGCTAGTAATGGGTTTATTTGCCAACTTCCAGTTTAAAAAGTTGAGAATTTCTGGCTGCCTCTGTTCTGTCCCCCAGTCAGACAAGATCTTGGTCTATAAATCTTGAAGTCTTGATGTTTGTTAAACAATTTTTATCCTTGTATGAATACTCCTTATGTAACTAAAAAAAAGCCAAACCAAAACAAAAAATCTTCTTCCCTCGCTGTAAGCAACAACCTGATTTTTACTGGTTAGCAGCTGTGTCCGAGCTCCATGTATGCAAGGAGCCTCCAAATATCCACTTATTACATTGCTGTCCTCACAAAGTGTTGAAAGAGGATACAATAATAGGTCAGGACAGAGAGAATATCAGAAAATCCCAAATAGATTTTTCATGTAGCTTATTGGAATCAAATATATCCTGGGGCAGTGAGAAAGAAAGGAGTTTGCAGTCCAAAATAGAACTTCTAAGATTTTTTTTCATCCTTTTCATAAAGCATCTGAAAGTCTGAGGAAAAGTAGGGGAAAGGAGGATGAAGTAGGAAAATACCTTGAGGGATTAATGTTCGTGTCTCAAATAACACATTCATGTTTTGCAGCTTTCAAGCTTCCCGGTTTGTTTTCTCTTTTTCCTTTTTTGTTCTGGGAATAGCAGGTTTGTTTCCCAGAGTGCAGTGCTTGGTACATCGGGTGGGTGCTGTTCTCGCCGGGGGCTGCCGAGTGCTGAGCCGAGGGCAGAAGTCCCCGCTGCGGACGCACCGGTGCCACCCTGCCCATCGGGGCTGGGCACTGGGGCTGGGCACTGGGGCTGGGGCACTGGGGCTGCGGCACTGGGGCTGGGCACTGGGGTTGGGCACTGGGGCTGGGGCACTGGGGCTGGGCACTGGGGCTGGG
>VXAZ01009911.1:700836-803538 GCA_013399875.1 Gymnorhina tibicen
GGGGTTGGGCACTGGGGCAGTGGGGCTGGGGCACTGGGGCTGGGCACTGGGGCTGGGCACTGGGGCACCGGGGCTGGGCACTGGGGCTGGGGCGCTGGGGCTGGGGCACCGGGGCTGGGGCACCGGGGTTGGGGCACCGGGGCTGGGCACCGGGGCTGGGGCACTGGGGCTGCCGGCTGCTGCCCTCCGCCTCCTGTCCCCCCGCGCTCCCACACCCTCCCAGCCCCGCTTTCCGGAGCCTTGCAGGGGCCTGCATGCACGGCTCCGCTGGTGTCCTTGCTGCGGCTCAGTGCTCCGGCCCAGGGCTCTGCCCTGCCCTCGGGCAGCCTGGCTTCACCTATTACTCTGCAGGGGTTTCCCTGAACTACAGAGAACAAATGTCTCCTGGGGCCTTGTTAATATTATCTGGGTTTGTGCGTAGCAGCAAAGGGTTCAGCTGCCATTTTAAACAGGCTTTCACCGTGTTTCTGTTGATGAGGTGTTCTGTTTTCTTTGTGATCCTGTACTGAGATGTCACATGGATTTCTTGTGTCCTTATCCTCTCTCTTTTCCAACAGAGATGTGTATTTTTTCATGGATATTTTGGTGTTTATTTTTGTGCTATTTATCGTGTCTTATGTTCAGCTTCAGTAATTTATAATCGTATTGGTAGCTAAAAATCACAGTCTGTACCCCAAGTGTTCACATGACATTTTCTATTTTCTACATACAAGCCTTAACTAACACGTGCAAATCAAGACTCTAGACACAAGTGCCTATTATCACAAAGAAAATTGATGCATGTTTCATTCTATGAGTGACTAAATACAGAGCGAAGATTGAAGATGCATAATTTTGGACAAGTAAGTTCAAAAAATATCACGTGTTTTATTTTTATCCACTTCTGATTATTTTTTTTAACTAATTGCTCCTGCTCTGATTCATATCCCTGCAGAGCTGTGTGTGTGTTTGCAGCTCAGCTCTGGCTTCACAAAGTGAGCAGTCAGCAATTAGTCAAAGTCTGAGAAGCTCGCTCAGGATCTCTTCTACAACCATCACTCGGGGCTGCACACAAGGCTGTGACTAAATGTCTTTCTTGGAAATACTTCTTAGAAGCATGAGGCTGAAAACATTCTCCTGCTTCATAATAATTGGTTTTCTGTTGGTGGAAAGGCAAGAACAATTTAGGAATAGCATAAATATCAAGCTCTTTTTGGCATAATAGGGAAGCACTGACTGTAACCAGCAAGTATAGGACACAGTCCTGTGAGCTCACCTTATAAATGTCTATAATACCATCCTCACTTTGACAATTATCACTCAATAGGACATTTTTGCTTCAGAAAAGGCTACAGGCAAAGATGTTAAAAGATGATTAAGGTTGAAAAACCAAGCATGCAGAAATGAAGAAGTACCCTTTATCTAGTTAGCTCACTGAATGCATTGTAAGATAATATTTAATCACACAGCCACACGTTGTGTTTTCTGTGTTTTCTTAGTGCTAACAATTCATTCAGCTTTTCAGGTGAGGGTGCGTAAATACATCTGCTGAGACAATAGCAGAGAACCTGGGGGTTCGGGAAGGAAACTTTTAACCCATTCGGTGCTGTGTTGTCCCAGTAAGCCTGAGTTTAACCCATCTGACTGCTGGGAGGAAAGCAAATCCTCTTTTGTTCCTGAGGAATCTCATGACACAGGTTCTTTTCACCTCTCTTGTGTCATACATAATGCTTGAGAAGTGCAGCAGCCTGTTGAAGGCTGGGAGGGGAAATGGGGTGGGAGAAGTCTGAGCGTGCCTGTTGGAAGGCTCAGGTCCGGGCAGTGACTCCCACATTGCCAGGCAGCCCCGCAAGGCTGGCACAGCAGGGCTGTGGCAGAGGCTGTGGCACAGACTGTACAGAGCAGCAGTGCTGATGGCTGGGCAAGTATTGCTGAGTAATGCAAATGGGGCTGGGGTATTTGACGTAAGCCAGGGGTCCTCCTAAAACATAATAATATCTCTCTCCATACTGGACTTCCCTTAGGATGCAAGCACTTGTTCCTGTGTCTCTTTCTTGGAAATGGATGAACATATTTCTTCAGTGGAATTTTCAAATTCTACAGGAGTTGTTATGACTCCGATATGAATTAGAGAACTGGCTTGATTTGTACCTGATTTGTATATTGGTCTGAATAGACAAAATTTAAAAAATAGTAAGGGATTGAAATCAAAGTTGAACAGGAAGGAATTAAAGACATGGGAACCATCCAGTGCACAGTAAGGTTTTTTTACGTTTCCCTTTTCTCTCTTAAGGACTGTTTTTTCTGTCCTGTCACAAGGAAATGTCATATTTCAGGTATGACAATTGTGTAAAATAATCTCACTTATTTTTTGGGTTTGTAGAGAAGTCACACTCCCTTCCTTCACTACAGTCAGGCAGTCACCTTTAGGATAAAAGGTGACCTTAAACATACCTAGTTCTGTAAGAGCTGGAAAAGGTGTGCCCCAGGATACCACGTCACACTCTCACTTCCTCACAAAGCACGTGGGGTCTCAAATGCTCCTGTCTACAATGTGGAAAGATAAATGAGGGATTAATGCCTATAAATGTATCAATTATTTGGTTTGAGTTTACACCCTTTTGCAAGAATCAGGAAATCTTTTTGTTGCTTGTCTAAAGCAGTATTACTGAGCATATATAATCATTGCTTGTACATGATAGATTTTAAAATCTTTGTTTATGATAAATGTTTATGATAAATGGTATTTTTCTTTTATCACATCTGACAATATAATACAGTAATGCCAAGTGTGACTCAGGCATTGCAGTGATTCAGCAAGCTTAGAAAGTCAACAAGTAGACATAGCTGACTTGAAAAGGGGGACACTGGGCAGAGGTACATCATCTGACTGCATAAAATACAAAGCAATTTCAGTGAAACTGTTATGCATTGTGTACATTTACAGAAAAAGTGCATACAGGTTGACCAAAAATAATATTCCAGAGTCTGATATTGCAGTTATTAAAGTCAGTGACGTATGTACTATAACTTAAATGCAAATAGGACTTGACTTTAACTGCTTATAATTTTCCAAATGTTGAATAGCATGAACAACTGATAGATCTTGAGAACTGAGACATCTACAAGCATAATAATAAAAATCCACAGGATGAAAATGGAGATTTTTGCACAGAAAATCCCTTCTGGTTGCCACTGGGTGACATCAGGAATGGCTGTTTTGAGACAGTAAACTGATGGTCAGTCCAAGTGTGCCTTTTAACAAAGCCTTCTGCGCCTTCAGAACAAATCCTGTCCAAAGACTTTATATTTCAGCTTTGAAAGATGCAGTCAGATTTGCAGAGTAGATGCTCCCAAACACAGGGTACTACTTAGGGAGTTATAAAATAACCAGGCATGGCCTCCTTAAAGGGGGCCAGCCAAGGAGAGAAATATAAAGGTCCCTGAGGCTGAGGGTGGGATTGACAGGAGGAGGAGAAAGCAATAAAAAAGAACTAAATGGAGAGAGACAGATTGAAATTAGATGGCAATTACTGAAAACATATCATCCATGTCCTTCAAATGATGTTCTCTGTGATCCAAGTGCCTGGAAAGATCTAAATACCCGTTTGTCGCCGTTGGGCAAATTTAAACACTGAGCATTTACACTTCTGAGTCCTCCAAATAGTTTGGAACAGTGCAGGTGAGATCTTCAGCAAGTGTAACTCATTTTTGCTCCATTGGCAAGGGAGCAGAGGATGTATGAAATCCCCAAAGCTGAAACTGTTTACATTTTCTGAATGTTCAGTTCACATTAACTGAAATTCTGGCCCTATAAGTCTGCATTTATAGAAGTCATAGCTAAATCCCTTTTTCATTGGGCAGGCTAGCTTCCTATTTTCTACAAAATTATCCATGAAACTGTACTGTCCGAAGTTACATAGGTATTCCTTTTAGATGTAAGAGTGTTGAAAGATTAAAAAAATTGATACCAATTTATTTTCTTTTTACTTTCCATTATCTTCTTTATGTGATCTTTATTTAGCTTTGTAAGACGGTGTCTAATTGTGGGTGATGTTAAGGCTTCTGTGGTAGGCAATTGCCTAAAAGCCTCTGCTGGCTGTTGCACAACCTCCTAGCTTGATGCTTTGGGTTTCATCTCTAACTAGCAGGCATGAAGGTGTGCATATGATGAGAGGACCCTCTGCCATCTCAGTTTCCAGCTTCAGATTTTTAGACCTCTGTATCTGACCTTTCCAAGTTCTGGTTCTGTCATGGGCTCAAATCTGCACAGACTAATCTGAGCTATCAGTTTGAAATTGCTGGCATAGTTTTTTATTGTGTGGGCATTTAGTGCCTTTTGCTCTTGTCTGGATTATAATACCGTAAAAATACACCATTTGTTTTATTGTTTCCTTTCAGGCTGCTGATTCTATTCCTAGCTGTAACCTAAAGTGTTATGACAGACAAAACAAGTGTTCCATAGATGTTGGCTACCCTCTAAAAGATATTTTTATGTGGGCAAAAAGTTCATTTGAAGTATCTGTATTCATTTTATCAGGGGCATTTTCCCTATTTCGGTGCTAGAACAAGGTATTATTCCTGTCCATGTTGTTGTTTTACCCCGTTTAGAGCTGATGTTTCATACTTTTTTCTTTATTTATCAAGGGATCCCACCTGGGAAAACCTTAAAATGTTCCAACATTATATCACATAATTTTTATGCTGTATCCTTGTCTCACCTGTCAGCACTGATGTTCTTAATACATCAGCTCCCAACCTCTGCTGTTCCAGTGACATCAGCCTGATAACTCATCCGTTATGTTTTCAAACAGATCTTCATGCATAACATGAGCTTCCTATCAGCATTCACAGAACTAATTCCTATCTGCCTTCATATCCCTTCCTAAAGCCATTTTCCCATATGATGACAGAAAATTTTGATGATTATGCAGCTGGTATGCTTTGACCTCTCCTTTTCTTTTCATCAAATATTGTCTCACTATGGTATTTGACTCCCCATTTGTTTCCTGAATCCATTTGTTTCCTCTTTCTTATGCTTGGGTAATATTCCCTGTGACATCTCTTGACCATGATTACGTAGGTGCTAGAGGAATACCATGTAGACATCAACAACAACAGCATTCTTATCTCTCTTTTTTGATAGAAGCAGTTTCATCAAAAAATGTGCCTTGTTTCGTTACTCTGTCGTAAAGGAGAAAGGATTAGAAGCTGTAAAACCAGCAAACCAAAGCAGCCCAAATACGAAACTTCAGTGCTCTGATCAAGCAGACAGAAACACCAGGTTGGGAAAGTTTCCCAGTTCAACATAACATATTCACCAGAACCACCATTCGTGTGTTCATAGCTACCAATGAGTTAGAGATGGAACCTGTTGATGTAAATTGTGTTCTGGTTTAAAGATTTCCTGAAGGAAGGTTGTTCTGCCTCTTCCCCCAGAGTTATTATGACTGAAGGAGTGAGAAGAGCAAGGACTGCCAGGTGCCCTCTGCAAGGGATGTAAAGCTCACCACAAGAGGATTTACTGGGGCTTGGGCTTTCACCAAGCTGCTGTCAGGCAGGGTGATGTCCCTCACATACTGAGAGCTGGAAGTGACTTTGCTGACCAGGATGAGCAGATGGAACACGTTTGTGCTCAGACTTATCCCAGTAGCTGTCCCTACGATTGCCCCTTGAGACATCCCTGCCTGCTATCTGTGTGTCTGTGCCGTGGCAGGGGGCAGTTTCCATCTCGGATGCGACCAGCGCTCCTTCACCAAGCCATTTGTTGGAACCTAAAGGATAAGGGGCCTTTGAGCCTACTGGTGTTTGTTTACAAAAGAGAGAAAAGATATGTCTAATGAAATGCAAAACATAATGCACCTTCAAGTACATCTCCTGCCTAAAGAGGGCGTTAACAAAAGTGAAATCAGCTCAAGCTTTCAGATTTATCAGAGCATGACCACAGATACAGTTCATGGCCCAAAGTGTTTGTGGCAGATGCTGCAGATGCTGCCCTGATCTAAGCAAATGCAGAAAAGGGAACCACGCAGGGCACCGTGAAGCCACAGCTCTGTCCCCTGGGCAGGAGCACATCCCACATGCCTAAGAACTCAGATTATTATCCTTCTCTGAGAGCCATGGTCATCTCCAACAGGAAGAGGTGTGTCCAGCCTGTGTATCCCCTCTGGGGCTGCCTGTTAGTTTGTAGCCATTAGGTAACTTCAGAGCCCCTGTCAGGACACAGCCGAAGCCTTTGTTAACAGGATGCCCTAATTTTCTTCTTTTGCTATGCAAAATCTGCTGTATTTTCTAATTGACAAAAGCACTTAATGAAGTTCAGTACTTTGTGCTACACACTAATTTCTTTTTTGCATATGCAGCCACTTCAAAGGTCTTTTCTGAACTTCAAAGACTACCTTTTGAAGTCTCTTAAATTGTGAGCTGGCTAAAAGGATTTACATCCTCCATTCAAGGAGTGTTTAAGTAAATTCCACTGGAATACATTTTTTGTATTTCACCAGTGTCCCTCCACCAAGAATGAAAGATCCTCCACAGCAGGGGACTTGCAGCTTGGAGGGTCCCAGCCCAAACCATTCTATGATTCTGTGAAATTTGCTGTATGAAAAATTCCTGTACTCCTCTTTAACAGAGAGGCATGTTTTAGTAAGGTAGCTATTAACATATGAATAGTAATTTACAATAGAATTTACAAAAATACTATATAAAACAAGGATCTGAACGAAAGAGGGACTCAGCCCCCTTCTGATACTGAGAATATTATTTTCTTAATTCCACTGAAATTTAGGATAGTGCAAACAGACATTTGCTACTGCCGATGAAGCCCTTCAGTGTCTTGGCAACCCGACAGTAATTATAACTTGAAGTTTCTGTCAACATCCTTTGAGAGGCAGTCTGTAATCCATAGGCCACAGGGACGCTGTGGATATGCCTCTTCTTCTTCCACTATGTTCCTCCACAGCCACAGGAAGAAAGAAGCAATAATTTCTCAGCAGAAACAATCTTCCTCCTTTTGGTTACATGGATTTTCTATTCTGGATTGGCAGAATAGGACAAAAGGTCGATAAGACAACAAGGACTCCTATATCTGGGACTCTACTTCAAGTTAATCAATCTCAAAACAATAATTATAGCTCAGAAAGAGTCCCAGGGCAGGTGTTCTCAAGCATTTCAAACTAGTTTATTTTCACTAGTTTATTTCTAGATTTGCCACTGTGTAAACCACAAAAGGTAGTCTGGGCACATGATAGTTTACATTTTCTGAAACTGTACGTCTCTCTAAATCTCAGTATTTGGTGAATTTCATCTATCCTTCTGGTATCCTGATTATGAACTTGGTTGGAATTTTTTTTCTTTAAGAGAGCTTTGTGTCAAAATCCAAAGATCTCCAAAACTGAGTTAGTTTTGACAAGAAAACAAAATAGGAAATTGAAGAAGTCCAGCAAATCATACAGAATATACTTTGAAAAGTGAGAGTTCATTATTTAATTTCATAATTTTATGCTTTATATGAATTGTTCAGTGCTTCATCTTCTCTATTTAAAAACATGTCAGTGGCAGTGCTGTGGGGTATAATGTGCCCAGCTGTGTGCAGTCATATGATAGTTATATGGCAAATATCAAGTTATGTTTTTTAAACCATTAAAGTCAGCAGATACTTAGTACTGACTGATAAAATATCTCAGGCTTTCTTCCTAACTTGTCTTCAGCACTGTTTCTTCTCTGTCTAAAGTGATAAGAGGCAGACCCCCACTCTCTCTGTCACACTAAGAATTCCTGGGTTCTGCCTTGCCATTCCCTTACACTTTGGCTAAGCTCTGCCAGAGCATGTTTACCTCTTCTGATTATGACTTAAGTTACTAAATATCTGAGACTTCGTCTCTCTAAGCTTTCTTTTCTGCTGGGTCTATATTTAGCAATAAAAGTGGAAGATATCTTTGATTTCCAAATCACACCTTTGCAGTCACAAGAGGACAGAAATAGTGTCTTTCTGAAGTCCTGTCCCAGCTCCGTCGCTATTGGTTGGCCTGGCCCCACTCCCTCCAGATGCCAATCCTGAAGCTCTCTTCATAGTGTAGAAATATCATCTTAGGCACCCTAAATAAAAATGATACAACTTTCAAAGAGGCTGAGTGCAGCTCCCATTTGATTTCCCTGGGATTCATAAAATGTAATTAGGCCGCTCACACAGAAAGAGCCGTGGATGTGAACACATTGTATTTATCTAGGTTAGACTATTTTGGCCTATTGTTTATTTCATAACCAAGCCTGATCTACTTTTTATGTGCACTAAAGGAAGTAGGTTTCTTCCAGTCCCCTTTAAATTTGTTGTTTCAGAAACATTACCAGTGTTCAATCTCAGCTGTAAATAATGACTCTCATCTTTAGGTAGAGCATAGCTTAATTGGTAAAATTGCTTAATTGTCTTACTTACACACTGTGTTCTCTGCCGAGTTATTTAGAGCACTTTCTATACAAAATGCATTATTCAAAACACAATCTGTGCTCTTGACTTGCAAACTTCACATACATTATGGAGGTTCTTCTGGATTTTTTTTCCTTCAATCTTAGATCTTTTTTTTCCTTACATCCCTTAATACTTACATTCCTTGAAAAAAATGTTCAGTTAAGAATTTCTTCACCCTTACAAGCAGCTAATCTAAAACACATATCAGCAGGACAGATAGCACAAGTACACTTAAAGATGACAAAACTCCCTCTGCTGTCCTTTCCAAGTCATTGAACAATAATGGCAACAACAGCTTTGCTCACCTTTCTGCCTTTCTGCCAGTTTTCAGCACCTGAGAACAACCTCTATATGTAAAAGAGCAAAAGCAAAGGCTCCTACGCTGTGTGGAGCCTTCCTTTACCTGGCACATAGCTAGGAAACACTGTGTTGCACTAAGTTCCCATTTCCCACTGAAAGGAAGGAAAAGGCAGGTGGGATCCTTCCCGCCAAGAGAACCGTGGGCAGTGGATGGCATCGAGCTGCTCTCGACAGCCGTGATTGCTGTGTGCTCATCAGGAGCATGAGCACTGCTGTTTTCAGCTGCAAATGGCAAGAATGAAGATTCCTGGACTTTCTGCCGTACCTGTTCTCACTCAGAAGCATAGATGAGATACTATTGTGAGGTAATAACTACATGGAAAGTTAATTAATTATTTAAGACCTTAATTAATCAGGAAGCAACATGAAGTTCTACCAGCAAATGCCATGAAACAAGTGAAATCCCTGCAAGTTCCCAGATTAATGCCTTGCTCAGCAGTGTCTGCATTGCACCACTCTTCTCTTCTCCTGTTGCATAACAGCCCACAGCTGTCCCACTGTGATCTGCTCCGGCTCTTGGAGATTCCTCTTTGTCACTTCACCTCGCTGACAGCCCCAGTGCTTGCTTCCCAGAGGTACAGACTGCCAGTCTCAGGAGCTGCTGGTGCTTGGGATGTTCTTAGATACCTGCTGCCTTTGACATTGTGCTCTGCTTGTGTGCATTCCAGTTTTATGAGTTTCTCCAGTTTCAGTCTTTAATTAATAAGAAATGGTAACAGAACTGTCTTTAATCCTCAAGGTGTATAGCAGGTAGCCCCAGAAATAATCTTCTCAGGTCTGAATTTCAGCACTCCCAAGTGCTGGCTTGCTCCAGCAACCATGGATCTAGAATTCTTTTGAAATATTTTATCTGAAGTCCTGGTTAGAAACTTAGAAGTTTCCCATGTTATAACAGATGGAGAAAAGAAAGAACAGTCATTGAATTAGTGCTAAAGCAAAGTTTTGCTTTAGTTTGAGCTTCAGGAGAGACTTACATTACTGACATGTTCCCAACTGATTTGACAACCTCAACTACGTTTCTTTCCATCAGAACCTTAAAGCTGTCATTTATATTTTAACATGTGCTTAAGATGTTATGTGGTTAAACCGTGAACAATAATTCACCTTCAGCTGCAGTCAGTTTCTCTCCCATAACAAGGCTTTCATAAATCTTTTCTAACAAAGTAAATAAATCTCTCAGTTCCCACTATGCACCATTATTAAATTTCAATCCTTCCTTAAAAATAAAGATTAATGCATTTAGTAACTGCAAACAACTAGGACTGCCATCCTTTAAAATATTATCTCCTGCTATAGAATTTGAAGTAGAGAAATGCATTTACTTTTAGGAATTTGAACATTAATCATGTGGCAGAAGTGGCATACTATATACATGGAAGCTGGCAGTGGAGTGGAGCTCTTTTTGACACCTCTAGGGAACATCTACAACAGCCTACAAAAAACGGAGGAGAGAAATACGATGAAGCTTCATGCTGAAGTATGGAAGTGCTCATGATATACAGCCCAGTGCTGGCAGCCCTTCTGTGTCCTTGGGAATATTTTGCATTAGTTTGTCAGTAATTTTTGTACTGTAAAGTCTTGCACAAGTTCACTTTCATGTGCTTAATGCCCGTAGAATCCACAAGCCCCCTCAGCTGGATCATGTATGGGATCAGCTTCTTTTCGTGTCTTTGTATGACAGATGAGACTTCTTCATTTTTATGTGGAATGAAACGGTCATCCTAAGGAGATGATGTTGAATTTATTTTTTGTAAATGTTTATAATAATTCAGCTGTGAGTTTTTCTGGGAGTATAAGGTTTAGGATTTTTAGTTTTTTCTCTTTTTTGCTTGTTATTCTTTTCATTAAGGTTTATTAAATTTGTAAGATTTACTTTTAAGAATATTTGCTTCTACACCAAAAGTGAAAGACATGATCTTAAAACACAGCCCATCAAGACATCCAAGAGATCTGCTTCCTGTCAGCATGTGGTATATTTTAAATACAGTTGTATTTAAAATTTGGTGCAGGAATCAGTGACAAGTGTCTGTGTCTTATTAGCAGCCACCACAACACCCCCTAGGACCTGCATTCAGGACCCCTTCATCAGCAGCACCTGAAATCTCACAGCGATTTCACTGTGCAGGGCTGTGAGATGGGCAGTGAAAGCCTCGCCTCCATCCACATCTAAGCCCCCCGTGGGGCAAACACTTGAAGCCAGAAGCACCTGTGTGCACACGAAGGACATTCCTCATGCAGGGGCACTGCTTGCACACTCACGTGCACAGCACACGTCCAGGCACGTTCGTGTCTGAATTACAACTGCAGGAGAAAATTCTTCATCATTTGACTTACACTCCTTCAAGGAGTAATACAGCCAAGCTGTATTCAGAGCCTGTGCACTGACTGGCAAAAATATTTATTTTTGAGTTACCAAGAGAAATAATTTGGGGATTCCATTTCAATTTGTTTAATGTTTACAGTGTAACAAATAGAGTTAAAGAGTCTTGCTGCAACAAGAATCAATGGTGCCTATGAGGTATGTTACAGGTAATGATCCACACTATAAACTTAGTTCAGATCTCTATAGATATTACAGTTATACCTCTGTGAAGCTGAAAATGCAAGCAGCTTCTTGTCACAGCCTAACTGAATAGAAAGAGCTCTCCACTGAAAATTTTCAGCATACAATTCCTATTGTATGTTCTTTTGTTTGTATGATGCAGCTGTATGTGCCACATGCTGTTATCATCTACTATACAGATAACACTATGGAAGGACCTGGCATTGTGACAAGAAAAGCTTCTCTTGTAGTTGGTTAAGCTTGCCAAAAATTGCCATGTTGTGTTTTTGCTTTCTTTTTCTGATGAAAAGAAAATTCATGTCACTGCAGTTGTGGTAGGTGACAGAAATAGCCTAAGGTAAATAAATACACAGACCAGTTTTACTCAAAATTTTTCACAAAATAGTAATAGCATGGCTCCCTTGCAGTTAACACAAAACCTCTCTGACAACTCCACTGCTCAATAATTTAACACCCTCTGTAGCAGGTGACATAGTCCTGTGCATTTTCTTGATCTCAGATCTTACAGGTTTAATCATTTCCACTCAATAACCAAAAGAAACCATATGTAAAATTACTGTCCACCACTTCCGGGTGACATTAGTGAAGCAATTTTTTGCCTGTTTACCATGTCAAATGCTTGAGAACAGCATGCACACTCCTCACATCCACTTAAGCACTTAACAGAGTGTTCAGGTATTGATTTTCAAGTGTCTTTTAAACCACTCAAATGAATTCATACAAGCACTGGGGCATCTGTGAGTTATCTGAATGGACACTGATCACACATAATGACCTTGCTTCCACAAGGATCATTCTCTTTATTCCTTTCCTTCCATTTTAATCTTTGATTGTCTAGCCAACATACAGCACATTACATTGATTCAGTCCCCTAGCACCACAATGTCTTAGACATTTCCGTCTTAAAAGAAAATAAATTATATTCCACACACTTGTCCAGAGTTCTGCATTAACTTCATGATACATTTATTTCTCCTTCAAATCAATGTAAATGCGAACACAAGAGTTTTTCTTTATAAAGGATCATTCACTATGAATATATAAACTGCCCAGTGAACCTTACTAAGCATGGCATCAGACTGCTGGCAAGAGAAAAACTTTCCTACTCAGCCCATTCGAAAAAATTAAGAATACTTCATCTTTTAAGGTTAGAAAAGCTTAACACTTCATCATTGCTTTTTAAAGTATCCTGCACCTGCTCTGCATCGTGAAACAGTTTCTTCAAAACTCAGGAAAGGCTTCAAAAAGTTTCTCTGTATTGTGTTAGCTTCCAAAAGGTGTGTCTGGCTGAGGTTGATCTTAAATGTGTGGCATTATCAGTCTGGCAGCAGCCTTTGCCTCCAGGGGGGTTCCTGGGTGTGCAGGGGGCTCTGCCCCCTGCAAGTCCTGCTCAGGTGGGGGATTTTTTTTTACCCTTCCGTGCTCCTGCCTTATTTTATACCACTGCAAATAAATACTTATTGGCAAGAAAGCAGATTTGCCTTACTAAAAGGGTCACAAAGCCATTCAGTGGCCAAGCCCATACAATTTAAGCAGCAGCCCGGTGTGAAATCTTTAACACAACCTTATCTTGTGATGTGCAGTCGTGTTGATGGCTGGTGAGTTCTGTCCATTCTCACAAAAGAGCACCTTGTTTAGCAGAAGTGCTGCAGTTGTTCTGATATACAGAGATACAGAGCAGACTCACAAGCCGCCTTTTTCAGTGACTCAGGTTTTACTGTGTGGGCAGCTGTGGTTTTTTCTGGTTAGTTAAATCCACACTTAGTTGAAGAGTCAAAGTATTTTAATACAATTGGCAACAGAGAATTTAACCTACAAAATTACAGGCCTCTGTTAAAAATCTGGCCTCCCAAATGGTCATTGAACATGATTGTACTTCTGTCTTTTCCTGCTGTTATTCAAAGGTGAAGAAATACATAGAAAGATTTAAAAAGACATTTGTTACTGCAGGGGTGTAAGTTAAAACCGTGTCTAGACAGGGGCACTTAAGCAAAATTAAGCCAAATTAATTTACTGCAATATTCATACACTTAAGTATCCCTTTCTATGATATTCCCAACAGAAACAAATTATCTTTAAGTGAATTTCATTTCACTTTACTTAAACTAAAGCTTTATTTCTGAATTACAGTATCCACGTGAACTCCAGGCCATACTGAAGATACTTAAAAATATACTCTTGATTTAATTCTGGTTTGCTTTCCTGCTTATCTTTCCCCATGTAGACATGGCATCAGTGCTGCCAGAACAGAACCTGGCGGGGCTGACCTTGGCAGTGTGATGTAAAACCTCTCTGCACAGTCTCTTGCCTGGTACTCCCTGTTCCCTTCACCTCTGCTGAATCACGGTGCTGTACTTTGTAACAGGAGCTGATAGGGATCATTTATAACTGGGACTGTTTTTATACACATAAGACTATAAGATAGGTACATTTATTAAAATGCAAAAAAAAAAGGTGGGGGATTTTTTTTTTGTTTTGGTTTTGTTCTTTTTAATTTACTATTCAGTCTTTTATGGAGCTGTAATTTTTTGATGGATGGATTGCTAGATAGATAGACATCCTGGCCTTAGCAATCCAGAATTGTCTGTCTTCCTATGTTCCTGTGATATAGTTTGTTTCTTAAAATTAAATCATCTCTTAATTTTAAGAATGTTTGGAAAATATCATAAGGTTGCTACATTTATGAGAAAAGAGGTCATTAAAAAATATATATATAATATATAATTCAAATTGTGAGAACAGCAGCAAAGAAACTGAGGGATGGGGAAGCAAACCATACTTGGATGTGAAAGGGAGACTTCCTGCCCTTGCTAAAGGTTAGGGAGGGCACTTCCCCTCCAACGGATTGCAGTGGAGAGAGAACACATCTCTCCTCTGAGTGCAGCAGGGCAGCTGAGGCAGGGGTCAGCCCCGGGCTGTGGGCTCTTTCTCTTGGAGACCGTGCCCAAGTATGCAGAACGTGCAGAGCAGCAGCGCCAAAGCCTTGGGCAGTGCTCAAGGGTGAGCTTCCCATGCAGTGCTTGCAGGCTTGGCCACACCTCTGCTGCTCTGTCACCTCCGTGCTAGACATGGTTGTTCAGCCAGGAAAGTCTGAGTTAACAGGAGAACGCAGTGGAGAAGGCAACAGGATATGAAAACTGGCAAGGAAGTCATGGCTGGTTTGGTATCCTTCGTTTTGCCTTATTTTGGTTTCTAAAACATTGTGTTCCACAAAATATGTTTTGTACTTTGCTCTTCTGTGCTACCTTTCATCCAAGGGATCTCAAAGCACTTTACTCGCATTATTAATTAGGCCTCAAAACAATCCTGGAGGTAATAAGTATTTATTATTGTGCAGATGCATGAACTGAAACAGTGTCTGAGATACAGGGCCTTGTTTACATTAAAGGTCCCTTGGACTGCTCTGTTAACATAAAATGGCTTTAAAATAGTTGTAAATTGGATTCTTAGGAATGTTAATGCTTCCTTATTCTTGTTATTCTTGATGCTGGCTTGTTCAGTGAATGTTCCCAACCTTACCCTGTGAACAGGCAGTGCCGAACCTGTTCTGGTTTAACTTCATACATGGACATCTGCACTGAGCCTTTCCTTTAGGAAATCCAGCATGGCTCTCAACATCATTTACATCAACAGCTCCCTACTGCAAAGTGTGGAACTTACACATTTAATCACTGTCATGATTTCCCTCTGAATCTGCATTTCCTGTTTACAGTGCACAGTTCCAAGAGGAGGGAGAACAAGTGTCCCTCTCCTGATCTGTGTACTCTGAACTGCTGAAGGTGACTTAGGTACAGTTGATTAACTCAGCATTGCAATGAAGTAGAAACCAAGTGTCTGTTAATTTGTCTCAGAATATGGGTGATAAAAAAAGATTTTAATTTGAAAAATGCTCATTTCTTCTGTTTGTATTTTCTGCTCTTGCCTTTAGCTTTAATTGCTGAAATTCTGCCTAAGTTCCCCTCTAGGTACCTCTGTTCTTCATTTTGTCCCTAAATTTATCTGTCAAGGATGGCTTTTCCTTGTTAAAACTTTGGGGGGTTGGTGGGGTTTTTTTCATTCTCTCTCTTTTTCTTGCTGTTTCCTTGGCAAGTCTGAAGCAAGAGGGAAAATAATATTGCTGTTTTAAACACAACTTAAAAAATGCTATGCTAGAGATTTTCTTTGCAGTCTGCCTCTGCCCTGACCTAGGACTCTTTGCTGTAGGGACAGCAGGAATTTGTTTCTGCTTCTCACTAACAGCTTAACTGAATCCATACCTTCCCAAAGCTCCCAAAGCAGGTACAGAAAACTGCTTTACAGCATAAAGAAGGTAAAATGGAAGTCTGATGGTAACAACTTTCCTAAGAAATGTTTGCAGTATGAAAAAGGGACTGGTTTGCCTGGCAAGTCACCAATGAGACTTCCACTTCCTGTCTTGTGGACAGTGATTGAGCAATGTTTCAAGAAGGTATTTTTTCCTAATCCGACAAGTAGATCCTCTGGCTGATAACTTGGACTATATATTTCAAATGAAGAATGGGAGGTGAACCCAAGTGCAGAACGTCTTTTTTTTTTTTTAACTTAGTAGGCACATTTCCCTCACCGACTGAAGCTCAGGTTCAAAATCCCTACATCTTCAGGGGTACCTGTGAGTATCAGCTCACACTAAGCCAGCGTGACTCTGTATTAGTGTGGCACTATGTAGAGGTGTAGAATTCTGTCTGGTTTTGTGGAGAATTGGCTCACAACATCCATGTGCCACAACTCCTTCTAGTCCCAGGGCTTGTCCTCAGTACTGATTCAGGATCTTTGTGCCACAGACATCCCTTGGGGTTTTTTCCCATACAGAGAATTCGTGGTGTCAGATGCAGTTTAGAAATGCATGTAATTCCTCTTTGCTTTCCTGTTTACACTGATGACGTCAGGGTAGTTTTTCACAGTTAATCAAGGTACCTTCTGCAGCCATTGCAGTAGTAGAATAAAAAATACAAGCAGAGTTTATTGCCAGTTGGTGTTCTCCCTCAACAAGCAGGCTATGAACCTAAAATACATAGAGCTTAAATGTGGAGGACATTCTGTACAAACTTCAAGGTTGATTTGAATTTTGGGCATAAACCACCTGACAGCTTCCGTTTCACATTGGGCTATTTTAGCTTTCAGTAAGTGTAGTCAGTAAGAAACACGTACACAGCTGATGCACAAACTAGAAGATCTTTGTCACTGTTTAATTTGTCCTGACAAGAAGTTGCTGCTGTTCAGTTCAGTTTAGGGTAAAATATCCTTGTATTGATTCAAGTGTGTATATATAAGAGAGGTCCAGCTTTTAACTGGAGGTGTTTCACATTTTCTTTCCTGTGACCAAATCTTTAGACATGAACTAAGACATTTATATATCACAAATACTCTATGGCATTGAAATGAAACCATCTTTCTCATCACTGCATTACCACGGCAGGAAAATTAAAATAAGATTGGACAGGACTTTCTGGTATCAAACCCTTTTGTTTATTTTCTAAGGCAACTATGGGATAAATGGCTCCGTTTTGGCCAATAGCTTTCCTTACTCCGATAGATAAATTGGCTTGGCAACTCATTCCTTTAACGATTAGAAATCTATTATTTGCAACCTCTGTATATGCAAAGCCAGTCTGTACCATTTGTACTTGTACCAGTTTGTTCATTACCCAAAATAGCACTTCTGCTTGGGGTTTCCTTCCAATACCTATGCAAAAGCAGCTTTGTCTCTTGTTCAGCTGTCCTCTTGCTTGGGTTGCCACACCAGCTCCTTTTAATCTTATCCTGTAAAGATTTTTATTTTCCTTGACCTCTCTCATAGTCCTTCTCCTCACTTGCTGCACTTTATATTGGTGTCTCTTGCTTGCTCAGGACCAGCTGACCAGAGCTGCGTCAGAAGTAACCAAGAAGCGTTTCTGGTGCCTCGGGCCACAGCATGAATACATCATATGTCATTAATAGCCCTTAGATTTCAGCAGAACTTTATGTAAGTCCCCAGGTGCTGGCATTCTATTTAATACTGGCAGAATCTGTCTGATTTTTGTAATTTCAATCCTGAAGATCACACTTCTTGAATGATACTGCTCTCTCCAATATGGCATCTGTTTCTCACCTTTTATCATCTGCAGATTCAATTAGCACCCCTAGATGTTTTATATTTTTGTCAATGAGAAGATCAAAGAAACTCAGCCTTCACACAGGTCCTTGAGGAATTGTCCATGTAAAGTCCCTGCAGCCCAACAGCTGCTTTCAGGATGACCTGCAGTTCTTATCCACTCAATATTTCTAACAGGTCCTGACTTGCCCATCTTAAAAAGTAGTCACAAATACAGAAACTTTGGTTTGCCCTGCTGAAGTCCAGTTTCTTTTCTCTAAAACATGAATTATCCCTTCTTAGAAATGTTAGTTGAATTTAGCAGGAAAATCTTGAAAGCATTTTTTATAGTCTTATTTTTTGCCTTACCAAACTGAAAAAGAGACAAATCATGTTTATAACTTGCAAGAGAAAGAGCTGTCCTGTGCTCCTCCATAACACCAGTGACGACTTTGGTTTAAAATGCGTCATGCTGCTAATTAGTTTTTAGTGCACTCCACTCTTGGAAGAGTGAGTAACTGCTTTCATGGGCACAGTAGAAGGTCATGGCTTATGTGCCCTAAATTAGTGTAAGTCGTGGTTCTAGGGGATGTGTCACATCTCTGATCCTTTACAAGCTGTTCCTGGATTGTTCTTTTGGACCATTGCTGCTGAATTCCATCCCCACGCTCAGCACTAGTAAGCACTGGGTTAAACTAACACTGTCTAACCTGGATAGCACTTGAAAACAGTCAGGGCATTAGTCCATGATTGCTCTATTTCCCAGCAATCCTGTTGCTCCCTGGTTCAGAGGCCATTCCATCCCCGATAGTTTTCTCTGACTCCTCCACTCTCCGCAGCGTAGCTGGGAGCCGCTGAGTGCCACCGGCTCTGGCTCCGGGGATCCGCCCTCAAGCCTCATTTATTCAGCAGAAGCAGATCAAGTGCTTGCTGTGCAACTTCCCTTAAGACCTGGGGACATAATTACTGTTTAATATGTCTTTTGCATTCAAAGTGCCTAAAAAGCTCTTAAGACTGTGCTCTTATTGTATGATGCCAGGTGTGTATTATGTGTTCACTCAGCTGTGAGGGCACATGAGGGCACAAGGACTATTCCTGAGAAATTGTTCTTGGAGGACTGAACAGAACGGGGCAGGATCAGTATCCACATTGCCTCTTTGGTGGAGGATAGGGAAAAATATCACAGCAGCTGTGCTGGGGTGTCCTCTCAGAGAAAACCAGTTGGTGACTTCAGAAAGGAAGCTGGGAGTGAATTATCATGAGGATGGTGACCCAGTCAGTGACCCAGTCCCAGCTCAATGAGGGCGCAAGGAAACCTGGCAGTGCAGAGGAGATGGTGCCTGCAACATTTCCCACACACATGTCCCAGGATAGAAGATGTCTGGAACACTTGAACACTCTGTAATCTCTAATTTGATGAAACCAAACCAGCTTGATGATTTGGAAGCTGATCTGATTCCATTATAGCTTTTATATCCTGAAAAAAGTATCTCAAATATAATCCTTTGGGAACTACTTAGTCTTTTGTCCACTGCTAGCTACCTACATTTTCTGCATTGGTTATTTCCTCTGAGGAATACAAGGAGACAATTATTTCTGAAGAGCAAACAGGACCACAATAATTTATTTTCAATTTCAGACTAAAGCATTTGTTTCTTTGTAAACAGGTAGTTTAAATCTATGCACACCAAAACCGTTACTGTTGCTTTCAATTAGAAATATTAAGGTTAAAGAAGCAGCCTCAATTAAACTAGACAGGTAAGAAAAGAAATAATTTTCAACTAAGTAAGAATGAAAAGTCTAAATGTGGCATTAAATGCTTAAAGTGTACAGTGAGAATCCCCAATGCACATTTTAATTTTCATTTAATATCTGAGTTCCTCTGAGTGAAATCCCACTTGCTTATGAAAAGCTGAGGTTTAAAAACTGTCTGGTGGCCATAGTTTTAAGGTAGAGGGTCAAAGTCTATTACTGAAAGAATAATTAAGGGTCTGGTCCTCAGCTTGGCTAATGTGATGCAATTCCTCTGAGGTTAATGAAGCTTGACTGATTTACATGAGCGGATAAGTTACCTTCAGCTCCAGGTTTTTAGTGAGAAAAATAATCCTTGCCCTTTAAAAAGTATAACTGCACTTATTTGCTAAGGACTATCTCATAGCCATTTAGGAAATATTCCACAATGAGGGAAAAATGCACAAAGAAATTTATGGATATAAACCCCCAGGACACCAAGCAAGAGGGAATGATGACAGAGATAAAGATGAAGGTCTGCTCAATTTTTAGGGAATCTGTAGGATGCACTTTCTGTGCACTTGCTTATAGTTGAGCACAGGGTGCAAAATGTACAGGACCGCTGCTAATTCCATGTGTTCCTCATGCGAGTGGATTGAGTGTCACAGTGCTATTGAAATATACAGTGTTCACATCAACTAAGTGCAGATAATGTCTGTGTACCATTTGTCCAATGTAAATGGAATAAACAATGTCACATGGAAAGACCAGCAACTCTTAAGACATGCGTGTTCCAGCACCCCACACTGCATTATTCCAAACACCACAGTACTTGTTATCTCATTTGCTGAAAAATTCTTGAGTTGTTAATAATGTGTGGGATTATCATAAATCCACCAACAGGTAGTATCTGTGAGAGCTGCTGAATGAAATGAAAAGTAGGATAATTCAGATATAAGCACGTATTAAGAAAGGATTTAAAGGAACAAACTGTCTCAGTGTTTTCCAGTGCTCTTTAATGGTGGGTTAGGTTTGAGTTCAGCAAGAAGCATTTGAAGTTCAGGAATTACTCTTTCTTAACAATGATAGCCAAATTTAGATGAGTAAGTGATGGTATTCTATGAGAACAGATGGATGGTTTTGTGGTTTTGTGATCAAAACATCAGACCACTTTCTTTGCTGTCTTTGCTGTCTTTGCTGTACATTTAATGGGAGCAGACTATTCACTTAATGTTCCTATATCCAGATTTCCCAGCACTAATTTGTAAATAACATTTGCTAGAAAGCACTTGTTTCTTTAGAAAGTGGAAACGATTACAGGCTTGTTTAACATATTAAATATATATATATTGATATATTCAGCATGCTCAAATGTGACCCAAATCTGTGCTGCAGATGGGCATGACAAATTCCAGTCTGGCTGTGGGGGGCTGAGTTGGTGCCCAAGCTGGAGAGCACCTGAGCAATTTACAGAGCAGCACAAAGCAGCCAGAAGTGCTGCTTCAATTCAGACAAGGGAATATGAATCCTTTGCAGGAGCATTTATCTACCACAGAGGTCCTTTTCCTCTCCTGCACACCGCAAACACGTCACTCCGAGGAAAGCTTTGTCATGGTCATAGTTTTCCCTTGTGGTCCTGACCAGACCTGGGCTGAGACCCATTCCAGTGTACTCCAGAGAAAGCAGGAACTCTGATGGCTCAACTTACACAAGTTCCCCTGAATCCAAATTTTCTGCAGATCAGTTTGTATATAAAATAAAACTCTGGGAATTTAGAGAAGAGTCAGAACCAAGCAAAGCTGTGAACTTTTTAAACAGATTTGTTTCCACATGTTATTTGTTTCAGTCCTAGCAGAATAAGATGTCTCTGTAAGAAAGAACTCAGTGCTATTTTGGCTAATGCATTTTCAGTAGAAACATTATGCTATATTTAAGGCAACTTTTTGCTTTTAGAGTCTGGATCAAGTTAAAAAACCTAACAGACATGTCATAGTCTGAATTTAAAGCACAGAAAGATAGAAAACCAGCTTGTAACTGAAATTAGGAGATCATAGAGACAATTCACTCAGAGCTCCCCAATACTGCTTTTCAGGAAACACTGATAATTGAGATTTACTTGGATGGAGTAACTCTTTGGTTTATACATGGGGTGCAAATAATGCTTTTCTCTGACTGCAAACATGTAATTTATAACACTGCAATATTTTCATGCAGAGTCTCAAAGTGAAAAAAAAGCACAAATGTGCTATTGTTTTGGGAAATTACAGTCTGGGAATAGGATAATCTGATCCAGCTGAAATACAGGAGAGTTTCTACAAGCGTTATTCCAAGTGAGATTGCTGGAGGACCGAGAACTTTCACGATTGTCAAAGAATTTGTTTAATCATTTCCTTCATACATTTTTCTTGAAAGTAGTTTTTTCATTTATTAGGTAGAGCAAGATAAAGGCAGGATTGTGGTCTGTGGGCTTCAGTCAGTGGGGTCAGACTTGCCCTCAAGCAGATGACAGAGCATCGCTATGCAAACCACGAGGATCAATATCCCTGCACTTCCAAACGTCTTGGAAAATGCTCTTTTTGTTAGGCTTCACAAAGCCTGATGGGAACTGGGCTCTACCCCGTGGGCTTCCAACTAGCAATACACGGAATTCAGGCAGGTCTAGAGGATTTTATTTGAGGGATAAAATACCAAATTCTCATCCACCATACACAGACAAAATAAGCTCAGAGACCCAATGCACAAACTGAGCAATCACTAAGAAATTCAGCCAGTATTATCTGTATTGCAGATTCTGAAATTAGAGATAATGGCTCTTAATAATATCTAAAGCTTTTCAACTCTATCTCCATGAGAAGGTCAAACAAGCCGATACAATCCATGAATAGAAGGAAAATATTATTGCAAAAGTCTTCCAGCCCATCACTGAAATGAATCAGGGCATTTTAGTTACTCAGGTCCACTCTACAGGAAATCACTGATTAAACGTGAGAATCCTGTGTTTCTGGTGATGGCAAGGAGAAGGAAAATACCTGGGTAATGGTTGAAAAATGCTCTTTAAAAGGTAATGTTCTGATTTTCTATCATGACTTCATGACATGAGTTTAATACTCTCTGGCTGATGCAATAAAATTCATTCTGACAGACTTAGACCAAAACCTCACATGTAAACAGATGCCACACTGCCTATTGCAGAAAGCGGTGTCCTCCAAGGAAAGAAAGGGACTAAAAAATGATAAAATAACAACACTTAAACACCAACACTCTTGTTACTCTTTCAAATTCTTCTTAATTCCTTGAATGTCAGTCTTAGCTTGGCACAATGTTCTTCACAGCACCAGGTAAGGTGTGAATATATGACTGATTGCAGACCAGTAGCGACTCTTCCTCCTCCCAGATGCAAAGCAGACTTACAGTTTCTCAGGACAAATTTCAGTTTTAAAAATAATGGTCTCCTCTCCTCATCTTGTGTGACTGGCGGGAGTTCTGGTGGAACAAACTGTTTGTTCCCAAAAATTATGGGGGTTTTATATAACATATTCAAGAAATACAGTTTTGTGGACAATTTTGATCACTCAGGCTTGTGATAATGAGTCCTCCTGCCTCTAGAGTCCTCATGGAGTTTTTTTTTTCAGATTTAACATTTTTTAAGAGAATGACCTTTTACATCAAGTTTCAGAACTTTATTTCCTTTATTTCCCAAAGCTCCATCTTCTCTTCCTCTAAACAGGTATCTGTCATTGCCAGATGTTTTAAATACCAGAATATTGCTTAATTTGCAGAGCCCAATTTTTCATTTTAGCAGTAAAGCACCAGGGGCAGCTCTCACAGAGGCTGCTATCAGGTCAGTGCAGGTACTTTCTGTACCACGTTAACTGAATCCAGCTCTCATCCTCATCTACTCCACGTGAGTCAGCCTGGTTAGGCCTACTTGTTCCAGCTGGGTCACTTAAAATGGACATCCTGTCAAATGCTTCACTGGAAAGGCTCTACTGTGCTTGAACTCTATCTTTGGCTACGTATTCCTTTAAAATATCATCAGCTTTTAGAGTTTTTATCAACAAAACTCTGTATGCACTGTCTTAATTACAGACCTCTTCTCTTCCTTTTTCGGTTCATTTGAATGCAAATCCTGTTCCTGCTGCTGAACAATGGAAATGTCCACAGCCCTCACTTCCTCACATCAGGGTTCAGATTTCAGGAATCAAAAGAAAAGAGCTGTGCCAAGCCTGAAGAAAATGAGACTGCTTAAAATGCTTTTGAATTGTAATACTGTGCATGCAATATGATGATAATAGTACTGTGCAGTAATTAGGAAACCTATTGTGTGTGTATGTTGTGCCCTACTACATACAGTAATGTGTCAGCTATTAACTGAATACTGTTTTCATTTATAGAAACAATCTTCTGGGTGCTGAAATAACCTCCAAATACATTGAAAGAAAACAACTGTATTCGTAAATATTCTTATTAAGCTCTCCAAAGGAGCACTTCTGATAAAGACAGTGCTGGCAACAGATCTGCTTCAGGTGGAACTAGGTCAGTAAGAAATTGTAAGTCGATAGATGAAATAATTGAGTAGTTTAAATCAGAAGACAATAATTGAAAGGTTCAGCCTTCTGAATCTATGCACTCAGAGACTACGTGACTATGAAATGACAAAGGCCATTACAGTGGAGATCCTCCTTTCTGAAAGATATGACAACAGAAATTATAACCTTCGAAAGAGAGAGAGATTTGGAAGGTATTTTCTGGATGGGTGTCACTATAAACAGATGACTAAGCTCCCTGTCCTTAGGCATTCCTCACACCCCATGAGATTTATACCAGTATTTACTGGACAGGTAGTGTATCTTCATTTTGATTAAGCCTGTTTTCTACCCATTTGAGAGGGGCTTGTGTATCCTTTGGGTTCCTGGGCAAGTTGTTAATTCATGTATCAGGAAGGAAGTTGAAAAGAATGCTAATGGAGCTTGGTTTTTCTTGGTTTGATCCTCGTGTTTTATGGATGTGCATATGGTCCAAATCTCTCTTTATTGCCTCTGTGCTATGTTATGTGTGGCTTGTTCCAGCTTCACTGGGTCCAGAAGGAAAATTACTAATGAGCCAAAGTGGAGAATAGTCCTTGTGCTTTATAACCAACATTTAACCTGGTGCTGTGTTCCTCTAAGGATTACATGGTTGCATTTGTTCCAGCAATGTCAATGAGAATCCTTGTACAGAGTGAGGTGAGCTCTACATGAGACTCTAAAGGGGAAGAAAACCTCACCCAAAGGCTCAGAATCAGTCACGTCTCCATGAAGAAGTCTCTTATCCTGCATGTTTGTTTACTTAAAAGTCTAGAAATCGATGGTTTTCTCAAGAGCCTGTTGGCAGTTAAGAATATGGACAAGACAGAAGTGGTGAAGTGGGGCACTTCCTGATTTCTGACTGTCACTAACAACTCACAACCATGTACTGTGTTTCCTCTACGCTTCAGTGGCCTCCTTGCTTTTGTGCTAGATCAGTTCTGGAGAGCCAGGATCAAAATGTTCAACGGGTTTGTATGGCCCAGGGGGCTGCCAGAGCTTTGCAAACATACTGGGCCAAATCCTTCTGTATTTTGATCACTAACCATCAACAAATGATTGCAACAGATGAACTCATGCAGGAAATATCTTGGACATTGATACTGTTAAGACAGATAAGAGCGTTCAAAACTCAAATCTTTTAAGCTAAAATAAAATATGTTACCAGGTTTATATTCCACGTTTGTTTTCCAAAATAAATGAGACTAAAGTCCTTTCCCATAAAAAGCATTCCTTCCTCAAACTTAAAAATATCAAGTTATAGTAGTGGGAAAATAACATGTGCTGCTAGCATATTGTGATTATATTCAATTAAAGCTTTTTTCTCCACTTTCCAGACCATAGTAAAAAGAAAAATTGTTCTATTTTTGTCAGCCCTGCACACAGAACAGTCAAAGTGAATTAGTTTTCACTGATTTTCACAGTAATCTGTAAACAAGATTTATTAAAGTAATTAAATGAGGATTTCATAATTTGTAAAGCATTTAACTCAGAATGTAGAATTGTTAAAAGCACTAATATACTTAGAATTGATTCATCTTTAGATTATGTAAGACTTGCAGATATTGCTGTTTCCTAATGGAATTGTAATCAATTATGAACTGTGGGATTCGTGCTCATTTTTGTAAAGTGTACATTTGAGAGAAGACCTGTGACATTGCCACGGGGAGGAAAGGAATTGTATAAAGTCAGCCTGTGTGGGAATGCCACACACAGAGCTCGCTGGGGGCCTGACCCTGACCCACCACCTGCCACAGGCAAATCATCGAGTGCTGTCTCCACCAAGACTTAATCTGAGGAATCAGACCGCTGACACTTTTTACTTTGCACTTCTCGTCCTTCCCTTCCACCACACAAATTTTCCTTTCTCGATAACCTGTCTTATGCTAACTGCCCCAAAGATTTAGCTCCCAGCCTTCCCAACTTCCCTCGTGTGCTTGGTGCTCCCCATGGATCTCAGTGCAGAGCAGTGACCCAAAAGCCAGAGGTTGCTGCTGTCCAGGCTCCACCAAGCCCTGCCAGCTGCTGCTCCCTCCAGCCTCCAGAGGCTGGATAGGCTCTAACAGCTGCTGTGGCTGCTGCTCAGGTTCAGCTACTGCTGCTGTGGTTGCATCTCAAGATGCAGGAGATGCAGCTAGGAAGTCAGCTTCTGTCTTTTTGTCAGCCCCTTGTCTGGTTATTGTTCACTGGAACTCCAGCCAGCTCCTTTTAGCAGTCTCTTCTAACCTGGTGTGTCAGCACCAGATGTGTGGCTAATTCTAAGAGATTTTGGATGCTTTCAGGGGAAAGAAAAGAGTGTTTCTCTAGTAAAAACATGCATTTTTCTTCCTTTTCCATGCCTAAGTGGACTTTTTGTAAAATACAATGTGATTATTTACAAGGGACGTATTTTACTTATGGCATTGTGAAGTTCAGGGAACTGCTCAGTTAAATGTTGCTCCATGTTACTGAATCTGTCACTTCTATGAGTTTCTTACTATTGTTTCAAAACCTCCTGTATGAACTGGAAAACAGGTCATTATTTCACCAGAAGAAGAGTATTCACTTCAGGTCTTCTCATTTAAACACTGAAAAATTTCCGATCTATCTATTGCTCAGCTGCTGCGGCAGAATTCCCGGGAGGGGTTACATCCCAAGAGGAGTCACTCCTCACCAACAGGCAAATGAGAGATCCCAACACTCACCCCGTCTTTCAGGCCAGGAGGCTGCTGAGTGCCATGCAAGAACAGCCTGTTCCACTGCAGCCAGGCTGTGCCTGCAGGAGTCCCTGCGTTCACAAACCAGTGCTCACCTTGTCCCAGCCCAGGGCACCCCTGTGTCCTGCTGCAGCTGCCAGCCTGGGGCAGTTTGAACCCACACCTCTGCTGTGCTCAGGCAGGACTTGGCTGCATCCCTTCCTGACAGCCTGCAAGACACTTTCCATTGCCAGAACTGTTCTTTGATCAGTGGGAGGTTGATTTCGTTTGGTTTTCTTGGGGGTTGCGTTTTTATCTTTTCCTTTGATCTATCATGTCATTCACTGTTAAGTAGATCAGTCTAATATCAGCTGGAATAAATATTGACTGGAGACTGTGGATCCTCTGAAAAAACACTGTTGCTTATAGACTGATGTAATGGGCATAAAAATCAAGGAGATCGTTGCTAATTCTTCTCTGTGCATCATTCAAACATGGAAGCACCTTGTTTACTAATTTTGTCTGATGTCTTTTTTTCCTTTGAGTAATATTTGCATAAAGTTATCTTTCTACCTTTCTCCAACCATCTCACCCTTCTATGTCATTCTTCAACTCCTCATCGCCTGCTGTTTCAATTTCAAGATTGTCAGTAATTAAAATATCTGCCATATTTGTACAGAATTTAGGCAAACTGAAAATAAATTTTTAGAAGGAGAAAGTCAGAAGTCCATATTTATGTAATGGCTATGCAAGTACAGAATAACATTGTCAAATTTCTACTAATTAAGTAATAGCTGAGACTGTTTTATCAGCAATGATTTTATTCAGCAATGGTTTTATTCATCGTTCAGTCTCCATTGGCAAAGAACAGGGGAAGCCGCAGAGTTTTTAAAAAAAGGAAATTTTAAATATATGGAGCAGAAGTGCTGAAAGAGACTCAGAGCCACATGGAGCAATTGCTTCCAGGGGAAAAAAACACTGGCTACGTTATTGCTCATTATTTCACAGACTGCCTTTTAACTGCAGTTGAGAGAGTGGGACCTGTGAATAATATAGACATATTTTACTGCTGTAGTTGTTTCAAGTTGATTTTCATTTTACTATCTATGCAGCCTCTTTGGAAATGCAACGTTTGCATTTGCTACTGCCTCTGATCTTTGCCTGGAGACCTGGGTGGGATAGACCTAACCAACACGGCTTAACTGCTCTTCCTGTAGCACCCAGACTTCCAAGCCACGCATAATATGGTGTATACACGAATCAGGATTGCTAAATATTTTTTATTTCTATATGTTTTCCATTACTGTTCACAGAAATGTAAAGTATTTTACACTACTGTGTCAACACAAGGGCTTTTAATTCCATTCCTGTGACCAATGGGTTTGGAGTCATTCTATGTGTTAGTTTGGATAATGTTGAAATTGATTTTATTTCCACAATAAGAAGATAGTAAGCAGTCAAACCTTTGTACAAATAAGGATGTTTGACGTATTTGAATGCCAGTATGACTGACATTTATATTTAGTGCCATGAATATGTTCTGTTATCCCTTTCAGTTTCCTCCGAACTGCCAGCTGTAACATTCCTCTAGCGTGGGTCCTGGTAGGAGCCTGGCCCACAGGGCTTCAGAGAGCTGAAAGTCTTACCTCATTCATTGTTGACTGGCAATGTTTATTTATTGTGGTTATTTTTACAATTTTTTTTTTTCCCAAGAGAAATGAAAAAATATTTTGTTAATTCCTACGGGGTTTATAGTATGTCACTGAAAGAAAAGTAGGTAACTTATGACGGTAAGGAAATTAGGAAAGTGAAGAAAGGAGGTAAATTCTGTCTGTTACAATTCTCTTTCTCCTCCTGAGGCCCACAGCAAAGCCCACTGGTACCAGCACAAGTAACCCCAACTGCCTCTCTGGGCTCTGGTCTTGTGCCAAGTCTGGAAACGAGCACCCTGGGAAGGATGAACTGAGGCTGTGGACAGATACAGCTGCAGGCACATCTTCCTGGAGCTCTGTAAAGAAGGCAGGACCTGTTTCGGCCTCTGTGTGCATGAAGTAGCACGTGGGCACTTTACCAGTGCAGTAGCAATAGAATTTTGTGTGGGTTTCATGCAAAGATTGCATTCCTGATTACCCAGGAAGCCAGTTTCTCCCAAAATTCAGACCACGGTCAGGCAATACATTGTGGTGTATATAGAAAAGCTTCTTCTCCTCTAATACTCACATTTGCATGTTTATTAGCCCTGACCTCAAAATCTGAATTTTCTATACTTGTATGCATTATTAACTCAAAATTTCCCTGCGTACTCTCAGAAATTTTATTAGAAAATAGTAACTATGGTTTCCTAAGTGATTATGTTGCTGCCGTTGTAACATACTGGCAGGAATTAATGTGAAGGGTTACAAAATACCAACACATGCAACACAGGTTAAAATTTGGGTTGGTTTCAAAGCAATCACTTTAGACATCTAGCATGTATGTTCCACAAAAGGCTCCAGTTCCCAATCAGAGTTTTTTTTAAGGATTCCATCCCTCTCTGTTGTCCAGGGAAAGAGCCCATACCTTGGGGATTGGAAGCTGTACAGTGGTTTTAAACTGTAAACACAAGGATTAGCTTTCTTTCAAGTGACTTAGAACGTCTGCTTCTCTAGAAATGCTATAACCCATAAAATCCTTAATTTGTTAACCCTGCAATGAAAAAAAAATTTTTTTGAGTGAAGACAAGGTCTGTGAAGCCAAGTCATTCTTCTCTGTAATGACACATAACTGTTTTTAGAGCATACTAAAATTATAAGAGCACAAGCCTCTGCCCATTTTCCATTCATGTTCCCATTATCATCAAAATATGAACATATCTGAACTTAGGGGAATATGGTATATAAAGTGCCAACTATTTTTATTGCCAAGCATGGTATTTGTTTTATTTTCCTGTAGTTGCTATTCTCAGATAGGCTTCTGAGCATATATTGCAAAGAAATACTAATGTGAGGATCTAAAAAACGTCCAGAGAAGTATCCAGTTTTGTGCAGTGTTACGTAAAATTTAGAGGATCTGGGTTGCAGCCCACTACTCCTCAGAAATGTGTATTTGGTGGTATTTTAGGTCCCTTCCCTGATCCTAAAGTGGAAAAATGAGTTGTGGGGGTGGGAGGAAAAATTAAAAATTTGGATCAAGCACCAGAATTTGAAGACTGCAACAGAGTTTTGGCTTAAGCCGGCTTCAAGTGTGGGGCTACCATGCTGGTCAATTATTTTCTCTAGCAGGATTCATTCTTCCAGAATTAGAAGTGACATTCTGGTACCAGAAATTACAGTGCTCCTTCGGAAACGGAGTGTGTGTGGGTTCGGCTCCTGTCAAGGACAGTTTTTAGCTTTCCCACAGTGTGGTGCCCTAGAAATAACACCGACAGACAGACAGACAGACAGAGCGAGTGAGGTTAGCACCAGGCACTGGTACAATACTGAATCACGTGTGTATTTATTTCCCCGTTGATTGCCAAAGGCAGTGCAAGGGTTTGAGGCTGGTCATGTTGCACGAAGGACACCTGCAATACTGCTCTAAGAACTGTGCTGGCTTGTCAAACCAAAATATGAGATATAAAAAGAACAAGGCTCTGACTTTAGAACACAGATACAGTGGTAGTGCTGGACTTTCTATTGATGAGGAATTCATTCGACTCTTATTTCATACTGGATTACATTAAACTCAAAATGTACATGAAGTGTCCAGTGTTGATTCCTCTAAAATTGACTAAATGATCTGTCTTGAAAGTTCCACAAATAGGGACAGTGGTTTTTTGTGTTTTGGAAACCACCTAGGGAGCAGTTTGAATTCAAAGTGGAAATAAAATTGAGAAGATCCCAGAAATTCCACTGGAGAGGTTCTTGCAAGAATTAAAAAGCAGGTAAGTATTCTAATGCTTCTCCAACAGCATGCAGCTGTGTCAGGACTCAGAGTGGGCTTAGTGGAGGTGGCTGGAAAGCTGGCAAAATCCAGATTGATAATGGCTTGCTATGATTTTGTGGAATTTTTTTATAAATCTTAGTAAGAGTAAGAGTTAAATTATCTATCCAATTTACTCTGGGACTTTTACTTCCTGTAAAAGAGGCTTGAAATACAAATATTGACTGTTGTCAGCCAATGCAAATTCTTATTTCAATCAGCCTATTTGGCTAAAAATGACAAATTGTATAGTAATTTTTTTCACAAGAAGTGGCAGCTGAGATACCCTCTCTAAGTGCAGCCCTCATTATCCATTTCCTTTGTAGAAGTTATCTTACCTTGCTCTGCTCAAAAGCATTTCCAATCTGTTATTACTTATCCTGATAACCAGAAGAAGTATTGTCAGAGCAATTAGGAGTCCCAAGCCATTTTGAAGGCTCATTGCATTTGATTTTGTAATGTCTTCCCCAAGAGGTTCCTATCCAGCTAGACTTTACTATCCACTAAAACTTAGTGGAAGAAATGGAACTGCTCACAAAGAAACCTTAGGGCAAAGAAAGGATCACGTGACCCTCTATGCAGCTGTTTGATAAGATGATATTTCTTGAAGATACCAAATATTTAGTGCATTGTACAAAAGCACAGCTAACCTGCCTGGTGTACTTCGGGAGGTGATCTCAGGAGGAGCGTTGCTGCCTTGCAGATTAATCCCGATGAGTTCTGCAGAAGTGGCAGAGCATGAGCCACAGCCTTTTTGTTTCCCAGGGCTGCTGCAGTGCAACCTACGCTTGAGTATTGCTTTTTGATACGCTTTTCAACATGCTTCTGCTCACTTGCCCAATTCTGGTAGCAGCATCCCATTGTAATCCTTTCAAGCACTACTACAGAAACGGGCAAGGCTTTCAACACAGAAACCTGCACCAAGTCTGAATCATCACAACACTTCTGTGCAATTCATCTCCCCGTACCTCCTGCTCCCTGCGGTCAGGACTCTTCTGCCTCTGCAAAATAAATCCACTAGCACGTAACTCGCTTCAAAAGAAGCACCCACTTAATTTTCAATTAAACTTCTCACCCATTACAAGTGCCAGCCCCCCCTGCGCTGCCCCCCGAGCGGGACCAACCCCCCCAGCGCCGCGTCCCCACGGCAACCGCACAGAGCGCATCCATGGAAACGAGGGGGCTGGGGAAACAGTGCCGCTCTTCCACTTGTGAAAATACTTTCAAATTGCTAAAACACGGCGGGGGGAAAGCAAAAAAGGCAATATTGAAAGCCATTGCCATTTGTGCCAAACAGCGCTCGAGACGGATGGCGCAGAGATAATGGTCTTGTCTCCACTGTTTGGTTTGTCAGGGAAATGGCTCCGTGTTTATCTTTTCCTTTGCTTGTACGACAGGATAAAAATAGGGCACACATCTAATGCATATGTGTCGAAATTACAAGTACAAAACTGTGCATGTACGTCACAGTGAGAATAGATAGTGCACCCATAAATACTGGTGTTTAACGTGCCTGGTCTCATGCTTTCGATTCAGTATGGAGGTTTGAAAGAAGTGAATGCATAAGAGAGCCGTTTCTTTCTTTATGAAGAAATGTTTCTCATTTCTGTCTTTTTCTGCATCTGTTTGAATGCATGTCTATATGTGTTTATTCCACTGGTCTGCTTGAAAGAGGTTATTGATTTAAAACAACAGTATAGTAACCTTAAAATATGATTTGCATTTTGCACTGGGGGACATATTTATATTTCACTGTGCTATAATAATAATTATTATTATAATTTCCACAAGGCTATTCCCTGTCTTCATGTTCTTGTATTGGAGCTGTTCTTCCAAAACAGAGGAAAAAGGGAAATTAAAGACTCTATCACATGGGGCAGAAGGAAAGGCTTTCACAGACAGTGGATTAGTAAGGATCTGGTAAGGAAGAACTTCCTCCCACTGAGGGTGGCAGAGCTGCCCATGGAGGTTGTGGAGTCTCCCTCTCTGGAGACATTCCAAACCCACCTGGACACATTCCTGTGTCACCTGCTTCAGGTAACCCTGCCTTGGCATGGGGTTGGACTGGGGTTGGACTGGCTGATCTCCAGAGGACCCTTCCAACCCTAACAATTCCTTGATTCTGTGGTTTTATGACCTTGAATGAACTAAGGAGTATCACATTCATGTCTCCTCCGGAAGGACTGAGGGCATGGATGAAAAATAAGGTCTGTTGAGCACAACAGAGAGAGATGTCCTCTCATCTGCTGTCAGTTGTGCCAAACAAAGATTTCTCTTCCCAAGGAGCTGGACACATGGCCAGTTAGACAAAGATACATTGCCAAGTACATGTTAGAGGGATAATGTAGGAAGTGGGAAATGGAAGACTAAAATTACAGACTATTTAAATCCTAACCTGTAATTGAATTCCACCATACCTCAGAATCCAAGGCATGATTTGCAGGTGGTTTGTAAAGGAGAGTCAGTTTTACACCGCGCAGATCTGGAGCTGACTGAGAGCTGCAGGAGCCCCCCCAGTGCAGCTGGGCCGGGACAGCCGTGGCACCGAGCCTCCTTCAGCCCGCTGGCACTGCTGAACTCTGCTGCTGGATGGAAGGTTCCCTTTCAAAAGTGACTTCTTTTAAAAGTTTGGGGAAATAAAAAAACAATGCAGCCATTTCTGAGAGTCATGGCCATAAATAAAATACGTCAACTCACACTTTTGAAGATCTGTTCAGTTTCTATTCTCCTGTAGAGAATAGAAGTGTCCTTGGTTTAATATTTGAAATAGAGCTGCATGTAGCTGGGAAGGGGCTGTTACAGCTTATACATATTTCATAAAGAAATACAAAGCTCTGAACTTTTGAAAACTTCCTACTCTCCTAAGCGTAGTTTTCTTCTACACAACCATTGCTGTCTCTACCTTTCCTCTTTTTTTAAAATTTATTCACTTGTGGTTTTTTCTTCTTGTTAGCTGGCATTTATATGTTCAAATAGAATTTTTAAAGTATTTTCCTGCTTCTTTCAAAATACATGATCCAATTTTCTATTGTTTTTACTGTAACGTTGTAGAAATTGACTTACTCAGACCAAACACAGATTGCACATAATCAAAAAGAGTTGCAGATAATCAGGTTACAGAGTGTTTGGATCTGAAAATATTACTCAACAAGGCACAACTATAAGCCAGATTTCCTTAACTTTTTTATTTTTTAATCAGAATTGGAGTAAATTTGGGTAAATTAGGACAACTGAGGGAAGTGCTATTGATATTCTTCGTATTGTGGTCTCTCTGCATGTTATCAGATACTACTCTTGACTTTAGTTTGACAGGAAACTTGTTATTCCTCAAAATTTTTGTACTCCAATTTTGTACTAAATGTTCAAAAGAGTTTATTTGGATATGCAAGTTTTTTAACAAATAATTGCTATACACATCTGCTATAGGTAATGTCTTTCACTCACTATGCAGAAATTGCCACTCCGTTATTATCATAAAAAGAAAAGAAAAGTTTGCCTCAAATGGGGCAGGTCCTGGCAATATTTTCAAACACATTTGGTTTGGCAATGTATATTAATGGTACATGCATGTATTTTGAAAGCTAAAAGGATTTGTAATTCTCATTTTTCTGGGCATGTTTGGCACTCTCATTTTTGTCAGAAGAAGTGTGTTATTAAATGCAGTGTTTCATATTTGTCTGGTAGTAGAGTCTGAACTGGTCTCTTACAACCTCAGCCTATGCCCTCATCTCTTAGGACTGTTCCCCACATTTCGCTGATTCCAGCAGAAGCAAGGTCAAAGGTCATGGTGTATGATTATGGAAACATTCTTTAATTACCCAGATTCCAGATGCTAAATAGCAAGTCAAATCCAAAGTTCCACCCAAGCAAAGCAGCACTCCTCTTGTATGGGAGTGCCAGTGAGCTGTGGCAGCAGGGCCGCATTCCCTGTGGCTGGAGCTGTAGCAGTGGCTGTCTTTGGATGGGTGGTTGCACTCATGTGTGATGACTTTATTGTATCTGCACAGAGTCAGCATCACAAGTAAAACAATCCCTACCTCTAAAATGATGGCTTTGTTCTTTTCAGTTATTAACTTTTGGGCACATTTTTGTGTCGTGTCACTGGACTGCAGTAACAGTACAATTCTTGTCGCTCTCAGACTGAAACCACATCTGAGCACAGGCATAAGGAGTGTTTACACCTGCTTGTAAGCCTTTGGTGGATATTTAACCTTTCTATGCAACACCACTTATTAACAATAATTGGTGTTTAGGTTTTATATTCACAGGAGGTATATCCCATACAGTCATTAAATGAGTACCTGCTTTTGAACTAAATGATTCATAAGTATTGAAAGTGAATGTAACCAGCAATTTGATTTATTTTGTCTTTAATTCAACTATTTCCGAACTCTTAAAATACAGCATATAGACAAGACAACCTTAGAAATGTTATCAGCAAACCGCTACAGTTTTAGGTTGGTACTCTAAGTCTGTTTAGCCCCTTTCTCCCTTTTCCAAAGCAGTGTTTACATTTGAAATGCTGGTTTCAAAAATCGATGAGACCTTTTGAAAACTGAGTAAGTTCCAGAAATATGTATACAATATGGTAGATCATAAAGTAGATAACAATACATTACAGGTGTGTGTATATGATTTTAGTTTGATACAGGAGGCCACCAGGCATCATCCACAAACACTGTACAAATGGCCGTACTTCTGCTGGAGCTTTTGAAGCTCCTGATTCTGACAGTGAATGGTGTGGGTTCTGCTGGGTTTTTCCTTCAGTACTTGGACATTTTGAGCTGGCTGACTCTTGGTGACAATGTAGAGCTAAGAGTTAGTGCTGGTGAAAGCAAGGGAATCAGTGTGACTCCTTTTGTTCTGGCCTATGCAAAACCCCTCAGGTGAAGGTACCCTGTGCAAGAACTGCTGCCTTCTGCTGCTGTCCCACTCACGTGGATGCACAGCTGGGTCCATAACCTGAGAAGATGCACTTCTTTGGAAATTCAAGGAATGAATTCTTTACAATTGCACCGCTTGGCACACATTAGCACTCATATAAAAGCAAGCAATTGCACGGCCTTCTTCAGACAATAACTGTATCCAGCTCTGAAAATACTGTTTTGAGCTTTGTTTCCACTTTCCCAGCTGGACTCAGACTGGTGTGACATTCCATTTTAGCCAGTGATATGCTCAGGACGGGTTACATTTCTTTCTGGGGTTGGTGAGAAAGCATTACTGTGTCTGCTTAAAAGACTTGTTTAAAAGAGATGTTAATTAAAGTTTATCTTCTCTGGTGGGAGCTATTCAGCTCTATCCCAGACAAAGCAGCTGTATGGACATGCTACAGGTATGCCAGAGGTTTAAGTGCTCCAAAGTTCTTGGAGAAATTCCAGGTCACATGCCCATGTTATCTGTTTAAGGTGAGCCCCAGAATTTTCTCAGACTTAAAAGCTATACAGACAGTGAACCTTCAAGTTCAGACTCGAGGGAAGTGCTTGAGCATGCCAAGAGAACAAGGAAGCCACCAGCAGTGCCTGGGCACAGTGCCCACAGGTTTGCTTCCAGATGTCAGTAAGAAAGTCAAATGGGCAGGAGGCAGAGCCTGGTGCGCTGTGCCTGCTCCAGAGCCTGCTATTTTCAGACCAGCACAGACTCAGCTGAAGTGCAGCCCAGGCCCCCGGGCTCCTGCTTTCCTGGGAGAAGGATCTATGATGTTGTATTTCAGTAATTCATCAGCGCTCTGCCTTTTGCAGCGGCAAAACAGTGCTCAAAGCATCTCACATGGCTCTGTGCAAAGATTCCTCCAGCACACGGCTTAGGAATGGGCAACTTAAATTGCACAAGCTCTGTGTTAATTTTAATTTGTAATTTCTCATTCAGCTTACTACAAAGCTAAACTACAGATAATGATGACACTTTAAGGTGTATTCATTTGGTTCAACCATTTCCCCATTTGTCGCTGTAAAGGAATAGGTTTCCAAATAATGTAGTGGCTGCTAAAATGTTTGTGACATCTGTGCTTTAAGTATTGCAAGCATCTGAGACAGTAGACTCTCTACTTCTTTGGGGTGGTTTTTCATGTGTCTTTACAATTCACACATAAGTGAAGGTGGCTCTGTGGTACATAACTGTAACAAGTGCTTTTAAGTACGTTATAAAATCTCACCATGGCAACATCTTTCTGCTCATCGTATTTATAGTGAGAAAAAGAAAACAAGCAAAAATAATATTAACCCTGAAACCTGTCTGAAATTTAGAGGTTGAAAGAGTAACCTAAGTCAGGGTTCTTTTTCTTTGGTAGCTTTCTGTAAAAATCCTTGAACATGTTACTGGGGAAATAGCAATTGAAGGTAGGCTTTTCACTTCAACTTTAGTTTTAATTACCAAATGCCTAGTGTTTGTTTGGGTCAGTGAGACCAAATATAACTTGATTGAAAATCAGAAAAAAGATGGCGTATTTGCTTACTTCTAAGACCTAACCACAGTGGGCATGATGCAGAAACCCAGGTATAGTCGTAGAAAGAGGTTCCAGTTTAGAAATTACCCATCCAACATCTTCCTGTCACTCTGTGCTCTAGCGTTATGTAAACCTGGCTCAGCATGGATTGGCACTCTTCTTGCAGGGGCTTTACAGGCCTCTAAGGAGTGGCAGTGTGTTCTCCATTCCCTTGCTACCTCATTTCTGCAGTTTTTTTGAAGGCTTGGAATTGTCTGAGTAAATTGGGAGGAATAATTGTAAGAATGTGTGAGGGTGCCTGCACTAGAGAACGGCACTTTAAGTGCTCCTCTTGGTATCATCCAGTGGGCTACAGTTGAAGAGACCTTCCAGATAACATGATTCAGAATAACATCAATTATCTCTGTTCTTGCATCTCTCTATCCCTTTCCCTATAGTCTCCCCAGCCCTGTGTTATAGGAACACTTTATTGGAGCGTGTGAAAGAGAAGGCGTGTAGGCTCGGTGAAAGGCTTGGATAAAGCGAAATGCAACTGCACTGTCTCAGGCCATCATTCGTCAGGTAAAAAATGAAAATAGACAGATTGTCAGGGAATTTGTCACCTACAAATTCCTTGCAACTGCGGATAAGTCTGTGGATGGTCTGAACATTTGAACAAACCATACCACTTCAACACTTGGGTACACATAGAGGGTCTAGAGTTTAACCACCTACTTCAGAAATTATTGGATTTATATCTTATCTCACTCTTGTTCATTCCCATTCATCTAACTTTTTTAGAACAAGTTCTTTGTTTATATTCCATAAAAATAGGGAAGGAAACTAAGGGAAATATAAAGAGATTCTGAATTAAACCCAAAAAATCCAACTATTTTTAATCCTTCATGAATTTTTCATTACTACTTCCCACAAAACACCTCCTGCCTTCTCCAAATGTTCTAAAAAGTGCTGCCATTCTTGGTAGATAAAAGCAGTATAAAATTATTAAGCAAAATTCCTTCTTTGTTTCTTTTTCAAACAACTGCTATGTAGTGACTTTCCGTCCAGTGTCTTCTGCAGTGGGAATAGGTTCTTTAACCATGAGGAGAGTAAAAGCAGTCAGTGCTGCTTACAAATCTGTACAGGAACTTGAGCACAGACAAAATCCAAGGGCCCTTGGCTCGTTTACATGAGAATTACAGCATAGCAAATTCACTCTCAATCACTTCTTTCTGTTACTGTTTAGAGAGGAAAAGTGGCCCTAGTACCAAGGCAATCAGGACATACCCATTCTTTACACTGTGCCCATTTCTTCTAGCTGTGACACCTTGAGTAAATTAGAGCAGGGAAGAGTGTGGAGAAGAGGCTGCAAGACTGGGCTGAAGTGGTACTGTACTACATGTCTCAGGCTGAGAGAAAAAGCCAGCCTAAAATCTAGCAGAGACTGAATTTATTAAATTCATGTTGTTTAAAAACGGTTGAAAAACTTGTCAAAGTTTGGCTTCTTTTCTTCCAAAGGTGTTTTCCCTGTAAAATCCGGTGCTCTCATAGCATATCTTGTTTTGGTTTTACAGAGGTAAAATTTCACCAGTTCCCCAGAATACTTTTCAGAATAGAACAAACAGTAAACTTTTGATTTTAATCTTTTAATTCTGTATTGCTGGATTTGTTATATTGAACGTAGCACAGCTGTGGGCTATTTCAATATAGTAAGTTTGGATAATACACACTGTGGCATACACCTTGGAGCAATTTTTTTTCCGTTTGTAGAGACATCCAAATCTTGTTCTCTGAGGCTGCCTTAGGCAGGAATGGGATGGCACAGGCATGTGCCTGTAGGCTGAATCCTATGCTGGAGGTGGCCAATGTGAGAGCTGATGTGGCACACAGGTATCCCACCACACAGGGCACTTTGTCACATACTCTGTGGCACTGTCTGCATTTAAACCTTTCTCCTGCTTCAGGTTTAAAGCCTCAAGATGCAACCAGCGGTGACCCAGTCATCTGTGCCCATCATATAGGCCCTGGCAAAAGAAAGAGGCAGCCTGCATTGGCTGCAAGCATGAGGCAGGGACCTCAGTAGTTTATTTTGGAAATAATGAGTAACGCTGATCAAATCAGTTGCTGTGGGGGTGTAACAACCTTGATCAGAGATCAAAACAAACTGTATTAGGCATTGAGCAGACATGGCCTTCCTCAAGGAACACCAAGTGTAAAATGACACCCATCTTTAATACTTGCTGTAATTGCTTCGCTCCTAGTTCAGGGCTCTGCTACACCTGAAATGAAGTCTTTGCTGAACATAGGTTGCCCTTGACTACTAAACCTGGGAACCTCGAGCTGCCTAATGCCATGGCTTGGAAAAAGTGACTATAAAAAATGTTTTTGTTCTGGGTATCTTCTAGGCTGTAGAAAAAGTGCACGTTTTGCCACTGGGGTGCTCAGAGTGTTCAGCAAAGCTTAATTGTTTGCTTAAGCAGCCTTCGGAGCCGTGAGAGCCAACAGAGCTATAAATTGGCAGGGCTGGCCAGTTCGGTTGAACAGCAAAAAGACTTTCAAAGAGACAGTTTTGCTCCCAAGTGCTTATTGTCAGCTCTTTGAGTGAAACAGATTTTAACAACCCAAACAAAAACTCCACAGGGGAGCTTTTTACAAACAGAAAACAAAGGATCCCCGTTCCAGCTACATCAAAGCTTCCCGGCCGCTCTAACCTCTGGTGGCAGATTGTTTCATCCAAAGCCCCTAACTCAATGCTAATGTCAGTTTTCCCACCCACCAATGAACCACTTTTTGGAGTTTCCCGATCTAGCTTTCAGCTGACTTCAGACAAGAAACAGCATTGCTGCAGGCAAAGCTACAACCATCCCCATTACCATGCTGTGGTTACTCCCATGAAAGGTGTCTCAGAACACTGTGCTGTCATGAAATTTGAAAGCTTTATGTGCCTCTGGATTTGTTCACATTGAAGCCCTCCCATTCAGGAGATTTCCCTTCCTATAGCAGCCACCTTTCCTTGTGCAGGCTGAGAGAACTGAGAGGCAGATTTGGGCTGGTGAATCGGAAGAGAAGATGATAAAAATTATTTTATTCTTCTTTTTTGATTCAATTTTTATCTCCCAGCCCCATGTAAATAAAGGATAGTAATAAGAGATCTTAAAATATATAAAGTTCATGGTAGTGAAATTCCAAGCACATTTAAGAGAGAGCATTGTTACTTTGCATTGAGTGGGGGTTTCAATGTGGTTTTGTTCAGAATATAACAAAATTTGACACTGCAGTTAAAAAGGGGATGTTGTCGTAGCTCTGGATAATTACTGACAGAGTAGGATGCAGGCTCCTCTGAATAAGAGGCAGAATCATCTCATGGCTACTCCACTTTGACATGACATAAAGAAGTGCAAGCTGCAGTGGTAAATCCACACCTAATGGAAAAAAATGCACTGGTTGCTAAAAAACCAAGAAAATAATATTTGTGCAGGGTGGAGAAATGAAATATGTAGTTGTACATGAAATGTTGAGATTTAAGTTGTATAGAACCAACTCAAAGTTATGAATCATCAAAACCCACAACATTACAGACCATCCAAAAGTTACAATTTTTTTCTTTCTAGCTGTGCACTTTTAGCCAAAAGAAATTAATGAAAACTGAATAATTAATTTCTCAAATCTTTGTTACACTGTATAAATTGGAGCGGGAGCACTGAAAAGGAGAAAATTGCAAGACGGATCCCAACACAATATAACAATCTCAGATTCACTGGAGTCATCCTGATGCCTATATTATCACTTCAGCTTCCCTGCTCACTTTAATTACCCAAGCAGTCCCATCAGGATGACATCTACTTCCAAGCACATTGTGTTGCCTCCTCCTACTCTGCAGATCCTCTCCTTGCTGCTGGAGTGCTGTGTTCAGCTCAGCACAGCGCAGGCTTGCAGCTCTGGTTGGATCCAGCTTTGACAGTAAATACAGAGCAACAAGAAGCTGGACTGTGGAGTGCTGTGGTGTCCCAGTCCTGCACTGTGCTGGGAGTACACGGCAATAGTCTGTAATACTTCACTGTTATTAACAAAATCTTTAAAGGCCAAATTATTTTGGATATGTCCATTTTTGGATTCCTAATTCAAAATCCTCTGAAGAGCCATGAATTTTAGAAATTATGGGGAAAAAAAGGGGGGGTTCAAAGTGCTTTCAGGTGATGGACACCTGAATTTTAATCTTAAATCAATATTTTCTCTTCCCCTGCCTCAGAGTCTGTACTTCTGCCCTCAAGGATAGCAGGGGCACTAGGAAGAACTAGGGCTATGTTACTGTTCTTGAGATCAGCACTTGCATTTACTTCCCCCTGACAGTAGGACTGCTCTCTTTGCTGGAGTCTTTGTGTGGTTAACTACACTTCTTTCAGGCCAGCAAGTGTCTTTGGATTATAACAGACTGATAGGAGGAGGTAAAGAGAAAGAAATATTCATTCTGTAACCAGTGGATCAGCTGAGCAGGAGGAAAGATAAGGAAGAAGCTTGTAGGTAAATAATGCAGTGGGATTTGAAAGTGAAGAGGATCAATCTGGACTGAGTGAAGGATTGGAAAAAGAAATATGGAAAACCTAATTTGGGGTATCAACATTAGATCAAATAACTGGGTCACTGACTAAGCCCTGGCCTGAGGTTGGGTGAGGGAACAAGATGTGGAAAATTATTGGACATTACAGGAGAAAGTGCTGAACATGATTGATAAGAATGTGAGAAAATGACTAAAGTTACAGATAGCACCAGGCAGGAGGGCTGGGTTTCACAGGTGGTGAAGGGGGAGTTTTGTGAGAAATGGAACAGAAGGCCCAACTTCACAGATAACTGGGGAGGTGTTCTGCAGACCTTTGGGGGAGTAACATCTTGCAAGGCACCAAGGTAACTGTATCACTAAGACCACAGAAGATCTAGGTAATGGTATCAGAACTGAAACTTTGGGATGGGTGTAGCAAAACCGGGAGCAATGAGGAAAGAAGTAATTAGGTGGCTGTTGTGGAGGAGACCAGGGCAGAGGAAGTGGGTGGTAGAAAACTGGGAAATGAAAAAGGGATATTAAGGTACAAACCACAGGATTGGCACCATCTGGGATAGCCCTGCACTTCAGCATTGGATCAAGACAACAAACCAAACCTTCCCTCTGACCATCTCACACAAGCAAATCCTGCTTCTGCACCCCTGGGAGCGAGGCAAGCAGTGAGTGTGTCCTCCTGGGCTGCCGTGGGGCCACCCCCACACCACGTGGCAGTGCCCAGTCCATGTTCTCCAGCATCCACAGCTGCCCATCACTCCCTGACAGATGGCACTGACCAAACGAAAAAGTATTTCTGCAAAATAATCACTGACCTCAACAAAATTCACTAAAACCTGTTGACAGCAACAAAATGTTTTTGCAAAGGAGGGTTGTTTCTTTTTTCCACAGAAGAAATGTGTGAATATTTAGAATTCTTTCCCGAAGACGGGACTGTGCCCTTGCTGCCCACAAGATACGTAATTTTTGTCACGAATAAAAATACTGGTAACCATTGATTAATAATTCTTAAAAGCCCCCACAAAGGAAAATTGTTTCACAAGACTGTTAAAAGGGACCTATGGAGCTTGTAAAAACCAATCAATTTTTTCACTAAATTCACTGTTCTCTGGTTCTCTTACTTCTATGGCCTTTCCAGACAATATTTTGGTACTTTTAATAAACGAGACAGCTTTGAAGACCTCATCCCTTTCTATGGTCTTCTCATCTCTGCACCTCTCAGTAATTCGTAAGTCAAATGAATGATTGTGTAATCCTGAATAGTGGTACAGACTTAAAAATATCATCTAGGATCGTCCTGCTTTTCATTGCGTCTGTGTAGGCTGCAGAATTCTGCTTTTGACATTGTATGTAAAAGATTTATTTCTGTCATTAACTGAAGCACACCATATATACAGATTCGTCTTGAAACCCCCATGGCTGGTTAGAGTTTTAACAATATCTCAGACTATGAAGTGCCTGACACATCAACCAGATACTTATTGTCTTTAATGAAAAATTATTTTTCATGCTGTCATGCTAAACTTGAAGGTTCAGATTCCAGCTGCCTCTGAGTACCACTTTTTCTCTCATAACGAATCTGGTGAAATTAAATATTCGCTTCTCAGGAGGGGGCAGAGATGAGTGAACACAAGTGCAAACATTCATTTTTTCTGCTACATCGAGCCCTCTTTAATTATGTGAAAATTGACAGTTGTCATAATTCCGAATCACAGTTTTCAGTGTGTAAATGACAGAAAAGTGTGAATTTCCCATGGTGGCGATTGCCGGGTCCCAGGGAAAAGGTGCAGTCAGTCCTGCAGCCTCCTCAGGCACAAGGGACTCCCAGAGCCCCACCCAGGGCTGCTGCCAGCGGGGCAGGGGCAGTGCTGGTGGGGACTGGGAGCTGGACCATGGCCAGGCTGCCTGAGGAGCTGTGCTACGTGTGTTTCTGATGTCCCAAAAGTTAACAGAAGCAATGGAACTTGAATCCTGCTCCCCTCCCCAGCATTCTCCATCCCTCCAATGCATTTGGCAGCGACAGCCTGGCGTTCTGCGGGCTCATCTCTACAATTTTGCCCTTACCATTGCTAGGCACCCAGCATAAATTTTCAGAGGAATTTTAAATATTACAGAATATAACTATGGGTTATGTGATTATGTTCTCTGTCCTGCTCTTTTTGCAGTAAAGAATGAGTTGCTTTGACTTCGGTTACAAGAATTTAGGTCTGGTTCAGAGTTTCACGGCATACAGTTTGTGTTCCTGAAAGTTTTGCTTTAAGGTACTGTCCCAGTGTTCCCTTCTCTGCTGGAGTAGCAGATGAGGAAAAAGATGTGTCAAATTTAGGATACGTGAAAACCTTCACGTGCCACTGTTGTCGAAAACATACCTTTTATTAGATAGTAGAGTGTTTCCAAGTACAGGTGAAGTGTTTTGCAGTTGAAAAAGGAGAAATATCAGTGTTGTTACGAAAAGTATTTGAAAGACTTTCACTACACCATTGTTGTGGAAATCCGTGTCAAAATTGTGAATTCAAAACAGGGGACATACAGAGAGGGCGTTCCCACAAGAACAGGCACACCAAGTCTGGTCTGTGAGAGTTTAACAGTTCAAGCTCCACAAAAGAGAGCTGGGAGTTGGTATGATTACTCTTGGAAAATATACCACAAAGTAAATACCACAGAGGAAGAAGGGACAGACCTAAACTAATTGTGGCAACAGATAGATTAAAGGCAGTTTTCTAGTTAGCAGAGCAGGCTGGTGGTGGAACAAGCTCACAGTAGTGTCAGACACAGGTTTCAATGGACATGAGAAGTGCCAAAGGTCCAGCAACATGTGGGCACTGCCTCATCCTATTTGTTTCAGCCTCAGCTTTCTCTAAAACCATGCTGACTCCATGGACAGCTGGGTTTTAACCACAGCAAAATTTCAAGTATCTCGTATTCTCAGTTGTGAAGTTCATTAATTTTAAATCTCTTTGAAGCAAACAGAAGAAAATACTCTTTGCTGTCAGAATGGCAAGTACTGAATCAGAAGGGCATGTTCCATCTTTTAGAAAGAGGATAACTTTGTGTGGTTGGAACTTCAAAAGTTGGCACTAGAAAATCTGATTTTTGGAAAGGTAACAGGGGAGAGTGTTCACATTTTAATTTTCTAGTTTAGGCTTATAGCCAAGTTCTAAACCTGTGAAAATAAAGAAACATAACAAAATATGTGACAAGGGTGCAGTGGTTTCAGAACCATAATTTTATAGAAAGCCCCTTCCATTATGTTAATGAAAATATGATTTTTTCCTTGCCATACAGATGTTTTACATCATGTTTTTAGTCAGTAACCAAGATATGCACACAGTGAAAGCTCTGAGTGAAATGTGTGATTAGAGACCATTTAAGATATATATTTCACTTCAGAGAAAAACACAGATAATTAACTATATACTGAATTCAGTATTGTGTCTAAGAAATGTGTTATTCCTAATGAGACCATTTCTTATTCCACCAGAGTCACTCTTGTAGTTTCATTAGTGAAAAAACTTCAGAGTGTTAATTACCAGAGCATACTAATGAAAATATGAGTCACAAATTAAAGAAAAACTGAAGGGTTGTGACAGAAAACAAACCCTTCTGATGTCAGCACCTGTTCTGCTGAGGTATTGAATACACTGCCATAACTATGTGTAGGAATGCTTCAAAGTTTGCAAAATCATTTAAAAATTGGGAAATGCCAGAATTTAAGATTATGTGCATAGCTGTATTTGTATTCCTTATGCATACACTTTTCATAGCTCTCAGCACTTTTTCCATAGGACCCTGGCCTTTGTAAGAGCCAAGGGTGAACAGTTCTCCCAAAAAGCTCCTCAGCACCTTCTGACACACTTTCTGTGCTGTGTGTGGCACCAGTCTTGTTTGTTTCTCACTGTTCAAACTGTCTCAGAAGAGCAATAGTTCCTGCATAGACTTTTCTGTCTCATTTATCACTGCTGTCTCTGAGGGCTTCACAATGACTAATTAATTTAACTTCACAAAGTCTTGTGAGATAAGGGATGGCATTTAATTGAGGCACACAGAGATGAAGGTCAAAAGTATCCTCTAACTTGGAGGTGCTGCTGAGATGCTCTGAATATGGTGTTTGAAACAATAAAGCTTTTAATGTTCAAATTAGAAATTATTCATCTTGGTTGCAATAAATAGTGCTCAGCATTTCTGTCAATCAGAACCTAAGCTCAGGACAGACACCTAGAAAATAAATGAATGGCAATGAAAAATTTGGTTAAAGTGCCTCACTTAATGAGAGGAGGACAGGAAGCCTTTGACAGATGCCGAGCTATAATGTGATTTTCTGAGGCAGCATTTAACATTTAAGATCTGTTTTCTTTTCCAGCAGCTCCCCTGCCTCATTTTCAAAGATCACCACCTCCAAATTCAAGAATGGTCCATTTCTGTGAGCAGAAAATCAAGCAAAGGCAGCAGGAGGCCTACATCAATGGACAAGGAGCTCCTGATAAACACAACCATGAAGGAGAGGCATGCAAGAAATGGAAGCAGAGACAGCTGACCCAAAGAGATTCTGTCCAAGCTCGCAGGGCTGGGGTTAGGAAAGCCACAGCTCACCTAGGGCTCAATCTGATGAGCTACGTGAAGTGTAACCAGAAAGGCACCACAGGTACATCAGCAGGGAACAGGAGAACAGCGCTGAGTGGGGCCGGGGCCCTGGTGCCAAAGGACATGGAAAAGCCTGTTGTACTCAGTAACTTTCTTTGCCTCTTACCTTTACTGCTGACACCTACCCTCAGGAAGCCCAGGTTTCTCAGACCACTGGGGAAGTTTGGAGCAAGACTCACCCTTGGTGGAAAAGGTCAGGTTAGGGAGCACTGAAACAAACGGGACGTGCACGAGCCCAGGGGACAGGACAGGCCGTGCCCACGAGGGCCGAGGGAGCACGGAGGTCATGGCAAGGCACTGCCTGCTAGCCTGGCAACACTGTGGTGGGCAGGAGAGCTTCCCAGCCACTGGGACTTGTCTCTCTTCAAGAAGGAGGACCCAGGGAATTACAGGCAAGTAAGGCTCACTGCAATCCATGGAAAGGTATTGTAGCAAACTCCTAGAAACCACTTCCAAGGCTTGCCCTATCCCTCCAAAAACTTTCTTCCATGGGTTCTGCTTCCTTATCCAGTTCTATTCTATTTCTGTCAGCTCACTTTCCAGGACTCTAGTTCAAAGTCATTCACTTTAACACAGACCTCACAGGTCACTATAATACCTTTCTCTACATTCCTCTGAGCTGCCTTTCCCCTTCCCAGTAATGTCTCCCAAATCAGTTTCCTTCCCTAGAGTTCCCACTTTTCCCCATCCCCACTGGCACTTCCTATGCCTTTCTCCCACCTTTTTGCTGAGCTAGACTCTGTCTAAAGCCTTCTCTAGCTAAAAATAAGTCTCCTGGAGTAGGGTAAACATAACTCACGTGGTTGAAGTTTCTCAGTGTTTGCAGTTGAGAACACACTCACAAAGCAGAATTAAACAACCCTAACAAGAGACAAACCCTCTAACATGCCAATAGCATCTCTTCAAAAACGTTCAGGAGTCCTAAATGTTGTTCCAAGCAGCTGATGCCCACCATAGCACAAGACAGCACACATACTGACCATCCATTAAAGCATCTGATAAAAAAAGCAGGCATTGTTCCAGACAATACATGAAAATAGTTAAAGAATATTTTAAGTATTCAAAGGCTCAAATTATAATAAGCATCATTAAGCTTCTCTAATTCTAATGTCCAAACTATTGACAACCAAAATGTACAAACCAATATTGCTCAAAAATTAACAACATAATTCTGCCTGCAGAAACACACAAATCCCACTGATGTCAGTGCATAGTTCCTAGAGTCCATTATTTGGGGCTCATGTCTACAACCATAAAGTTGTATTAACAGTCTATTTGTGTGAAGAAAATTAACTCCCAACCTAAAGAGTATAAATTGCTCTATTAAAATTTTCATAGAATGTTTGTGAGAGCAATAAATGAGTTCAAGAATAGTCAGAAAGCCACAAATTTTTTTTAAAGAAGGCAGAAAATTTATAGTAGAAATTATTTCCGTGGTACTGTTTACACGTATACACATATATTATGTAAATAATAAATGTTGTGTTAGGGGCAAAAGAAGATTTTTAGGATGTTGTTCAATGGCTGACAAGGATGAAGCCAACTGAAATGTATTTTGAACCAGAGGATAAATCTTGTTTGAAGGCTTTCTACAGCAACCTTATAAATTTAGACCAAAAGCCTGGATTTATTTTATGTACTCTAGACTTCACTTTGGCTCCTGATCACAAGAAAACTGGTGTAAATTCATAATATCTCCTTTGAAACCAACTAAGGTTTTCAGAATCCATGCTCCTAAATCCAAGAGAAGAATTTAACCCAAGGGCCCAAAGCCAGCTTTATCGAGCAGGAGACATTTGGTCTGGCTGCAGGGGGGAGAGGCTGTGGCAGCTGGCCAGTTTTTCTCCCCAAGAAGTGATGTCAGGCTAGTCAGATCCCTTTGGGCATCAGACATCATGGGAAATAGCCAGGCTCTCTTCTGAATGGGAGCTGCTAGAGTGAGCCAGCTGGCATCTCCTTCAGAAGGCTCAGGGGACATGGCCACCACCTAAAAGTGCCTTCCTGGTTATTGGCCTCTTGTTTCAGGCTGCTGTGACTCGCTCTCAATCCTCATTCTTTTCACAACATAATGTAATTTAATTTAGGACCACAAAAAATGAAACAAGAAAGAGAAAAGATGAAAAATATTATGCTAAATACAAGCAGTCGTATACTTGAAAATGTAAACATCAAACTATTCCCTGGATATGTAATTACAGGGAGCTTCAAAGAGGGAAAGGCACATTTTTTGCAAATACATCATATTTTGTATATGCTGCTTTTGCCTGAAGGATAGTCTGGTTTTCTAGAGGAGCACAGCAAACTGATTTAAAGGGATCATCAGCCAGAGTTTGTGGCTAATCACTCAGTGATCCCGTGAGACATACAGAGGCATAACGTGGAAAAGAAAATTAAAATACAAAAGCAAGTGTTGCACATCTCCAGCAGGCTCCTCTTTGCTTCCCAAGAAACTGAAGGATGACGTACCAACCCACACACTGGGGTGGGAGGTAACAGGAGGAGCCTTCCTCTGATACATTCTCCCTTCGCAGCTCTATGAAATTAGAATTGGAAATGACATCAGGAGGAAATACGTCTGCTCCTACTCTGTGGCGTCTGGTACCAGAGAGGGAGCCAGAAAGGCTGTGCTGGGAGGCTGATTAATAGCACCAGCTGTGAATGAATGTCCACAGCAGGTTCCCAGCCCAAGCACTGCTGCAGTCCCCTCTCCTGGGAGCTGCACTGGGCTGCTCTAAACGTCTCCTCCTTCGGCCTCTGCTCTCAATCAGATCCCAGAGTCCTGCCTCTGGTCCTTCATGCACAGAGCCTCCATGAAGCCCCATGTCTCCCTCCACACATCTGGAATTCACTGCCAGAAATAGCCCGTGGTCTTTCATGCCAGGGTGAGTTTTCCAGAGTGTCCACTGCTCCCACCGAGCCCAGGAGTGCTACGGAGCGGCCTCTCTCCAGGCAAGCTCCACTCTGCCCAGCAGGAAATTCCCTTTCAAACCCCAACTCATTGCCTCCTTCTAACGGTCTTAGTCCTCTCCCCTGGGAAGGGAAAGGCTTCCTGTGTGGTGGCTGCTGTGGCCTACACATCAGTTTGTCAAATCTTTATCACATCCTTATGAGCAGAGCCTGCCTGGCTGTCAGAGCTCTGGGGGAGGAAAAGTGAACAGGAGGGACACAGCTCTTTTCTTGTCCCAGTTTGCTGCCTTGGGCAGCTGCCTGCTTTGGCTGTTCCATGGGAGAACCACCTAAAAGCCAGCTCTGATGAAAAGCTTCCGGAAGAGATATCTAGGCAACTCCTTAATCATTTTCTAAAAATTTTTCACCTCAAATAAAAGAGCACAAAAAGCTCAATACTGACTAAGATCTTGAAAGTTTGAGTTGTGGGCTCTTTCTACCAGCTTTCACTTTGTGAAACATGTCAGCCTGCTTGTGAGGAAGCCTGCTTCCTCCGTTGGTATTCCTTGTACCAGCTAAAAAGATACCTGGGCCAAAATACACTGAGGACAAGTTCTAGAGGATTCTTTTGGGAGGAAAGAATATTTTTATAATTTCAATTTATAAATTAAGATACTTCTAATTTAATTTTTCTAAACATTTTTCTTAGATAAATGGAGGGAAAAAAGCCAGTAAGGATACAATACAAAAAATTTGGCGGTACAAGGTTGAGCTGAGATCAACTCTCGTTTGCATTTCAGTGTTCATGTTTGGACAACACAAGGAGAGTCAGAAACAAGAGTCCAAGGCTGCCTCTGTGAGTAATTTTAACTCATGTTTAAATCTCCCTTGTCTGTGGCAGATCATTTTACCTCTGGCAAGTCGTTTCTGGTGTCCTAATTCCTAAACAGACATTTATTATCTCCAGGCCTCTGTAACGATGTTTGTTTCAGAACGAGTGTGGGGTCCTGTGTGGCTGCATTGGATTTGTCTGATACTTGAAAGCAAAAGCACTAACTTAAAACCAGCAAAACTATTTTCTTAGCATGTGGAAGAGAAACAGTAAAACTTTACTGCTTACAAATTAGGAATACTTCCTCAGTCATTTTTACTTTTAAAAGTTAGCAACTCAAGTTTGTCAGTAATTAAATCCTTGGCATAACATAGCACTTATCTCTTTTGAATATTTGTTTCCATTAATTGACCGACCTTCATTATTTTTTCCTGTTTTTTTGTGGGCAACAGTAGAGCAGCATCAATATTCTACATTTCAATAAGGGAATCAGATTATTTTTTATTATTACCCCAAGACATTGGTTGTGCAGAGGACCTAAGGGTAAGTTTTATAGCAGATAAAATTAGTAACTATAAATAAACCGCAGGGTTGAAAGGCAGAAAACCACAGAGGTAATGAATGAAAAAAAAAATGATGTTATATGATATGGCCTTTGCTAGCCATATCAAAAATTCATGCTGTTGAAATACAGATTTTTGAAAAAACTTTTAGCATGAATTAATGGGAATCTCTATGCACTAGCTGGCTAATATCTGTGCTCTGATTTACAAGTGTGTTGCAATGTAAACAGAAAAACATATGGTAAAGAAATATAACAACACATGTAAACAAAATACTTAAAGTAACACATAAATATAGATTTCTTCATTCAACATGCCTAAATTTTATGTGATTTTTAAATAATATTTGATATTTATCTACCTTTTTTGTTGATTGGGGGATTGGTTGATTATTTCCCAATAGTTAAATGCCAACACTCATTAGATGATTCATGAGTTGGAAAATAGTGTCTTCTTTCCTTATACCACACAGTGTTTGGCTGACAGAGTCCCTTCTATGAAAATTTAATGAATAAATATTTCAGAGCAATGGTGTTGCTCCCCAGGTTTTCCAGCCGTTCTTCAGGCTGATGAGTGAAGCTGTAACCCCTCCCCAGGGCTGGATCCAAACCCCCCGTGGTCACTGCAGGGGCTCCCACAGCCACAGCCCCATGGAGGGGACACGAGCACAGGGCTGAGGAGGCAGAAACGCTGTGGGTCAGCTGTGGCTCAGGGGACACAGCTCCCATAGGGACACTGAGAAAGGGCACAGCACGTCCTTCCTTGGTCCCAGACACCTTTCCCATCTGCCTCATCTGGCAGGGTGGAGGAGGAAGAAGAATCCTGAGCATGAGGGTGAGGAGCAGCAGAGCTGTGCCAGGGCTGTAAGAGCTCCTCAAAGGCACAAGCTAGGCAAGGAAAGGGTTACTTGACCCCATCCCTTCTTCTGTCCTGCAGGTAAAACAAGTCTGGTTCTTTACCAAACTGCAGATTAACACCAAACAATTCTGTAATGCAATTCTGATTAACAATTCCGTACTCAGAAAACAGCGATCCATTCATATGACTAAAACATGAGTTGATCTTGTCCAGATTCTCTGCGCTCCTGTTACTGCATTTACTGAATAGCACTCCCTAGTACTTACAAATCTACAAGAGGTGAGATATATACACCCATTATTATGCTAAAGATGCAAAGCAGCAGAGTAGCAAAAAGCGTAAGGGATCCTGTTTCTTGTCTTTTTGCAAACAAGTCCAGTGTAATGCAGCCCATGAGCTGCCTTTCAGAACAGCTGCAGGCTCCTGCTCTACTAATTCTCCTTCCAGAGGAACCGGATTTAAGAAGAGTTTTTCAGCAAGAGCTGCCTTCAGAAGGAGTTGTTCTTCACTTGTATTAAACATGAAAACATGTTCAGTTATTCCCACCATAAACCAGTCTTCTCTGGCCTGTACATCCTTTGAACCAGTTCAACTTTAATCCCAACAACACAGGAATTAAAATTAAAAATATTTTTCCCTTTTTGTTCTTGTTCTTAAAGGGAAAAACACAGAAAATATTTAAAATATAACATATGCCTGCAGATATCATTTTAGAGATTCTTTAAAATTTTGAGAAATTATAAAATAATTGCACTTATATATGCTCTATTTTTTTAAAATATGTATGTTCTAAGCATAAGTTCTCAGTTTCCAAATATCCCCATTACTCAGAACAGGTGTATGGAGCCTTTGATCATTGCAAAATGTTCTTTGAATAAAGCCTCTAAAGATCAGATAAAAGAGCACAAACACCTTGGATATTACCTTATTTCTACAGTGCAGGTTTGTTTTCATATAACTTTTATACTGCTTTTTATCCTATTGTATCTCAGTTTTGTGACTCTACTCCCTTCCACTATCTCTCAAATCTCAATAAAATGAGAGGAAGCCCAATGCTATTTTGATTTAATTACTGCCTACAGACTTTATAGCCCTCCCATTCAAGGGGTTTTGGCTGAGTGTAATTCAAAGCCATGGCCCCAGGTGTCTGGGAGGTGGATCATGAGGGGAGGGTGAGGAGGGCACTTTTTGCAAGGTCTGGGTGTGGGGCTCCCTCAGTCTGTAGCAGTTCATGGAAGCTCAAGGTCAGAGAAGCAGCTCTCATCAAAATTCATCTCCAGTGGGGTATTCTCTTATTTTGTATTTGTTTTTACTTTAGTCGTTCAGTACGGCAACACCTGTGCCAAAACACTGTCCTTGTATCCAAGTGGATTCTGAATTTTACACCTATATTTAATTCTGAAAAGTCTGGAAAACTACTTGTACTTCTTGTACATCTTGTACTGGTTGTTTGGGATTTACAAGACACTGGAAAAGTCTTATTAACATAAGCACATTAACTGTGCTCTTAATGTATAGAAAACCAGTTTAAGGAATGCCTGGTATTAGGACTTGCTCGAGACTCCTAGTGTGGTGTCCTGGGAAAGATGCACTCAGCAGCAAAGTGAAACCTTCCAGATGGGGAGAGGAGACAAGAAAGGCACACTTCTGAAACCAAACAAATACAGTAAAGTAGGTGCAGCTTGCAGCATGCTGTTGCAAGAATTAGAAGTGTGCATATGATTTCTTTAAAGCCTAGTTCTCAGGTATGGTTATTATGATGAGTACAGAGAACTCTAAGGAATTAAAACAGCATTAAAAATTCAGAACCTCCAACGTCAATATCTGTTGCCTGATAAAACACAAAACAGTGATTAAAGTATGATGGATAACATGCAACTTCAAGAGTCTATTTCCTGAAGATGGAAAAAGCAGTGAACAGCCAGTCAATGGCATTACTTCCTATAGCAGCTGTGGTATTGATTTCCAGCCATCAGTCAAAGTGGTGAAAGCAAAGCCAAAGCATCTTGTTATCATTATTCTTCCTGAACCTCTGTATCATAGTTAGTCTGTCAGTTCCAGGGTACACTCCAAAGTTGCATATTTTAATATACACCCTTCAACTGTCAAGCTGTACAAAGAGCTTTATTTTCTAATAGTCATTTTTGTTTTCTGCAATTGTGAGACACCTAATCAGCAGGTGTCTCCAGCTCATCTCTTTTTCACCAGCCCACTGAAGGTATAAATTAACTCCTGGGTGAAATTTAAATAGGTGCAACAGAGAATTTTAATTTTGTTTTGTTTTGCTTTTCTTCTTCAAGAACAAAGTTACCTTCAGTAAACAAAAGAATTCCTGACAAAAGATCCTTTGTGTTTTTATTTAGGCAAAAGGGGGGGATGCCTATGTTTGTAATTAAATCCTTAAGGATACCGTGCTGGTTAAATGTGCTTCTCCAAAAAATGCAATGAGACAACTTTTGTATACTACAGTCAGCTGCAGCCAGCATTCCTTTCAGGAGCTTTGATTAATATGCCACTGGATCCTGGTAAGATTAATGAACTGTGAAGGATATGTGGACACTGTCTCTTCATTTCAAAGGAAGAGTGTGAAGAATTTAAATAAACATAACATTTAGATGGTCTGCTTTATGAGGATCTGATTGACTGTTTCTGCCTTTATAAAACCTATGGGACTTCTACCTGTTTTATAGGTGGTTTTTGAGCTTGCAGTTTTTAGGCAGTAGTTATGCTGGTCAAAGCCAACGACAAGCTGTTATTTCAACAAGCAGTTAAAACTTATGCCACATGAGCTGAATAGATTTGTATCAGCTACCAGGTAATACTATGACATTTAGAGGTGCTCTGCAAAGGACAAATTTATTGTAATATGATTTCTCTGAGAGCTGCTACATAACAGGAGTAAACCAGAAGATAAATAGAAAAAAAAGACCCCTGAAGCTGAAAAGAACTAAAGAAAAAGGGTCTGGCTGCAGCAGTAGCTTTTCCGTTACATAACAATCATAAAGAAAATTTTAATGTCTATCAATGAATTGTAGATCTAATTACTAAGTTTGTTTTTCACCTGCAATTTTTGGCTTAAGTATTTTTTTGCCATTGGAATCATCCACAGTGTGATCTCGACACAGTTGAAACTACCACTGTCAACCACTGAGAATGAAGTTCTTCAATGACTAGGAATTGCAATTGTTTTCAATGCTTGTGACAAAATGTTACAGCCCTACTGAGTTTAATGTAGTGCAAATATTAATGTGCTACTGGTCAGAAACATTTTTTAACTGATAAATATTTAGCTTTTTAAACAAAATCTTCTTTCTGTAGCTTTTGCATTTGCTATGCTACCTTAGCCCCTCTCTGTAGGCCTGCTGTACATTTTTGAAGTATGAAGTCTGTACAAGACTGAAGCATGACAGGGATCCTGAAAACTGAAATGATGTTTCTCTCTATGATCAATTGTATAAAATTGACCAATAAGCAAAAATTGCTCATCTCTGTAATAATTATTCATTGTTCTAAATGGGCTGACCAGGTTTAGTTGTCACTAGAAAAGATTTCATATCTGAAAAAGCAGCACATGCATATATGGTTCTAGCTATTACCTTTTATTGCAGCTTTGGTAGAAAGCTTATCAGGTCAGGGATTTGGGATGCTGAGTTACTTACCTGCTCTGAGCTGGTGGCTGAGGTTCTCACACAGATATATTTACTGTTATAGTACTGGAAAACCAGTCCACAAGCTTTCCTCCCCAAAAGCTCCAGCACAAAATTTTGGTCCGTGGATCTAGTTAATCCAGCTCATTGCCAAGGTTGTAGGATAAGCTTCTGGGCAAATCTAATTTCTACCAGTTTTCACAGATGCAGTCATTCCTGAGTGAGGCACACAAACAGCTGAAGGGGAGAGAGCCCCCTGGAACCAGGAAGAAAGCTTTTCCGTGTTCATCAGAACTCAAACCTCCAGCAATCAAATCAATATAGCTAATGATGATTTAGACTTATCAGTGCTTTTAAAATTATTATGTTTTAGCTGCATATGATGATCATCAATCACAAAGCACAGGTCACAGTCAGGAGAGAGGTTTAAGGTCACCAGGCACAAGACTGTAACCAAAGGCCTTTAGATTAAAAATTAAATATATTTGTAAATTCCCTTCCCAGACAACCAGCAACACGTAATCATGGAGCCATGATTAAAAGTCTGAGGAAACACCTGTCCTGAATTATCCTGTATATTTAAAGGTTAGCTCTCTAGGTAGTGGTGTCAAGGTCACAGAGCAAATGCTTTCTCTGGTCAAAAAGCTGAAAGGACGAAAGCTGGGCTTTATCAAGCTTTGAACAGAGGTACATAAAACCTGGGGAATTACTGCACTTTATGCAAACCCACCAGACTTAAATTTTCACTCTGTGGTTCTGTGTATTAATATGTATTAATTGTCACATAAAGCCATCAGTGAAAGTTTGGCCCTTGGGAAAACAAGGACAAAATTCTTGCTGGCTTCAGCAGAGCTGGGTTTTCAGGCAAAGTGAGTAGAAATCTAATCCAGTGGCGATGCTGATACCCTGAGGGACTGCTCTGGAATAGTGTGAAGAACTCCAAATGGTTCTGTCTAAACAAAAAAAAAAATGCTGCTTTCTCTTCTATGTCTGTCCCACAGTATGTTCTTTGTTATCATCTGTGAATCACCAAACATCCTTTGTGACGTTTATATGGCATAGTTATAAATAACTCGAACACTTGCACATTAAACAGAGGTGATTTACAAAGTGCTGCTCAATCTGACAGCTGTTACTACAGCACAGTCAGACTAGATTACTTGCAAGTTTATTTTAATTATAGATAGGCCTACACTGAAATAAAATAGTCACCTTTCCTGTACCAGGGCTGCAAAATAGAGGCAAATAATAGAATGAGGTCTGTTTGCCTGTGTAGAAGATAGAGCCCTGGCCTTCACACAGGTAACTTGTGTTCAAACATCAAATTGTCACCTGGCTCTTCTTAGCAGGTTTCTGATCAAGTGAATCCACATACCGAATTGGTCAGACTTCTATTCAAAATGTACAGCATATTCAGAAAAAACACATTTGAAATATGATGAAACAAATTTCAACCTTAACAAGGCAAAATTCGCCCATCAGTCTAGAACCACTGACTGTACTCAAATACTAATCCCAGAAAATTTTTCTTTGAGGAAAAACTGTCACCAGTAATGAGAAGAGTTCTGCATTTTTCCTATGGAAACAAATGATGAAATACACAAAAACTCTGTAAATTGCACAAAGCTCTTAAATCACCTGAATGATTCAAAATAAGAATGTTATGTGATGTGGATCATAGCTCTGACCATCCACAGTGACAGTTATGAGACCAAGTTTTGAACAGTCTGAATTTTGATCTCTAGAACATCCTTACTTACAGTAAATACTGGAACTCTTGTAGCAGTCAGAAAAAGTTACATTGTTCTTTCATGAATATGTAATTGTAATAACCTATCAGAATAATAAGTACTCCAAAAATAGCAATGAAAGACAACTTCAGCATATGCACTGTAATACTTGTACTCTGTGTTTCCTAAAATAGGTCACAGACAGAGAATCTCTGGTTCGATATTAAATGGTAAACCTTGATAGAAAGTGCTTCACTTCTCTGAGGGGATGTGACCTTCTAACTGAAAATTACTCAAGAGTAGTTTCAGACACTATTCTCAGGGACTCTGTATTTGGACAAATTTAGTCATGAAGTGATTCTTACGCTTGAATAGCACAGCAAGGTTACATGTATGTTCTGATTCACGCTTCAAGCTACAGTAAGTTCTCTGCAGTAGCTTAACTTGTACATATGAATGTTCTTATGGAAATTTGTGTCAGTCTCTCCACATCCCTGTGGCCCATCAGGGCTGATTTGTTAATCATATGCCCTCTGCTGCTTTGTAGGAATGGTCATTATAAATCACTTTCTGCCCAAATGTAGATACAGATGGAATCAATTAATTACCGCTTGTCTACTCTGAGAATGATCATCAATGCAATATAGCTGAGCAATGCTCATCTCTAGTAACCATCTGGAACCATTAAGACAAACTGTGTCTTGTTGCCCAGGGGAGGCAAAAGTTTTGGAAGCCCTTGAGGCAGATGGCATCCCTGAGCTGCCCACAGTTACCACCAGCTGAACAAAAAGCCAGGAACAAGAATCAGATCTTCAGCAGAGCTTCTGTTACTTATCCTTTTTATGAAGAGCCAAATGGAATTTTGTGATATAATGTAACTTCCAAACTTAGATATTGGTGAAAACAAACAATTCCATTGAAGGAAGCAGCAACTTCCAGGATCAGCAGATGAAACAAAGCCTGCTATAAGCCTAGGCATGATCCTGGATGGTCCAACCAAATGTTGAAGGCCACCAGATAGGTGCAAAAGCTTGGGGTTTTAACTCTAGATTTGTCTAATGAAAGATACAGTTTAGCATTACATGCTCTGATAAACCTCTGGGGTTCTTGAGATCAAAACTGGATTTCATACAGCACACAAATCCTGCTGGATCCAGGTATCTCCAAATGAAAGGAATGCATGCCAACACAAATCTACTCAGAATGACAATTTGAATGCACTCTTTAGAGGGTTTACTGCTCATTGCAGAGAGCTGTAACTCTTCATTTTTAGAACTGTAGCTGTTTGCAGTAAGGTAGCAATAGAGTCCCTCAGTAAAAACACTTCCTGCTACCAAAGTGGCAGTCAAGCCTGATCCAGAGCCTGAGGGAAAGATGCATCTCCATCAGGTTGAAGGTCTTGCTTTTGAAACCTTAGGTAAAAGTATTCCTTTGTATTTTAAGCCCTCTTCTTAAATAAAGCTAAATCCTTATTATATCTAATATTTAGAAAATTTAAAACAAGTCATTTTTCATTAAAAGGATGGGGATTTTTAAACCTTAGTCACATCTTCAAGTGCTTGCAAAGCAACTATATAGAATGGAATATGGATCTTTGAAAGCATCCTGATTTTCATATTTCTTTTCAGGATCAGTAGCTAAATCTTACTTTTGGTATTAGAAGATTTGTTTTCACCTGAAAAGGGTAATACAGGAGACCTGGAAACTGTATTGTTCTCTTGACTCTGAATTTTACCTCACAAGGCATCTTTTTTTACAGCTCCCCATTTAATTTCCCTGGAAACTTCTCTGACACCAGTCTCTTCACAAGCAGAAACAGGAATTTTCTGTCACTCAGAAGAGAAAGGGCTGAGGTAAGATCTATTTTAATTCATAAATGGAAGGTTGGATGAGCCTTTCTTAGACAAAGAATTCCAGTTTAGGTCTACCTTTAACAAAGAACTTTAAACACACAGCTAATGTGCAGTGTTGGAGTCAGGCCATTGGAATGAAAGGAACTATGAAGACCTCAAAATGCTACAAATGTGCATCTACCACACAAAATGTGTGCTAAAGAATTATTTTATTCTACTATTTCAGTGCTTTTGGTAAAAGCATTCTAATATATGATTCAAATAATCAGAAATTTTCCTACATGTCTATTTCAGTGTTTCAAACATGCAGCCCTTAAAAACGTGGAAGACTTTTACACACATCTCATCACTACACCTCTCTCTGTTTATAATTCTCAAAGAAAAGTGAAACTTCATAAACCCATTTAGCTGATTTCCCTCTTTTCCATGAAAGCAGCTGCATCCAGCTTTATGGGTAGAATTCTAGCTGCTTGGTATGAGGGCTAAGATTTTTGTTGAGCAGGTTTATTGTTGTTTTATACTATGCCAATAAAAAAAAGCAAGATTCATTCATAAAGGGAGTGGAAACTACAGGAAGTCGTACAAGGGGAGGTAAAACCTCCCACCATGTGCTTTATTTTAATTTGTTTCATTTTAACGTTACTGCCTTAAAAATATTTAGAAAGCTCAACATTTTATATTTAAAGTATTAAAAAAAGAAGTGTGGGTGTGTGGCAGGGGGACCTTGCTGTCCTAGACAAGGGCTCATGGACCACACAGCGTCTTGACAGGGCTTGATTTGTGTCTGGACAGTTGATGTTGCCAGGAGGGAAGGGGTCCAGCTCCAGCTGAACCTGCCTTTGAACATCACTGATGCACAGACCCCACACTGGCCATCAGCACAAGCCAGCAGCCAATGCCATCTCAATGCCAATTTTTCATTTCCACACCAAATTCGAGATTAATAGTTTTGTCCGAGGGAGCTGCAGCTACTCCAGTAGATTAAGATCAGGCACCGACTGCCACCTCTGTTTATGTTGCCTTTAAATCGATCTCTTCTATATTTAGAAGTTCAAAGAAAATTTTGCACATACTAGCAGCCAGGAGAGAGAGAGAAAAAGTATTTCATTTCGAGATCTGATTGAGGTTTAGGCTACATTTTTCACTCTCACTCTACATGATGCAATTCTTCTCAGGCTTTCCTTTGGGCTAAAGGATGACATCTATTAACTGGAGTGACATAATGCAGGCATTTGCATGCAAGTGATTAATTTGGTCCTGGTCAAACCTTCTGAAATGCTGAGCACCAAAAACCAATGGAAAGAAAGGATGGTTGACACTTTCAGGCCTACTCCCTGTATCTTTTCCTAAGCAATTCCTTCCTGCTTTTCATGTTAGTTCAGTGGTTTGTTAACACTCTTAATTGAGGGAAATTCTTTGCCATGCAAAAAAAAAAAAAAAAGAAAATAGATTGCATCTATTGGTACAGCAGTAATGGCATCTGCAGGGGCTTTTCTTTGTTTTAGGGATTTTTTTTTAAGGGCTATCATAAGACCTATCTTGGCCCAAGGCTGGTAGCTTGAAAATTTACTGACATCTTTTCTTTCAGCAACTTGAACTCAGAATTTGGAACTGTATCAGGTGTTTCCAAGTACTTTATAAATGAATATCGAACTCCCTTTGTTTGGCACTCAAGAAATGTAGAGGCAATTTTTGTCTTTTTAAATACATAACAATAATGGACTGTTTGCTCATAATTACAGTGACAAGGTCATCAGAATCTGAAAGGAAATCATATACTCCCTCTGCTCTGCTGTCTCCACACTTACAAGTTATTATTTCAAATTTAGAATGTTCTACATATTTCTTTGAGAAAGCTCTACATCTCTCTAAAAAAACCCAAAAAGATCTTTAAACCTCGTAAGACCTTGAACTGCTTGCTAATCTAGTGCTGTATTGGATTATCTCTTTTGTCTCCCTTTTGCTGATTGGAAAGACTCACTTGTCCCTGAATGCCAAGGACAGTTCTGCAAAATTGGCTGAACAAATGAACCAATAACCCCAACCTGCATAAGAAAAGAATACAGAGGAAAATGGTTCTCTGACCGTGCATACAGAGGGATGGGGAGAGGAAAAAAGATTATATGTTTCCTTGGAAATTGTCTCTGACATTTTCAAATAACTGGTACTCAAAGAGGAAAAGCAAAAAATGTTGCCTTGAAAATAAAATAAAAAGCCATTTAAATGCCAAATCTTAGTCACAAAACCTTAGTGCTCCGGAGGCTGGATGGCTGACCTTGAGAGCAGCCGTGCCGCAGCACCGGGATGGGAGGAGGCAAGTAATATAGCAGGATGGGGGAGGCACCCTCAGCACTGTGGTCTCTTGTCCTGAGCCAGCCCCAGAGGGCAGTGGGAGCCACACAATCCCCTGATGTTGGTAGAATAATCTACCAGCACCAGCTGCTCCCAAACAAGATGTGTGCTGGCCCTGGCTCTGGTTAATTTGGACCCCTGTGTGTGCGTGCCCTGAGACACCATTTACCACAAAGCCACAAAATTTCCACACAGAATTTTGAAGAGATTAAAATTAATTTGGGATAATCTTAGGCTAGTGTAGTTACACTTTGTTGGTGAAAATCTGCTTGGACTTCCTTTCTGCTCAAGTGTGAATCCTCTGTCCATAGCGGTCACAGCTCGCACAGAGCTGCCGTGGGCAGCAGCACCAACCCTCGTGTCTGGGCGTGCCTTGGGGGACAGCACAGGCCACACGCTGCCCCCACGAGCAGTTTGGATGGTGCCACTCTGGCTGGGATATGAGAACGGAGCTGTGTGGGTGTGGGCTTGGCCATCCCATTGCCCTCAAGCCAGAAAATTATTCCCAGTTCATTCCATTAGTGGTAGAGCTGTAGGCTTGAGGGTCTTGGCTGTGCTGAAAATTTTTACTTTCCTATTTGGCAGCTCACCTGTATTATTCTGCCTCACTTTCTCTACCGCTGCAAACCACAGTGAAATCCTGTGTATCAGTTGCTGGTTCCCACACTACCTTTTAGAAACTTGAACATTGAGCTCTCTGTGCAAAATTCTGCTGCACATTGAGACCCATCACTCTGTAGCACAGGTAGAGCAGTGCTCCCTGTTTCACTGGTGTGCCAGGAGAGCACGAAGAGCACCACAATATATTTGGGGCACGGCTTCAAGCCTTGTGATCCTAGAGACAAAGGACTGAAACTTGCATTCAGTGCCCAGGAGAAATGCAAGTAAAAAGAATTTAATTCCTGAACTTAGAGGAAAAATTTGGCTGCAAGTCTAAGAACTAAGGCATGGAGAATATCTTCCTTTGTGCATCAAGAAGTTCCCCATTTGAATCAGAATCTTCTGCAGGGCTGAGATTTCTGGATATGGTTTCAGGGCATCAATAAGAAAAGGGAATCCAGAACCAGGGAGGTAAAAAAAAAAACAAGTAATATTTCTGGAACTGTCCATTTTGATAATATGGGAAATCTGGCTTTTAATTAAGTATTGCTGCTCAATATTTTGTTAAGAGCCATTATATGCATTCATAAATCTGTCACAAATTGATTCTCCTTAATTTAATTTTTCAATTAAATTATTTATGCTTTTTATTTAGCATTGCAAGAAGCAAGGGGAAAACAGATTATATTTAAAAATTCAACTAAAAAAAGCAGTCAAGTGCTTATCTGAAGTTTCTTGGGGTTTTTTTTGGAGGAATGGTATTTTGGTTGTTTTAATTTAATTGACAAATTCCAGAACTATCCTAAAATACAAAAAGCTTTCTACATTTCTTGACATAAGTGCACAGAAAAAAATTAACTTCCAGTCTCTGTATTGATTCTTTGGTCTGAAAACAACGGATTAATATTTCATATTATTTAGTTTACATTGTAATTAAGACTGATACACTAATCAGTCTGCTTCAAATCCTCTTCTAGAGTGTTTCATAAATCCTGCTTACTTTCCTTCCCTAGCACTGATAGGAAAAAATAATTACATTTACAAAGCAATATATCTGAATCCACCAGTCAAGACACATTTAATAAAAGACAGAAAATCTATGAGCAGGAACATTACTTTCTTTATAACCTGTTATGTTCTTGTTTCCTCCCAGACATGCACAAAGTAAGTGCAATGCCCAAAGGTTACATGAAATTTAGCTGGATGATGCAGCTTGTGAACCAAACTAAATTACCCTCCAATCAGTTTTGTTTGCCAAGCTATAGTTTCCCCTCCCTAATTAATGCCAAATTTCAACTGTAAGGCAAGAGCTGAGACCCCCCCCAAGTTGTGGGATCCTCACCTGCCTTTGCAGTGAGCAGTCCTGTGGGGTAACTGCAGTGTGAGCAAAGCCCAAAGGGGTCCATATTCCAAAGCCATCCAGGGCTCCAGCCAGGGAAGTCACTGAGAATCGCCAGGTATGGCTGATTAGAACCATTTAGCAAAGGCTGCCTGTGACTTTGAAACATTTACCTCAAAATAGCCTAATCAGACAGGACACTGGCTGAAAGCCACAGGGAGCTCACTGCATGTATTTTACTAACACAATTAAATACTTGTGAATTTTACAGTATGTCAAATATATGCACCCTACACTGGAAACATGCCTCCTCCAATTTTTCCTTTGCAGGAAATTTCTGTCACAAAACATTTTATTCAGCACTTAAGTATTGTACGGAGTTTTTTTCACCACAAGAAAATCTGTTGAACTTGAATGTATTTCTGTCACCTTTAATCTTCATATAATATTGTACAGACCATTTACATTTCCCATTTTGTTGTTAAAACTACCATTCAGAATAGAAGGGCTTTATTTGTTACGAAGAATTCTGTTTGTCTAACTAATAGATACTTATGCATTCCAGAAGGCAGAATTCCTGTGGTTTTGTATAAGGGCTGTAGACGTGACTGTGGAATGGGATGGCTGACAGAAAACCAAGGCAGCACTTTATCTCCTGCACTCTCTCATCTCTAGAGCTCTGTTTACAGCACATTTTTCACCCAGAATTCCTTCACTCAGTTGGTCCCCTTGTAAATTTTAAGAATCCTTTGCCCTACTGTGGCCACTTTGCTAATGGCAGTAACTAGTTTTGTCTGTTATCAGGAGTGAAGTATACGTAGTGTTTAGCCTTGTTGCTGATGAAAAAGTGATAAATTCTTACATCTATGGTGTATAAGCCCTGTTTGTCACAGTTTTTCCTGCACTGCTTTAATCGCAACTTCAATTGTGTAAAATCAACAGAGTTGTTACTCTGAACACTGTAGGGAGGCAGTCTTGATTTTTCATGAGGCTGCAGTAAGAATACATTTCTGTCTTGAAACAGGATATGTAGATATTTCTTTAAGTATAAAGATTATGCTATTTGCATATTTGAAGAACACATGAAGGATCACTTAGATAGACATCCATACTGTAATGAACGAAATAAACACTTTGTGTTTCTGGCATAGGAGAGAGATTCATTTGAAAAAGAACTTCTTGGCACTGTCTTAGACAAATAGCACTTAAAAAAATTGCCAGATGTCAAAAGTACAAAAAGTAAAAATAAGCCATTACACTTAACTACATTATGATGTTTGGTTATGTTGCTTTACATTTAAAATAGCCAATAATATGCAATTATACAAAGCTGTCTAGTGGGATGTAGAGCATAGTTCTAGAAAAGGAATTCTTGTTATGAAGGCAACCTGAGTTTTCAGTAGGTATGAAAGGTATGCTTATACCACGGGACATGTAATTTTTTAAATGCTGGGAGACTTAGTGGTTCCACCACTTTAGCTGCATCTATACACAAATATCCATCTGGCATTTCACCCAGTGAGGTTCCTAGACATGCAGGAAAATACTATCTAAGAAAAAGAGAGATTTATCCTATCATCCTAGATTTTCAGCTCTCTGGAAGTCAAGTAGGAAGTCAAGTCTACAGTCAGTCCAACTCACGGTGAAAGGAACATAGGTGCAAGCACAGAGCAGTAAATTGCACTGTGACTTCAATGTATCTTGAAGGCATCAGACCTACCAAGCAGAATGTCCAACTCTACCTTTCCCCTGAGGTTTCCAAGACAGCTCCCTGCATCCCTAAAGCACAATGCATCAGTCAGAGGGAGCTGGGGTGTGGGTGCCCCTCAATTCTTCACCACTTTATGCAGTGGCTTGAATAAGTGAGACTTCACTATAAAAGTGTGAAAAACTGGGAAGTCAAAAATATTGAGACAGCAAATCAAACTGTGTGAGTAAAATGAGTATAGCAAATAAATAGATGTTAATTGTTTGGGGTTTTTTCCCATCTAAAAGTTAAAAATGTATGGCACTGATTTTTCAAGAGATTCCCTTGTTTATCTTTGGTTTTATCATTTGTGACAGTAATAACCATCCTTATCTCCTCACACATGGTTGAGAATATCAGGTTAATATAAATCAAAACCTCCCTGCAAGCCCCGAGTTCCAGAGAAGTTCACATTCAGCTTTGATCTAAACCCTGGAGATAAAGCTCACCTCCACTGAGGATTGTTTTTGGTCTGAATTTACAGAGAACTACTCACATTGTGTAGAACATTTGCAGTAGATGCTTAGGCAAAAAGAGAGACTCCAGATTTCTAGAAGTCCAAATATCAGTATTAGTGTGGTATCAGTTACTGAATTCAATTAGAATTATCCTGAAAGGCTTACTAGAAATACTTGAACACCAGCAAGCGTTCAGGACAGAACCAGTGAGATCTGTCCTGCAGTATGTGAGGCATTGCAAGCTCTTGGACATGTGCTGTTGTCTGGCAAATGGGAGTTTCAGATATTCCAGCTGTCAAGAATTATTTAGGAGAAAAGCAATCTTCATATCCTTGCCTTCCATTCTAGCATTATGGGCAGCCACTGAATAGTCAATGTATATGAATCAGAAGACTGGATGATTTGGTTTATTAAATAAAATTGATGGTCAGATGACATATAATTAATCAATTATTTTATTTTATTTTAGTCTACTTCAATTTTGAAATGCCAACTCCTGCAAGTAGGCTTTAAGAAATTATTTGTTGAGTATTGTCTGTTGATAGAACTGAGATGAAATGAGGCCAGAACAATTCTACAAAAGAAGGCTTTCTGTGGAAAGTGGAATTCCCACAGCAAACAGTTGCTGACAGCCATTCTGAGCACACCAATGTGCACAGCCTCAGGTTCCCTGTCAAGTTAAAACTGCATCAGGCTCATTTGGGGTTTAGTGTGCTGTTTGTTTGTTGCTTAGGGGGTTTCTCCTAGCCAAGGGCAGTGGGACCTGGCATCACTAAGGAATAGAGAATTCCTGACTTGCCCACCAGGAGGGTTCTGTGTTAGCACTGACTCCATGGCATTCAACTCCAGTGCCCCAAAAGGAACCACCAGGAGCTCCTCAGGGTGTGTTCAGTACCACTGCAGGCCTCTCACCACTTTGTTTGGGACTGCTTTGGGCTGGCAGGTGGATCTCAGGTGGAGAGGAGGCAGGTTAGGGGGCACTGCAGGACTGGTGCATCTGGCACAGCTCCCCCCCAGCTTTGCCTTGTGCTGCAGAGAGCACTTGGAGGGAGGGAATCCAAAGAGCCCACAGATACCTGTCCTCAGCTGTTCTTAACCATGAACAGGGAAGATCTGCACCACATTCCTTTAAAGAACTTTTTCTACTAGTGCCATGCCAGGTTTGTATTCAGAGGGCATTTCACTTTAGATTAAGTGGTACAGACTTTAATGTTTTACTTCAAAAGAGTTTGCAGAATACAAACATTAATGCATTAATTAATAGAAATCATAATACAATGCAAATACAATTAGTTTAAAGCCAATCTATGTTTAATGACATAGCAGTTATCAAAGCTCAATTACTCTAATTAGAATTTTATTCACTGAGGCACATTTCATTCAGTAAGTGTTTGCTCAGCACGTTACAGAATGAGTCCCAAAGACTAACAGTGATTTAGGCTGGGGTTTTTACTGAGTTTCCTATTTACATATCCTCAGAAAACAAATGAGATGTTATTTATCTGCCTTTTAATAAAGTACCTCAATAATTTTTGCACACTAGTAGCAAAATACCTCCATTGTAACAGTCTGTGAAATTAACTGACTCATGGTTATCTTGTATATTTGATAATATGCTGCTTCTGTCTCTCTTCATTCAGGGAGATGTTTCTCACTACAAACTTGTCTGTAGCTTTTTTATATACTCAACGCCACTGACTTGTAGTACTAAAGCACATTCAACTTACTAGGAATTTATTCTGTGTCAGGTTTAATTTTTTTCTTTTTACTGAATGCAAGTGAAACAGTAAAAACTCAACTTACTGCAACAAAATCATGATTTGCCTCATCTTGGTAAAGTTACAGTTCTTAAGGGGACTGGCTCTTTCTCAGAGGAGGTTACCTCATGTAGAGAATGGGAGAACAGCAGATGTTGTATAATTTATTTTCCAGCAAGGCCTTTGACCCAGTCTGCCATGGTGTCCTTAAAACCAAATTCATGAGAGAAGGATGAGATAGGGATGGGTGAAAAACTGGCTGCAGTGCTACAACCAAAGCATTGTGACCAATGGTGCTGAGTCCAGCAGGCAACCAGTAGCTGGTGGGGTCCCTCAGGGAATAGCAGTGGGATCAGTGTCTGTCATTTCATGTCTTCAGCAGTGAGCAGGAGAATGGGATGGAGTGCCCTCCCAGCAAGGATGTGCATGGCCCCAAACTGGGAGCAGCAGTGAACACACTGGAGGAAGGGGCTGCTCTTCAGAGAGACATGGAGAGGCTGGAGAAATGGGTTGAGCAGAACCTCATTCAATTCAGCAAGAGCAAGTATGATATCTTGCATCTCTGAAGGGATCTCATGCAGCAGTGCAAGCTGCAGATGCTGCTCTGCAGAAAAGTGTTAAATACTGCAACAGGGTTCCCACCAAGGTTAGAGAATCTCTGTCTCCTGAGGTGCCCAAGACTCAGCTGGACACGGCTCTTTGCAACCTGATCTATTTAGACTTCTTTTGAGCAAAGGATTGAACCAGATATCCTCTGAAGGTCCCTTCCAAGCTAAATTCTGGTTCTATGCCTCTGTATTGCTTGTTGTATAGTGCATTTTGTGTGCATGAAGACTTTGAAGAATGCAGCGTTTTTAAAACTTATATTAGTTTAGGTAATTATTATGCACAGATCTATAGTATGGCTACTACAATATCATTTTATTTCTTTTTCTTCTGTGAGCTAGAGAACTCTTACCACTCTGAAAAAGGACCATTTAACTGACTTTATCTCCAGGGTAGCGGCACAAACATTTTTTATAACTTCTCTAATTTCTCACTAAAATACTGACCAATGCTTTTGTGCACCTTCTATGCAATAATAAGGCAAAATAACCTTAACTGTATGAGAGATATGTGAAAGAGATATGAAAAGGCTCTAAAAGCCACAGCACTTAAAAATGGGCTTCTCATTTTAAAGAATGAGCTATACCAATTTAAAGATCCTCCTTTAAAATAATAAGTAATGAAATCCTGAAATAACTGACTACATGGCCAGGGTTGGTGCTGTGACCCTCCAGGTGTTAACTCTGTACCACAGTGTAGAAGTAAAGGTCTTCTTGAAACAAGTGACCTGTAGCAAATTGTTCACTCCTCTCCTTTCATCTCGGGTAATATTTGCTCCCCACCTTCAGTGGGTTTTGAAACTTGCCTGTGGATATTTTAAATTGATACTTAGCAACCTTTCTAATACAGCCAACATCCACTTCCCCTCCGTGTGCTGTGCAAACATGATCTGCTCATCCAGATGTATCTTCAGCCCAGCCTGGGAAGGTTTGGGTCTTTTCCTCACAGAAGAATAGCGGATTTAAATAAAATGACAACTGGCAGCCAAGAGTCCTAGGAGGTGGTTCTGGCAGCCAGGGATTACTGAGTCACGGGGATGTTCTGGCCAAACACCTGTTTTCCCAGAAATGCCATCTCCAGCTGCAGGAGCACAGAGACACAAACCAATGGGAACGGACCTGAAACTGCCCACAGAATCGGCATTTCAAGGAAAAATAATGAAAGTGTTCAAATTAGTGTACCTTGAAAAAGAGAGCTGACTAATAGGATTAGAAGCTCAGCATTACTAGAAAGCATAAAGTCAGTTATAAAAATTTTAGGAACTGAAGTCAAGCATTTTAACTTTTTCCTATAAGCTATTAAAGCATTTATTAATTTTACGCAGCAGCTCTGCAAAGTTGTTAAATAACAATCAGTGGTTTTGGTCTGCTCAGCTACCTAATGTGCCTGAATGGGATTTTTTACTGGTATTCTGGGAATTTTCTGTAAAAAGGAGAGCCTCTGAAAAAGGGAGAATTGAAAATATGTCTTAAAACTGATTTGGTTTAGTTACAATGACTTTAAGAACACTGCAAAGGATAGAATTTTCTATTCACAGGACAGGCATGTAGTGCTACATCACCACTAAAAGATCGCAGAGAATCTATTAGCAGTAATAACAGAAGTGTCTTATTTTAAAATATATATATCTACTTTCAATGTGCACTTTTAGAAAATCTTTTCTAACATGCATGTTTTGACCATGGATTGGTGACTTTTCTGAAATCTAGTTAAGTCCATCTATTGAAGTCTAAGTAGGTTTATTTTCATATAAATTTATGCATAAATCTATGCGTGCGTACACATTTTAAAATACCATATTTAGTGATTTAATATATTTTGCACAGCTGATAAAAATAGTATCAAATAGCCACATATAATATTAAAGAGTAGTATAATATTAAAGAACTTTTCTTGAGAGAAGTTGATCTCATTATTTTATACCAATATATAAAATGCGAGAGAAAATTATACCTGACTACATTTCATGGCCATTGAATATATTCCTGCTTCTACTCTCATTGTCACTGTTGGTGCCAAAAGACCTTAATTGGAGGCAGCAAATGCTGCGTGTCTGCAGTTTTGGTTTTGTCAAGGTGATGCATCTTGTAGCCCGACTGTGCAGAACAAAGGGGGCTTTCAGTTCTCTGGGTCTTTAAATTGCTCTGAATCCTGGCATAAGTCATGAGTGGCTTATTGGGCTTTTTCTGTTCATCAGATGATTGTATTTAATGCTCTGCTATTAATCTTCTCAATTAATTAAAATCAGTATCTTTACGAAATTTGCTATTAGAAAAATATGGAAAGAAGATCCTCTGTCACAAGTATGTTCCTTGGTAATAATGGCCACGCTGTGAATGATGGTGTAGAGATTAAGTTCAAAAGCTACCAATACTTCTAAAAATGCCATTAGAAAGGCTTGTCTGATAGGGGAAAAAAAATCAAAAGAGGGGAAAGGAACCTATTGGTTTTTGTTTAGAAAACATCATTGTGCAAATCATTATAAAGGAAAGACTGAGCAGCTGCTTTCAACAGTGTTGTCATTGAGATGCTCAGCTCCCTCCATGATTGCCTGATTGCCTGCAAGGCTGAAAGAAAAGACAAAAATAATCAAAAAGACCAAGTCTGCATCTTCCAAGATAAAGGGAAGCAAGGCTAACAGTTCTTTTTATGCACGGGCTCCACAGCAAGGGCACTGTTTATTTCTTTTCAGTGTGTTCTGTGAAAGCTCCTGATGGACAAAGTGTTGTCACTCTGGAGTGTCCAGCCCTCACAGTCCTTCCTCAGGCCTGCATCACCATTGCTGGTGCTCTGCTGGCCAGAAATAAAAGGTCATTGGCCGTGGACGAAACATCACTTTGTTTCCCACTCAGTCTTTTATGCCTTTTGGATTGAAACCTTATTTCCATTGACCACTGTTTGGATGATTGTTTATGTTTTTCAGTTAGAAAAACACAGTTATTTGGGGGATTTATAGCAGTGCTTTTCCCAAACCTGCCTCGCAGAGCTCCTAGGAGACTCAACAAAACCACCACATGGTAAACAATTTATGCATATGCTGGGAGTTCTTTATATTGAAAGGTTTCTAAGCCAGTATCAGAAAATTAAGGGAGAAAAAAACACAGACATCCCATTTCTCTTGTTTGTCCCTCATGTTGTTGAAGAAAGAAACTATTTTAATCAAGGCATAGAATGAAAACAGTTATTTAAAATCCCTGTGAGGGCAAGCAAACTTGTTGTTTCATTTGGCTATATCCATCAATCAAATACTTGTAAAATAGTGGTTCACATTACTAAAACAATGAAGAGATTAAATTTTTAATAGGTGTATTAGGCTGACAAAACAGAAAAGATGATCGTAAAATGAACTGTTTAAATTAGAACCTTTGATTTTCTCTTCTAGGAGGAATTACTTGCTTAGTCTATTATGTCTGTATACACACTTGAATATTGGATTAATGTACAATTTCTTTATTCCTATGCAACTTCTGTTGGTGTATTGAAATATGTGAATGGATTTTCTTTTGTCTAATTCTGAGATACTGAGAAATCAGTAAGAAAGGAAATCAGAGGTCCTTAAAGGAATTAAGAGTCCTTTAGAAAATAGCCATTACTTTAGGGGTGCCTCAAATACATTAGCAAGCTTATTTCACTTGTATTTCAAACTCAAAAGGACACTAAATTGTTGAAAACAAAGCTTGTGTCTACAGAAGAAATATGAGCTGCCTGCAGCTAAGAGTGGAGGGTTGCCAACAAAGGAGCTGGTTCATGGCCCCAGGCTGTAGCTGGCTGCCCCAGTGGCCTTCCAGCCCCACTTGGGAAAGCCGCTGAGGACTCTGTGAGCCGAACAGATCTGGCTTTAATTCATACATGGCGGGGGTTGCAAAGTTATTTTAAAGTCATTATTTTGAAGTCTGACTCTGAAGAGAGCCATGAAGCAGTGATGAGACTGCAGTGGGGGAAGGAGGAGGGTGACACCTCAATAGGGAGGCAGGAAAAGGCAAATGGCCAGGGGTTGAAGTGGGCGCACTCTGAGTGGTGCCACTGCTGAAAATGCAGTCTGGTGACACTACAGCCATGAAGAATAGAAGGATACAACCTGTCCAACCCACAGGCTTCCTGGCATATACCCGAGGCATGGGGGTCACTGAGCTCTTAATAAAAACGAGCCAGGCACACATAATTTCAATATTTTTGCCAGGTTTCTCTCTTTCTCTGTGTTAAGGGATGGTGCATTATTTCAAAGAAGCTACTGTGGATTGTTGTACGCAGGGTTGTAGAGGAGACCGTGGCGTATGGCAGGCGTGGGAGTCGGGAGGCAGCTGGAGCAGGTGGGAAAGCCTGGAGTTTTGCCTGTCCAGAAAGCGATGGGACTGCAGAATGTATGAGAGGGCAGCTCTGGGGGAGCTTTCAGACCATTGCACCCCACACGGCTGCAGGCTCATGGCAGGATGATGGAAACAGGTGATTGCAAAGCCCTGCGATCCAGAACAAAGGCAGAATGACCCAGTAGCAGCAGCAGGGCCTGGCAGCTGCAGGGAGTACCCACAGAGAAGCAGGGCAGTACCAGGACTGCTGGTCACCCCTGAACCATCACAGCATGATGCTCTCTTCTCCTTATGTAAGGAAATAATCTGCACAGTTAATGATTCTGTCCATCATGCCTTTAATAAAAGAGCAATATCAAAACCTGTGGGTGTACTATAAATGGAAGGCACACTACCCCCTCACAGTCCTCAACAAAACCTACACCAAAAATAAAGTTCTGCTCAGCTTTGCAGGAGGAGCTGGAAGAGAAGCACTGGTGTTTCACTGTCAGCAGGATGGCATTCTTAAACCCAGCTTAAACACACTCTTTTTACTCCAAAAGCTGTGTTTTATACCTCCAGCTCAACTTCTTTCCTAACCTGACCTGCTTCAGGCTGAACAGCTTTTTGGACAGGGAACCTGCATATTCCCATGGGAACCAGCAGCAGTTCTCCATGAACCACTGGCCAAGCTTTTTACTTATTGAAAAGCACTGGACAGAAATGTAAGTGCTTTGGGTGGGATATTCAGCTTGGGGATTATATTGCCATATAATATAGAATTAAACATGCTGAAATATTTTCAGTTACATTAAGTTAACTCACAACAAAGTACTGCTGAAATGTTACTAATCCATGGATTGATTTTTTTTTAAAGCTGTCAAGTATCAGTTACTGTGAAGCAGAAGATCTGTTAGCTAAACTTAGAGTTGTATGTCTGAAGTTCACTTGATTATTGATTTTATTAGATATGGACTTGCTATAGACCTTCTGAAAAGTCTCTTAACCATTTGAGAAACATTTCTGCCTGTTCACTTTTCTAATACTTCTGATATTTCATACTGAAACCACTAACATGACCACTGTAGAAAGAAACAATTAACTGATAGTAATGTCACAGATGTAGTAAACTATAGCCATAAAATTGTTCAGCAGTACAAGGCATATGACCTCAAACTGCTTATTTGATGTTCCCACTTATGTAATTACCCTGCTATATAAAGTTGGTATAAAAAAATACTGTTTTCAAAATATTTTTAAATCCACTGATCATTCATTAAATGCAATTATTTGCTCTTTTTAACTCAAACAATACATTACACAGTACATTACATTTTAAGTGTCTGTTGAAATAATAGACTATATTTGTTGTGTTTATTTGTGTTTAAGATTGGTGTAGTGCAAATGGTAAGATTTTGAGACTCAACACACACTTCCTATTGTTACTGAAACAGCAGCATTGCTGTTGCTGTGTATGTTGCTGACTTGTTTAGTTCCCTGATGAAGTTGTGTTTAAAGATGTCAGAACTGTGGAAGCAGGCTCTAGTATCTTTCCAAAACTAGGACAGAAATTTCTGATACACTGAAATAGAAAATAATGAATCCCATTCTCCTAAAGTTCACCATCAAAACAAAGAGCTAAAAGGACCATGAGCCATATGCTACCTAGACCAGCCCTTATGCTTTACATTTCCAATCATTACATGATGGGCATGAAACTGCTGTTCAGGCCTTCAGCAGACACAGGGTGAAACAAAATTCATGTCAGGAAACTAAGTAAAAATAATTAGCACATTTCCTAGATGGGGGCAATGCAGCCAAGGAGGTCATTCCTCCAGGGAATGGAGAAAATAAAAAGAAATTTGTGGCTACATGATACAAAGGTAACAAAAACTACTTTGCACTCTGTGGCTGGTGTATAATTTTGGATAGTTGCCCAAAACTGGCACTGGCTGTAGTCCATTTTTTTAAAGCTTGAAGCAACATTGTGGGATTGCAAATTTATTTGATATTGAATTCAGACAGCAGGGGAGAAGAGAAAATAAAACTAGGGGCCACAGAAATTGTAAATAAAACATAAGTTACACCTATCAAGAGATCCTATACAGAGCTTTCCCTATGAATTCACTGCACATTCATCCTATGCCCTGAAAAATCAAAAAGCCATTTCACCAGATATTTAGAAAGTGTGTGGAGTGTGTACATTGTGTTTTCACACAGTATATTACACTGACTACAGCACAGGCTTTGGGGGAAAGAAAATACAAGAGATCAGAAAATGTAATTTTAATTTTTCCATTATTGAGGAGTTGTTTAATTTTGTATTTTTTCACTGTAACTAAGTGGAATGGAAGAGGGAAGGATTAACATTGTCCTTTGAAGAGAGTCTTTTATGATTTTTGCATAGAAAGGACTATTGCTTGTGTTACCCTTTATACCAATAGTGTTATTAAACTGGAAAACAGAAAATGGAAACAGTGATCTTCTTGCCTTTCTCTTACTAAGAGAGGAGGCTCTTAGGAAACTGTAAAATACTCATTGAATTGCATTTCAGAAACACCTGGGGCTTGTAAACTAAAATACTTCCAAACCAGTTTCAACATAAAGATAAAATCTGTTGTTTAAATGCTCTGTAGACCTCTGAAGAAGTCCATCTAGTGCCTAAACCAAACATCAACTATCTTGTTCTTTGGTAACATGAAGGGAAGTTTCAGATACTTGCATGAGACTTAGTCTATGTGATAACATTTGGTGTTGTTAGATAATGACCTTTGCCACAGGTGACACCCAGCATCATGATACTGAAACCCTCACAAAATTCCATTTCATTAACAGGGAACAGTTTTGGCAAGGGTGGCAGGTGCTTGTATCAACTTATGAGTCCACAAGCTATGTAGAAGTAAACTTAATGACTTGCAAAAACAAGAAAAGAAAAAATAATCCAGAAGTAGTCCTATATATTCATTCCTTTTCAAAGGTTTGATTTATTCCCATAAGACTGTGCTTTACTTCGTTCATCTTCCATTAATCTCTATTTATCTTGGTAAAAAATGAATGGTATAGTTTCCCCATTTTTAAATGTCAGAGACAAGGCAGATTTTAAACCACTTTCTATACAAAAAAGGCCACATGATTTTGAAGTTTTGACATAATTGAGAGCATCTGACTGAGTTATTGAATAAAACTTCTTTCACACGTGTACTAATAACTCCAAGCAACAGTGAACAATTCTTTACAGGTTTAGTGATTTTGTTATTGGCCTTGTGATAGAAGACTAACCTAAGGGGCCTGGGTGTTTAAGACACATTTTTCAGTGACAAGGATAGTTGATAGGTTGCCACTAGGCATTTTTGGTATTTGGTTTGTATTTCATGAATATTCTCATCTGAAAAATGTTCGTTTTGTCATCTGTATTTTTAAGTGAACTTGTTGTGGAAGATTCTTCACCAAAGCAGCTGTAAACAGTTTTGTTTCTCCCTAAAAGTAGTGCTAGGTCTGGTTACTAAAACTTCAAATGATATATATTAATGCCATCATATACCATGACAAGAAAACGACACCCTCCTGAAATAAACAGGTCACTTTCTATCTGTAAAGAGATTAAAATGCTCAGGGAAGACATCGAACTGCAGTTCCCTGTTCGTACCTGTATCGACAGAGACACTAAACAGAAATGCAGCCTTGTCTCCTGTTCCCAGTCTGTGCCATACCCTTTCCGGTGTGAAAGGATGCATTTAAGAGCTACAGCAATTATTGGTGCCCAAGAAGCTTGGTGAAAGTACCTGTAAAAGCAGGACAGGGAGTCTATTGCAGAAGCAGAGGATTGACCAGGGCCAGGGCTTTAGAAATCACTGCTCGCATTCTGCCCTTCTCCACTGTACCACGTGAGGTATGACAGTGATGTGGGCAGCAAGTAGATATTATATTAGTTCCCTTTATGTAGGAAGCTGAAAATTATCTGACTCAAGACAGCTGCCTTGACTGCTTGGACTTAATAGATTCCCTGATCAGGCAGAAAGCTGCAAAGAAAATGAGATTCAGTAACTCACAGTGGTGCAAGGAGATGTCAGTGGCATATAAGGGATGTGCACAGATAATGTTTTTATGGCACAGGCTGTCTCAGGCTTGATCAAAAGCTGCTAATCTTAATACACCTCTTTTCCTTGACTTCAATGAGCTTTGGATGGGGCCCTTTGAGAGGAGATATAAGCTAAAAATATTGCAGCACCAAGACTGTGCAAAGTCAGTAGAGAAATATGATCAAATTTATCATTATAATACTCAGCAGTTTGTAAACTCATTAACATTTGCAGAGAACATGCTGTTTTACCTGTGACTTATAAATTTTGGAAAGCTCAGGAGAATTGCCACTCTGAGAAATGTTGATGGCAGAGGTATTTTGGGGGAAGTATGATGAAGCCATGTGGCATAGTTTAATTGAAGTTGTTATGGGATGCAAATGACAAGTCACTCTGCATCTAAACAGTTAGAGAGATTCCACAGAGTGGGGTTCAGGTTTGTGAAATTCCATAGGAAAGTGGGAGTCAGGTTAGCAAGATATTGCCTGCAAATTAAAACACATTCCATAGAGTAGGGACCATTTATAGGGTCGATGACCCATTAACAAAAGGGTCAGTGATACTAATGTCCCCCATTTCAAATATGCCAAATGTTGTTTCAAACCTGCAAGTACTGAGGGCGAAAAGTATAAATTCTAGGTTAGATCAGTAATATCAGGTGCACACAGGGATCTCATGTAGGCACTAAAAAGAATGTTGGAGGACAAAACTATGATATAACAAGCATGAACCTATTTACAGACTGAACAGAGAATTGTGAATCTTTTGCTGCAGCAGAACACATTGGACAGTCAGCAGCCATTTTCTCATGAGAAAGAAGAACCTATGTAGTGCTTGAAACATTTTTATATGAAAAGAATCTTTCCATTAAGAATTTTTTCAGAAACTGTATGGTTTTACCAATGTTAAGATTTTTTTTTTAAAAGGCATTAAAGACTGCCGATAGCTTTTTTTGTTGTTGAGCTGTAAATCCCTATCCCATGTAGGTAATATTTACAGTTCCTTGTCATTGAAAACTGTCCGTAACTAAAGGAAAAGCTGAAGAGACTTTTGTATTTCCACAATGTGCATTATAGCAGCCTCGAAGTTATGCCATCCTGGCTCCTAGAGTTAAAGCACTTCCTGGGGTTGCTGTTCCAAGGACAGTGTCAGTGACACCCTGTTGTTCTTCCCTCGTGCCCACTACAGTTCCTAAAAAGGGAGGCACAGCTCTAGCTGTTTAAGGGAACTTCTGGTTAACTGCACCAAGTTCCTGGCCCTACTCACCCCAAGCCATGCAGCAGGGCAGGAATGGGCCTGACAATCTTTTCCATAGTTTGGATATTGTACATGACCAAAAACTGGTCCACATCCTGGCCAGGAGCAAGCTAAAATGTTACAGAGCAAAATAAAACTGACAGTCTCCTGCTGGTTGTGTATAGAGTTGTGAGAGCCTCATGTAAGTGGTTTGCTGCAGTGGATATGTCAACATGGTTTTTGAAGTACATTTATGTAGGCAAAATCCAAATATAAGGCACCCCAAATTAAGGCTAACAATAATTGTGCCATACCAAACTACCACAGACTCACTGTATTATGCTCTACATATGCTATGTTTTCTGTGGAACTACCAGTATTAAGGAATCATTTCAACAGTTTTTTTTGGAAATTACTTAGTTCTGTGATCCAACCTGTGTATCATTTATTCTCTATCTTCGAGGAATCAGAGTAACTACTGAAAACCCTAGAACATTATTTTATTCTCAAGAGAAAGAGTATTAATCTGTTTATATCAGTTTGGCAAATGCTTTTAGGAAAAGATCAAAGCTTAGGAATATCAGAATAGATCTAGAAATATTTGACAAAGGCATGTGAGTAGATCAGTCATGCACAGATATTCAGGAAACCAGCTGATATCTTGAATCTCACAGCCATATATGGAATAGGAATGTATTTGTTGTGTGCCTATATTTACCTGCAAAAAAGGAAATACAGAAAAATAAAAAAGCTTGGAAAATGTAGCCATGTCTCTCTTAATTCACCTCGTGGCTTCACTGCTGAAACTTCCAAATGTGCAGCTGGGGGAAGGGAGAAACAGGAATTTCTGATGTACACATTTGTCCAGTAGGAACTAGATGGAACTGCCAGCTTATTACACATGGACCATTGAACACCAAGCAAACACTACTCTCTCCCTCCTGCACATTTGCAGTGTCTGTGGATTTCCTCATATAGTTACTTATCCTATTAGCTTAAGGGAGAAGCTCTAATTGCATTCACATGAAAGCAAAATCTTCAGTATATGCTCTTTCCATTAGTATTCTTCTCCTTTTTCCTACTATCAGTTAGGGTTTAACAGAACTCTCAGGATTATAAGCATATTTTACACTTCTAGTTTGTATTATTATATGATACCAAAGCAAGTAAAGAAAAAATGAAACAAGTATTTATGAAAAAAAAACCCCAGTTGTCACTAAAATCTGACTCCTAGTCCAGAAACATAGCAGCAGTTTGCCTTCACAGCCCACATGCTGATTACAGGAGCTGCTGGGTAAAATTATAGGACTTGGATATTCCAGAGGGTATTGGGATAGATCGTAGATCTAATGGAACTAATTTCTCCTTTAAACCTGTGAACCCACCCAGTCCGTGCCACTAGGAGGTGGTCAGAGATGGAGGCTGGCCAGTGTGAATATACTGGTGTGGATCACACCTCTACCCATTCACTTTTCCCTTTTTTTCTCCCCCCCGCCCCTGCAAGGGAATTTAGCACTGAGATAGCTTTAGCCTAAAGCCCATTGCAACAACAGGGACAAGAGAAAGCACCAGGACTCCACCTTCCCCAAGAGCCCAGGGGCTCTGTCAGTCTGGCACAGAACCATTTCCCCCAAGTAACAGCTCCACCTGAAATGCAGTCAGTTAGTGAAGCTAACATCCTTCTGTTTAAAAAAGCTCTATTTTCTTCAGTAAGACCGAGTGTATTCATAAATTAAACATTTGCTAATAAAACGCTCTCACCCCTGTTTTAGCAAGTCTGTCTGCTTAAGAGAACAGGTTACTGACACTATTAAGAAACTGGGAAACTCGTTTCTTTCCAGATTATTTAATGCTCAAAGGATTGGAAATCTAGTGACACATAGTTTAGGCTGCAAACTTACAAACTGGCCACTGTTATACTCACTATGACTGTATTTAAACTGGGGATCCACAAGTGCCATATCCTATTTCATCATCCAGTCTCTTAAGGCTTTTTTTTCCCCTACAGCAGTAAGGCAATGCCTACATCCTACATCCATTTCAGTAGTAGGGGTTTTTTCATACAGTCAGATTTTATACCTGATTTTTGAACCACCAATGCCAACTAAGCTGATTTCCTCAGCTTCAGTGAATTGCGTAAAAATTAATAAATAAACCTGGGAAATCAGGCTTATTTTACAGTTTTAAAAATTTACATTTTTAAAATATTCTAATACTCTTATTTGAAGCTTTATGGATATTAGAAAACTTAAGGTTCTCCTATTCTCCCCCTAAAATGAACTCATGATTAGTACCAATTCCTAATTTTTTCAAAGTGTGTATTTTAATAACTGTGTTAACCTGGAGTTGCAAGGAAACTGGAAAGTGTTCTCTAGTCAGTAACTGCAATCGTGGCAGACTGCCAGGATGTTTGTGACCTCTAGAAATCCTTAAGGTTTTGATCAGCATTTCCTTATCCCCAGTACTCCGTTGTTTCTGTTTTAAATTACATCTCAGCATCTCCGGAGTAGGTAATAATGTTAATGAGAGTGATACAACAGATTGTTACAAGCATCCTTGGATTATGAGATGGGAATATCTTGACTTTCTAAACAATGATCGTTTTTATTGTATTATAGTTCTGAAATTATTATAGTATTATGCTGATACAAATTATGCTGCTGTACGTCAAGCATGTTGTTTTAAATTATAGTGAATGGAATTCAAAGACTGTCAAAGGCAATGAAAGACAATACCTGACTGTTGCTGGTTTTGTATCAGGATGAGAATGCTATTGTAACCTTCACATTGTGTTGCACTAAATCCTAAAATCAGAAGATACAAGTTTCTTGCCTTTTCTGTGCCTGTAGAGTTAATAGTTACCATAATCATAAAGCATTGTAAATAAAGGGTGAAAAGATCATGCTGCTGCTGCTAAAATACATTTGTTTGCTTCAAAATAGGCAGTGAGTTCATCCAGGGCCTCTTGTGGTTGTAGCTGCAGAATATAACAGAAAATGTATCTCTCAGAAGGCACTTTTTGTTTATATATTCATAAGAAGGTTCTTTTCCCACTAATGCTTTAAGGCAAATTGATAGCAAGATGAGGATTGCTTACACAGCTGAGGAAAAATCCCCCAATGTCAATGCTGGGCTGAGAATACAATGTCTGTGCATGTTACATATTGCACAGCACATGTGGGGATATCGATCCATGCATGTTGCTACATAAACTGTGGCAGCTTAAACACACTGTGCGTGGAAGTGGCCTAAATTCAGAACTTTGGAGTGGAATGTCATATTCCACTGTAGAACACATACAGACTTGCAGGTATCCTGAAGTGATAAGAACATTAAAGTATGTAAGAAAACACAATTTGTTTAAAAACCCCAGATTTGTTATTCTAAGTCAAGTAGCACAACTTCAAGCTTTTAAAAATTCATAACACTTTTTCAGCTAGAGTTGGTGTTGAAGCTGAGACAAACATATGCTGTCTTTTCCCATATCACCTTTATGCATCCTTATGCTGCAATGACATTTTAATAGGAACTTGTTTTCTTCCATGCATTTATAAGCATTTTCATTTATTTTTAAATTAATAGTGACCTCTAAACAAATGTAATTTTTTTCTGTAAGTTACAGAGCATTACATAAATTTACATGTAGGTGATCACTTCCAGAACCCAATGTCAGGTATTAACTACTTCATTTCATCTCTTCTGGCAGTATTTCTCTAGAATACTTGCCTTGTCACCAACTGTGGCATATCTTCATTACAACTGTCAGGCACAGAAAGGCAGAATCACAAACATGTAGGCAAGAAAAGCTTTGATGGGCAGAGAGAGTGCTGAAACATTGCTATCATCCACGAGATACTCTGGGGTGCAGAGAATGAGACTCTGCCTGGCCTGCTGGGTAAGTAATTAAGTTATTATTACATTGTTTGTATGATGACACTGCTCTTCAGGCTTATTTTTGCTTACTCATTTTCTGATATTATTGAACTATGGCTTAAAAAGAAAAATATAATATGGTTACTATCCTAACCGCCACTGAACGAGTTAAGTTGGTACAGGGTCAAAATCCAGTCCAGGTAATTTTACCCATGTGGATACTGAGTGTTCTGCAGATGCAGCTCTCTGTTCTGAAAGTTCAGTGGGCTATGTAGGCTGCTCCAGGTGTTCCACACTACCAGGTTCTGAAATTTTGAATCCTTTTTTAAAAAACAATCTCTGTAACGTCTTAAATAGAACCCACTCTCTCCGTGTGCCTTCTGACATCTTCTTTGTGAAACGTGGCTCTTCATTGTCATCTTCCTTTGACAGCTTCTCTCATCTCATATGTTCAATACATCCGCTCTGAGCAATTTACCTTTTCAGCTGGCATTTCTTTATGTTAAGGCTATGCTGATCCTCATTCGTGAATTGGATCTGCCAGGCTTGCTGATATTGGATCCTGCAGTTTGCCAACCCTCGTTTGCTCTGACTGGTAGCGATAGCAGTGCACACCACTTCAGACAGCAGTGGCAGCAATCTGTGCAAGCCAGTTGTAGATATCTGAACATAAATATGATAATGCTGTAATGCTGGACCACGGCCAGCTCTGCACTGGCTTCTGCAACACTGTTCTACAATACAATGCACAAAGATAATCTGATGCTCAGAAGTATTCAGCTCGCAGGCCCGCAGAGAAAAGCTGGAGAAAAGCTCAGGTTTGCTTAAATGGCCACAGCTCCAGTAAGGCCTCGTCATTTCTTATATGGAGGGGGTGTCAGGAACTGCTTCAACATAAGAATGATGTACCTTTTTTAGTCCTGTGCATGATGTAAAAAAGCTCTCCATGTCTTAGTCAGGGGACAGCTGGTGAGAATGACAGTTAGGAGCTTTCACTGATAGCAAATCCACAGGACAGAGCAAGCAGTCTGCATGCTGCTCACAGTTAGCTCACACAGGTCAAGTCTAGGGAAATCCATGGCTGCAAGTTACTAAGACAGTAGTTCAAAAGGATTCTTCAGATGATGGAGGATTGATCAGGACATACTGACTGCCAGGATTCAGTCATGCATGTGATGTTGGACTACGACATGCATATGTTCTAGTTTTAATTTACTGGAGTGATAATTTAGATTAAATTATTCCTCTTCTGTTAATTCCTTCCAAGTTGACAAGACCTGTCAGGATCTATATGAGAAGAGTGTTCTTAAAGTTACCAGTTCATGGTCACCAACTTGCAGGGTGCACTGATCTCAAACTCTAAATAGACTACAGGTATATTGGGGAAGTTAATCCATTTCTACAAACACAGATTTCCCACAGGGAAGTATGCACCTAGGACTTCGCCCTTTGTAATTTGCAAGTTAGCCCCAGGTTCCTTAACACCTTTGCATCCTTGAAGCTGTGCAGTACCTTCCTTCTCAAGAGTGTCACAAGCCTTAAAGGAGGATTAATGCAGCTTTTGAACTCCATTAACTACTGTGTGGATTTTCCACTTGGAAGCTTCTAGCACACACTTAATATCATGTAAAGTAGAAATAAGAATAATTAGCAGCTAATAAACCATCTGCCAAGTTTTGAGCTTGTATTTTCCTCCATGGTCTGACCTTCTGACATATCCTGACTTATTTCAGACTTTCCTGGACAAATAATTTAGACACTACAAACCAGGCAGGCATGTTCCTGAGAAGTAAGTTCTTTGATCCCTGGGGAAGAAGATTTGCCATGGATTATTCTATCCTTCTTTTCTTGTTTTCCTGGCATTCCCAACCTTTGATGACTAGATCTCACTATTTGATGATTACAGAGTCTCAGAGCAGCATCTCAGTACTTATGTGATTTACAGATCCAAACTTTGTGCTAACAATGCCCTGTAGCATTTTATTGCACTCAGTAAATAACTCGAGGTTTATTGTTCTTAAAAGAGAACAAGGGTAATGGAATTTTTATTTTGTCTAGCTGTCTGTTACTCCCTCTAGTAGCTTTTAACTCCTTTGCCCTTTTTGGTGTTACTGAGATCTCAAGGATGAGATGTTTCTAGAGCTGTTAGGAAAACAAATGGCTGAATGGAGACACAAACTTTATAGTTGTTTGCTTGGTTTGTTCTGCTTGCTGATCAGTCAGGATATGTATCCCAGGATAGGCAGCTCTGAAAAAGTCAGAGATTATTCTTTGGCCAAACAAATTCAAGGAACACAGGAGGAACCTGAGGTACTGCACATGAGTTACTAAGATGCAGAGGGGCTGGAGGGGAGAGATGCAATCCTCCCTCTTCCTGACAAACAGACAAGAGAGGTGGTAAAGACGAAGGGGAAACTTTAATGTTATTCCAGTGGACCATTTCAGCAGAGTAAAGCACTAAGTTAGAGAGACCAGATTTTCATGGACCACTTGTCTTCCTTTCTAAAAATGTTTGGGTGATTTTGATGCTTATAAAATCTGAAAATCTTTTCTTATGCATAGGGCAGATAGGTGATTCACACTTGGCAGCATAGCTCTAGTTCTATGTCTCTGGTTCCAGAAACATCTTCATCTATCTCTCTGTGTAGAAATGATGGAAAAGGTGTCACCTAGGAAATAAAGTGTAGCTTGCACATAAATATTTCAAAGCAGATTTTCACAAGTAAATGTTAATGGCTCTAAAATGCTAGACTATGACAATACAAGACCATCATATTATAAAGTGTGTCATTTGTATGTGCTTGAAAGGAACCCTGCAGCACTGCTGTTCTTTATTGTAATTTTCTTACTCTGAGAGGAAATAAGCCTAATATATTTGCGTAAAGTTATTTAGAACTCGTTATAAGAGGCATAGGACCACAGAAAAAAATCAGTTATCTAATTATTAGATGAGTGCATAAAATTATTAATATCATGAACCAATTGTGGAAAGAGACAGGTTAATAGCATAAATTATATTTTATATGCTTATCCTCTATACCTACTAAAATTTGGACATTTTCAAAGAAGCATAAATAATTTTACTTGTAATATTCTTAGAGATTCAGAAGTTTCTGGTATTTCTTACTGGTTTTGCTATAAACATTTTTATCCAGACTTAGTGCCTCGTTTCTCTATCACCACAATCATACCTATGCATGGTTAAGGTAAAATTTGAGTGTACTGACTTTGATGAAAAAACCTGTGGACACAAGATTAATCCCAGAAACATACTAAAGAGATGGCTTTATAAGTGAATTTTGCCATCATAGGTCTTAAAGAGACCTTTACTCTACTTAAACATGTAGAAAGAAATCCTCTGCAAATATCTTATCCCTTCTGATTTTCTATGGACTCTTGAAGATCTTTTCTGGGGCTAATTGTTTCTGAGAGAAATGATTCCTTTTCACAGACCTCTTTTCTTAAGTGGAGGCAAAACTTGCTCTTTTCTTTAGCAAGGAGGAGAAACAAGAATCCAAGAAAAATAAGTGTTAAAATGGCGGGAAATAAGTTATTAATCATTAATGTAAATAATTTTTCTTTTAAAATCCTTATAGGAGTTCATTTAACTACCTAAAGCATTTAATGGCAATTTCATTACAGAGCTATGACTAGAAACTTAAAACTGTTCTAACCAAAGTGATGGTCAGGTTTGTTTTTCACAAATTATAAGGAATGTTTCCTCATAAAATCAATGTCTGTTCAGAAATTAACTCGAAACTTTAACAAGAATCTGGATTACTATACGAGGAATGCAGTTTTCCAACCTTATAGCTTTGAAAAAATGAGAAATAGTTTAAACCATTATTATAAATGCAAAATATATCCTTTAAACTAGAGTTAGTCATTTGATGAGGCAGAGCACAGCTTTTAGAAAAAAACCACATTTCCTTTTTGGAAGCTTTTTATAAAATACCATCTCATTCTTTTTAACACAAGAATTCATCCATTAATTTGCTTCTGAAGATATGAGCACATTGTTTCACATGGCCAAACCCCCCATGCCGGAGCAGCAGAACAAGTCAGGCTGTTCTTGGCCAACACCCCATTACAAACATGTTCACTTGGACCTCTCAATACTTGGAGTGGCCTCTGTGAAACAAATCTGCTGTGCTCTGTGCCCTACTCACACAACATTCCAGAAAAATTTCCTACCATTTACATAAGTGAAAGTTGCCGCCTGTGACTATTTTGTGCCAGGGTTCAGTGGTTGTAGATTCAGTATCAGCACAAGCCCTCCAAGAGGCCTGTTCTGCCCACTGGGGTTCAGTTGTTCAACTACAGCAGCTTTAAGCTGTGCTTTTTTTGGTTTTTTTGCAAAGCTGTAAGATAAACTTCCTGCATATCCCTTTTTCTCTCTTATTCCAGATTAAAAACAAAAACACCGTTCTCCTCAATAAAGTATATATGAGGTCCTAAGTGAATTGTAGTGCCCCTGGGTAAAATCCTTGAGCCAATAAAGATGAGAGCTTTACTAGGACTTTCGACCAATCAGAATTTCATCTAACTGGCTTTAACTGGCCATTACCCTAAGCACTGCCAAAATCCTGTTTTTCTTGCAAGGCTCAGAGACTGCTCCTACCCCCACCTGAGAGTCACACCCACGACCATTCTATACTCCAGGGCTGGAATCGTTGGTCTGCAGTGCCCTGCTGATAAAAGCAGTGCTGGCAGGCATTCGCTGCACTTGTTTGTGTCGTGGCATTCTTTGCTGTGTTGTCCAGAATGGCTGACTGCAGGCTTCCTAAAACAATCCGATCCAGCATCATCAAACGGGGCTTGTAGGCACAGAGGACCAGCTCATTACAGCCAGCAGAAGGGACAGCAAGAGGAGGCACAAGGTTTAGTATGTGTGGAGAATGTGGTGAGAGAAAATAATAAAGCAGTTCAAATGTGATCAGATTAGCCCTTGAAGAGAAAGTGTCTACGTGGAAAAGGCTGGGGTTTTTTTCTCTTGGCTGGTGCTGTGGAGCATAAAGGGTGAACTAACACTGAAAACAAACTTTTCAGGGTAAAAACTGCTCTGTTTTTGGGAGTTTATTGTTGACACTTCCAGCTAAACAAGCGCTAACTCCAATAATGTCCAAACTTTGTTACGAACATTCTCTCATGGGTGTGTATAGATAGCTATTTATCAAATGTGCATTTCCTCTAATTTACAAGGAGTGAATGGTAAAAGGCAATTGGATTATTTTGGATTATGTTGCAAATTCATTACAGATTCAGAAATATGGTTACAGCCTTAAACTTGGGTTTAGAGACATGTTGCTTAAATGTATGAGCTGAAACCAAAATTATGTTACTGAAGGAATCTTAAAAGCTATTTAGATGTGATAACTAAAAATTCAAGATAAGATTTAAATCCACATTGTAATCATCTGGGAACGATTATCAATTCAGTTTTGTAGCGTGGTTCCAGAGATTTTATCCAACTATTTTTTCTATTATAAAAATCAACAAAAAAGTTAGTTCATAAATATTCAACACACTCAGTTCCCTTCTTGACTTTACCTTATGATAATAAAACTGGAATCAGAGCCAATATGTACATTTCAAGGAAATTTATAATGTAAAGAGAACATAGAACAAAGTACTGAAACTCATTTATGACTGAAACTGTAGATTGAAGTTGGTGCAAGTCTCTCCCTGAGTAGCACCTCACAATTGCCTCATAATACTGGGATGTGTATTCATAAGCTTTTTAATGTATGCAGCCAACCTCTTCTTCTTTATTGTGTAACCACTGCACTGATTCTGCTTGGCAAAGCTGGGATGACTGATTGAAAAATTAGGAGGGAATTGATTTTACAGAATGTTAAACTTCTGATGAGAGCATTTTAACATCTAAACTACAGTATCAAAGTTTTGCACAGCCAGAGTGATAAAAAAAATTGTCTTTATAGCTGTGAATATACCAGTTTATAATGGTTAATTCTTGCACCTGAATACGTTGACAGAACTGATCTATTTGTGAATTTACGTTTTTGTCATTTTTGTTACAAATCTGTGACTTTTGAGACAAAATATGAGGGTGGGAGTTCAAGGATTTAGAGAGATGATTAAGCTCTAAGTCAACAGTTAAAAACAATATTGTTTTGGCATGAAAAAGGCAAGCATAGAGGGCAAACCAACAATGAAAGCAAAAGGTACGTTTTGTTTGCCTTTCAGTGAGGCGACTCTTACCATATTAAAAAATAAGGTGTATCAATCTCTATCCTTCTTCATTTTCATAAGCACAAATCTGGCAGAATAAAATCATAAAAAGGTTGTGTTGATGGTTTGTGGGTTTTTTTCAAAACATGATTCCTATTAGTTTGGCAATGTTTTCTGCACTACTTTTTGACATCAAGAATCCCAGTGACATGAAAGATTACAGCGGGCTTGAAGCACTGATGATTGATATTGCTGACAGCTGTGGTTAGTAGTGGGAATATTTGGCACTGGAAGTTATTCAGCATTGAGAATACTGTTATTTGGTGTGCCTGTCCAAAAACAAAATACAATTTTAGGTATTAAATTCAGTAGTATATGATAGGAATAGCACCTCATTAATCAAATTCGTTAAGTAAAATTTAGATTGCAAAGCGAAAGTGAAATCACAAGGGAAACACATCACTGTTTTCCAAAGATATTGAACTTTTCATCTTGTAGTGGTAAATACATCCCTGTACCACAGGGCAACATTTCAAAGTACAACTCTGCACCCCAATGACAGCAAAATGATTCTCATCCTTCAGATGTGCTATTGAAGTCTGCTGGTGTGTGACTCAAAGCTGCTATATAATAGTCTGGTACAGCAATGCTCTCTTCTGTCATACCAATACTTCTATTTTATTAAATAATCATTCCGCCTTTTAACTGCAGTATAAAATGCAAAAATATATTCTTAATATTTTTGATTACCATAATGTTAATTCCTGCTGCTAAAGGATAATGTCAGTGACTGACTGTATTTCTCCCAAATACATTTTACATTGATGAATATGTTTATTAAGATATGTCAGATGATTTCTCTGAATTAAAAGCTGAATAGAAGTAAATTATAGGATGCAAGGCAGTAATCCAATCTCATTGTTCTTATTGTACAATAAATGAAGAAAGATGGAGCAAAATCTTCACTGTGCAGTTCTAATGGAAATCCTTATGTGCAGCAGAGCTTATGAAGACCTACCCAATACAACTCAAACCTAAAACTGCACATAGGATCCATAACAGTCTCATAGAATTTCCAATAAAATCTAACAAGAAATATTTTAGAATAAAGAAGAGACCCACTGAACATATGGAATGATGTTAAGTTCACAGTTTGATTTGATTACAAACCCAATTCCTCAGTCCTGTTCATGCAAAATTTTATGTTTACCATTGCTTTTGCTTTCCATTTTTTTCATTTGCCAGATTAAGCAAACAGGATGATTCCAAAGGCATGGAATTAACTCTTTGGTAGGAGCATTGCTAGAGTTCTGACATAGTACACTTGGTGAAGACTGGTGTAGTTATAAAAAAATAGATATTATGTATGATATGTAGTAACATTTTCAAAATCATCCTGTTTTGAAAAAAGTTCAATTGATGAACTCTACCAACAGTCAATGAAAAATGAGATATTTCATTTGTTTTACTTTTTGTCTTTCCTAAACAACCCCAGAATCTCTCATTCTCAGGTTGTAATTAACTTCCTTAAAAATATTCATTGGTGTTTCAAGAAGTTTCAGAGCATCTTCTCATAAATCAGCATCATGCATCTGAATTAAAATCCGAATACAAATTAGAAATGTTTTATATTAATGATTGGGAGGCTAAACACATATTCAGAACTGATTAAACATTACTGTCTTCCAGCGACTGAGTTGCAAGAGGAATGGATTTTCAGACTCTACATTTATATGGGAAATTTGATTTTCAGCATGCGAGCTCTGGATATCTGGAATGCATTGCTATAGCTGTAGTTATAGTAACAAAAATTCTATCACTAATTTGCTAATGCTTTGAAGTTCTACTTGTAGCAAGATTTCAGTTTAAGTCAGTATGTGGAAATGAATTTAAAGGTTTAAAAAGGTCTCAAGATAACTGTGACAAAGCAGCTTGCAGCTTCTAACCTCAAACAGAACTTGTATTTAAATATACAATATTTCTTTTTACATGGCTGGTTATAGTAGTGTGGGCTTTTACTTGGATGAGTAGTTTGTAAAATGTATCATTTAAACGTGGACTTTGTCCTCTTAGTTGTATATTACAATCAGAATGCCGTAAGAAGCTGTCTCCCAAGGTTAACTGAAAGCTAAACTTGTGTTTAGCTCAGGAATTTAATCTAAATTATCAGGGTTTTTTAAATAGTGTTCCTGTATAGATCACAGAAACCCCAGTCAAATGAGTTTTTGCACACTGGCAGTGAAGAATAAGGCTTTAAATGTAAGCAAGTTCCCAGTATTGCCAACTACAGTCCCTCTGTCACAGCACTGTAGACTCTTGTGAACTAAGGACATCCTCCAGCTAAACTGGCCAGTTTGTTCTCCCTCATTCTTCACTGTCTTGGAGCACTCCATCAGCAGTGCTTCTTCAGTCTTTCTGTCAATCTGCTCAAACTATCTTTTTCTTGGCTGAAAACTTAGTGTTGTCCATCTTTCTACTCATAAAACATGGCTCTGTCTACACAGCTCAGCTTTTCAGTCTCTTGTCCTTCTAAGTGAGCAGATTAACAGCCAATTAAAGTTTATGAAGAAAATAGTGCAATTCCTCTGCGCTAGACCCATGCACAAAGCCAGGCCTAAAAAAGCATTTCACTGTAATCAAACAACCCAGACACCAAAGAAGCCAAACGATGTTATTTGCTCAGTGCTTTGGATTTTGCAGCCCTGTGTCCAAAGAAGGGGTTTGGTGGAATTTCAAGGCTCTTGTCACCAGAAGCACAATGTTACAGTAACTCTGCACACCCCCAACAACCACTCCTTCGATATCACACAATTAATTGTCCAACAGTTACTGTGTAAGCAAATTAGTTCTCATGTTTGATATGCTCCGTGAGCTTTACATTTTGAACAGTACATCTCTTTACTCATGTTTCTTAGTAAGCCTCTGTGCTTATTTCCAATGACCAACGATGGGAATTACGTTTAGGCAATGCAAGACAATGAATCATCTGATTTAAACATGTTATGTATGTTAAAAATAAAAATAACTAGTTTGCCAAAGACAACAATAAAAAAAAGCTTATTCACTAGTGATGAAAGACTGCAAAATACTCTTGCAAATTCTAACTATTTTCACAGTGTCAAACTAGTGACAGTTCCTCTCACTGGAAAGCACAGGCTGAGCTTCTATGTGCAGGAATGGGGAGAAGAACAGGGATATGCCATACAGAATTTTTATTCTAATGTACAAGGACTTAAAAAAATACCCTCCTATTTAAATGCCTACTGTCTCAACACAGAAATAAAGAAAAATCAAAAGTTAACTTATCATAAGGCACCAGTTATGGAGATGGCATAGCTTTGTTTTCAGCATTAGCATTTGTTGTGAGTCAGTATCCAGGACAACTGACAATCAAATGCAGCAGCAAACACAACGCTGAATATATTTTTTAAAAGGTCATTTTAATCACATGTGCTGTAAATCTTTAGCCGGTACTAAAACTGGCCATTTGAAACAGGGCAACATTTCCTTCTGTGAATCGTGTGTTTAAAATCCACTTTTTTAAAGTTAATTTCAAAATAAAGAAATAATTCATACATGTCAAACTAACTAAAAGCTAGCATTTTTCATCTTAAAACCTCCTTAATCTATAATTGGCTTCCTTTTGTCACCTTTATCTTGGGAGCCTGCATAAATTGTTTAGATTTACTAGTGCAAGGCTGGTTATTGGGAAAGAGTAACAAAGCTTTTACTGATCATTAGGAAAAGTGACTGGGAATTGCACCAGCTGAAGTATTTTTTCACTCTGTTATCATAGATCATGAATCAGAAATAATAGCAGTAATCACGTTTCAGAAATGAAGGTGTAGCTATGAAGCCTCCTAACTCCCACTCCATCAGTGTTATAATCCCAACAAGTTAAATAAATTCCTTACATCTAACACAATAAGTAGAGGGGAAAAAAACAAACAACAAAACCCAAAACAAGAAGAGAAAAGAATACCTGGAATGCTGCTGCTGTCTTAAGATTCCTGAAAGTCAGAGATGAACACAAGAACTCAAATTCTGCAGAAAGGTTTGCTTTTGGTTTGCTGTTTTTAACATAACATTTTTACTTTATTTTATTTATTATCTCATGTTAGAAAACTTGAATGCTACACTTTTTAATAGACATTCACTGCTTGTTTACAAAGCACCCCTACATTCTAATGTGTGTGAGTGAAGGGGAATATCAGAAAAGCAATCCTGAGGAAAGCACAGTACTGGAAGAAAATTATGACAACAACCACTAAGGACAAAATAGCTTTTACTAAAAATCCTCTAGGTTGTCTGGATTCATATGGGCAAAGAAAAATTCTGTGTTTTTCAGGAACATCCAAAATGTCTGTTCTTTTCTGAATATCAAAAACAAAGGGACAAGAAACTAAGTAAACTGCAAGACTCTGAAAAGAGCTTTTGGCTTTCCACTGGCCTGTGAGTTTTGGCAAACAGCTGCAGGCATCAGAGAAAATCCTTGTCCGCTGGTAACAAACAGTCCAGAAACAGAAACACACTCATTTTCAGTGTCAGAGATCATGTGAAGTTTGTCATTTTGACAAAAGAGCTTCCCTTCACAAAACACTTTCAGAACGTGTTGGCAACATCAGCAAAATGTTTTCAAGAGGACAGAAAGAGCACAGGAGCATTCAAACTAGAACATTTTTAATAGTGTTTGGCCTACAACAGCTTGTCTTCGGTATTCTGAAAGACACAATGTGGAAGGGGTATGTAATGCCTAAGAAATTCCTCCTGTCCTCTTCATATTTATGGATCTATGTACATCAGCCTCAAATGTTTAAGTCTCATTATGAGATGGCAAGTAGAAAGTGGTAACTTAGAAAACTTTAAAAAAGCGTATTAAAGTTTGTGATGCAATAATTTTACACTACTTCATTTTCCCTGTATAAGGAAAGATCTGGAATAGAACTTCTGTGAAAGCTGTGATTCAGTCTGGTTTATTTGCTTATTTAAAAGCACCCCGAAAAAGCATGGCACTTTTCCAGCACTGGTAGTAGGTAATGCTTCATGGCCAAAGTTTCTGTGTGTAATATCCACTCTTGCAGTGTTTCAGAACTTCACTATAAAATTATGATTTGCTAAGATACTGACCTTGGAAAATTTGTCTTACTAATTTTGTCTTTATATAAAGATCTTTTTCCTGCGCCATAAATGCATGTTTTCAACAGATTTCAATCACTTGTGATGTTCTGGCTAATTCTAGCAGGTCATTTAGTCATGTTTTACATGAGTTTATGAGAATAAAATGGCAACAAATACAGAACAACAATCCACTTGCTATGAAGTAAATGTATGCAATATTGGTTATAGAACGCCTTGAGTAATTTCACCACTTGAAGCCTTGTGCTGAACAATCTAAAATTATTGACTTAATGCATAAAGTTAATTAAAGACTGAAACAATTACCATCAGCGCTGCTGGCCTCTGAGGTTTCCTTCTGTAGCAGGAATGCCTGAGATGCATATGAAGCATTGTTGGGACTGCCCCTATACATGACCCAAAGGATTAGGACAGCTCCAAAGCAGCAGCAGTGCTTCTGTGTTGTAAACTGCAGTGGTGCAAGAACTGCTTCCCATATCATTCTTCCATCTGTGCCAGAGGGCCATATTCTGAGACAGAGGTGGTTTAGATGTCTGGGGTCAGCATAAACCAACATACTATTAAATGTATTTTTTTTTCTTCCTTGATGTAGTAACTGTGAGGCCCTGAGTAGCATTTGTATGCAAGAGTTCCTAGAAGCAAGGTTTAAATCTGAATTCAAATCCAAGAAACAATGAGTTTAAAGGCCTGCTGTGTTATGTTGTATATTGTAGTATATACAAAGAGTTTTAAGCAAAATATCTCAGTGTGATCATTACAAAAATCTAGATAAAATCAATGCAGCAAGAACTTCTTTACTTTCTGGCTCCTTCATTAACTGGGATTCTGAATAAACACTTCACATGTGAAAGAAAATAATGGACCCAAACTTCATTACTATTTGGTACCATTCTTGCAAACATGGTCATGGGAAGGATCAGACATCAGCAAGGAGCTGATACACAGAGCAAAGAGATGCAGTGCACATTCCCATCCTCCTTAACCCTTCAGAGTCAAGCACCTCTGCTGCAGGGTGTTAGAGCACCTCTGACTGAGGGAGCAGCCTCAGCTCTCCTCCAGAAGTGGTGTTTTTACACAGGTGGGGTGTGTGCTTCCCTCTGTGCACTGTACATCTGCACAGCCCCAGGTGGAAGCACCTTGCTGGAGAGCAGGGCAGACAGATGAGGAGTCACATCTCCCTGTGTGTGGTACCTTTATTCAAGGGCACAGCTTTAATTGTCCCATTACGCTGTAAGGATGCACGTAAGGAAAGGCCATCAGCCTCTCCCACAAAGCAGGAGTGCAGGCAGCTGTGTGGATCTGCTCTTTCTCCCATTGTCTCTACACCCTTCCACAAACAGAAAGCACCAGTAACTGCACAATGCAGTCCAAACAAAACTCCAAACAAGCAAATTTTCTTTCTGTAATAAGGAAAAGAGGAGTGCACATACTTTAAATGTTTCAAAATGCAAATACCACTGCAGTAAAAGTATATTTGCAGTAAAACGCACATCTACGCTGATCCACAGCACAGAATAAAGCCACCTGCTGCCTAAGAATCTAAACTTCTGGAACGATACCTTTTTATTTTATAAATATATTGAACTTGATTTTGTAAATATGTCTATAATTTAAGCATGTAGACATATATCTTTTTAAGATATGGTTGAATATGTTACATAAAGATATATCCAAATTAAATTTGCAGAGGCATTGTTCATCACAAGAATAATGTGTCTGAGCATGAGAAAGATCTGCACTGTGGTCTAACACAGACTGAGAAATAAGTTGTCTAGGACTTCAGAACCACTTGAAATGTCACCATATGTCCTCTGAAGCTCCAAGGTGCACTTTTTTCTTGCCTTCAATAACATAAACATGTAATAGTAGATACAGAATAAAAATATTATGAGAAACTTAAAATAATAATCTTCTTCTCATTTTTCCCTTGAGAAAATGAAAACCACATACAACTTGATGCTACCCAGAGAAGTATTTAATTATTTTACTAGTGGATATGATCTAACAGCCTAATGAGACCACTTAGCTACTGGATGTTACAGCCCTATGAAACATATTGTTAAGTTTGCCTGTAACCACAACAGTTTGTATTTTGGTATAACAAAACACAGAATAAAGCAAAGTTTGATGAGCTGAGCAAAAACAACACTTAGAAGAAGACAAAGATACAAAACCAATATTAGTCAACCAAGAAAACTAGTTAAAACTAAATATAATAACTAATTTTCCCATTCAGAATTTATTTCTCTTACTGTTGCATTAATCTGCACTAGGAAACGAAATATTTCTGATTCTGAGATAATGAATATTTCTAATTTGCAAGAACCCGTGTACTGTTGATCCTCATTTGACATTCAACAATATTAGTTTCATAATGCTCATTTCAGTGCCAGCATTCCAGATATTGATAAAGTTAAAATGCAACTTACGTAAGTTATTTGGAGGAGGTCTCGTCTCCATGTTTTCATAATGCTGCACGTGTACTACAATGTTTAGATCTCTTTCCATATGATCTGTTGTACAAGGACCTTGAGGTCGCATAACATCAGCAAGAGCCCTGAAAACCAAACAGAACCAGAATGAATCTGCAAAATCTCTAAGACATTAACAATATGTGCCAAGATCTATTTCAGTCTGAGATGCAGTCGATCATAACGTCTGCTGGAGAAACCAGCTCCCTTCACAGTAAATTCATTGTGAGACTTCACACCTAAGGCTCTTTTTAGGTTGTCTAGTGTGCTAGAAGTAAAACACAGAAACACATTAAGTTCTTTAGGTGTCTTGGCTTTGGAGAAACATAATTTAAGCTCCTTGAGACTTGTAGAGTTCTGCCACTGCATGTGCTCGGTAACACTATTACCATCTTGGTTAAGCTGAGCACCTCAGCACCTAGCCCATGTCTACACCTTTCACAAACTGCTTATCGTCACACCTAGATTACCAACAGGGCCTGGCAAAGGAAATTCTCACACATGCATTTGCAACTAGCGCACACAACACAGTGGTCTTCACAATTTTCATTCAAAATTGTCACTCAAGTTGAAAAGTCATATAACTTCCATGCAGAAACCCAGTAGGCAGGGATTTAAGGACTTCTCATCTAGATGGGGAGATCAAAAAGGTCTTTTTCTAACTTCTGTGAGTGTCCTAGTCTTTAACATGGAGCAAAGCTTGCACAGGAACACTCCCTGCTCCTTTGAAGCCAGTTCGGAAACAGGATGAAAGCTTTGTGCTAGCAAAGAGGGAGTAAGCAAAAGGTTCCTAAGTTAGGCCAGGCCCAGCCTGATGCTGGCTGTGGGCTTGCTCTGCAGAGCTCCAGGCAGTCTGACAGACTCATCCTGCTCTGGGGTACTGGCTAAGGACCAGTTCCACTGCCGAGTGTCCTGCTGAGTGTAAGTCCCTGCTTAGGCACACGGATAAACGCACACACCTGCATCAGCTCTGTGGATCCGGAGTCCCTGAGGAAGTTTTAAGCTCTGAAACTCCCAGCATGGCAACATGTAACTCTGTCTGTGAGTCTGTGCTATTTTGCCAGAGTTCCATAGGAGCAGGATTAGCCTTTAGCTATGTGCCAGAGCTACCTGCTGAACTACTGTGCACTAGGAAATAATTGGCCCACCTGCAGAAACTGTTGCCTTAGGCAAAGGAGGGCTGTAGTATGTGTTACCAGTGTCTTCAGGGTTCAATGCAAATCTTTTCTATTCAGGTCTTTTCTATTCAGGTCAGTGCATCGTGGACCATTATTTACCTACTTCTTATTTTATTGTTTTTAATTTTTAGACCTCTTGAGCAATTTTTTAAGGGTGTGGACATATTTTCTGGGCACTATGCCCAGTTTAGTTTAATTTTCTGCAAAATTATATACAGTGTCCCAGATACTGCATCAAGAAATACTAGCTTATAAACAAATAAATAAAAATAAGCACATTCATTGGTGAAAGCCATGGCAAGTGCCATCTAGCTCCTCCATTGTACTTCTGTGACATGATGATTTCTCAATCAAGCAACACTACACTTTAAAATATTAAAAAGTAGCAAGCTTCATTTAAGTTGCAGAGAGAAATCCTGAGCTGGATCTTGCTTTCAGGTTGCTGGGACATTGCTTGGGTACACAGCTGAACAATACTGGTGTTTTCTTGTGATTATGGCTAACATTACGTTATTAAAATATTAGTTACAGTTGTGATCAACACGTAGAGAATACTCTGTTGATCCTGTAAAAGGTCAGAAGACAGTAACCAAATGATTAATGGTATCAGAGTAATGCTCCCATTTGAAGCAGTGCTTATACAGCAGAAATAGCAGAGCTGGCCTACATAGCAGAATAATAAAAGTTCAACAGAAGAGATCTTACAAAGACATGTAGAAATGATGCAAAAGGAAAGCATTATATTGCAAAACAATTTAAAATAAGTGGGGACCAAAACCATTAATATCTAATCAATTTATGCAAATATGTCTCTATACAGAGGAAATTATTGACATCAATATTAATTCTAATTCCAGAGGCAGCTGGACACGTTTCTGGGAAGGGAAGAAAGTAAATGAAAGTTCCTAACTCCAGTGTGGGAGTTAAAACAGTGAGATCTAAGTACTTCCCAACTTTGTGAGAGTGGGTTTTCAGAAATCCTTTCCTCATTGCTCTTAATCTGATGGTAAATACTGTTTGCTGTAGACTTTAAATAATACCGTGTATGATGGCAGATTAACTACTGCCTGTCTATAAAAATGCTAAGTTTTCTACCATTTTAAGGTGGCTTTTTTCAAGTGTTTTTTAAGGAATTACCTGTCCAACTCCTTCTGTATGAAGAAAAGATGAACTGCTCACCATCAAGTTCTGTTTTTAATAACACAGCACCTATGTTTACACTGTGTTAGCCAAAGTTGTACGGTCTTCTCGGGGCAGAATAGCTCATATAACTGAGAGCATGTCCTTATTCTCCACTGATGTCAGAGAAAGTTAAAAATGTGTAGCAGCTTCAGTATCACTGAAGTACAAAGGAAATGCTGTACCTGCATTTTGTTCTTTTAGGGATTTGCCCATATAATGAAATGGGTAAAGGGAGGCTTGTTGCCCAGTACACCACAAAATCCTTGAACCGATGTTTGCTTTGAAATATTCCACATAGGCCAGGAGACTTTTATAATACCTTCATGCATTTGTCTCACCTAAATATAGTCATATAGACTTTGCTCATTATCTGAAGAAATTGTTATAGTCAGTCCCACTGAAAAGTTAAACTTACACAGATGGTCTTTATCTACACCTATGTTGTACTAAATGTTTTTTTAAGGAAATGCAAAATGCAAGATAACCTTCTAATCAGGGAGCAATATCATTAAGACCTGTGCAGTGATATTGATTGTAGTATTACAAAAGCAGAGAAGTGTTACCTATGTAAGAGTTCATGGCCCAGAACTATCCAAGTATCTCACAACTTCAGCATTTCTCTTGCCGTAAGATTTTTCTTTTTGGATGTGTAATACTGGTTTGGGGTGTTATAAAGCATGTGGAGCCAGGCATTTCCCTTGTGGGTACAAGCTGAAAGAAGCTGAAACACAGGTTATTTCATGAAAGGTCACTTGTCATATTTTGCCTCCAAAACTGGGTCAAAACCCATAAGGGAAATAATTTCACACATAGGATTCAGGATTTTGGCAAGTCGGGCTATTTTTGGCCCCAACTACATATCTTTAGAATGATCAACAAAAGACTTCACTCCTGAGCTCAGCACTGGCCACTTCCTTCCTTGTGAAGGAAGAAAGAACAGCTCAGATGGTTCACAGTATTTGGAAGGCTGCTAACACACTGTCAGAAGCACTGTTTCAAAAAACAGGAGTTACAGCATAAGAGCATGACTCTAAATATTGTCCTTTCAGTTCTTGGCTTGTTTGCACATTCTCCACAAGGACAAAGGTGCAGTTGTATTTACAGAATAATCTCCTCCGTGCAACAGAGAAGAAAGCTTTTTCATTTTTTATTCATTTTTGAGAGAGAATTCTCCACTTGAACTGACGGAGCCTGGCAGACCCACTGGTGTAGTATCAAGCAGCAAGAACATGCTGCCCTCGTATGCCTAACAAAGCTCCTGGTCTGCTTCAGCAGGCAGATCAAATCTGTGTCCTCTCATGCACAACACTGCCACGTTCCCCCACTTTGCCATAGCTCCCTCCCACACCATCTGATTTCCCTATTCTCCTCAAAAACAGGAGGGTAAAGGAAGAGCTACTCTGGATACTGCTATTGCTGCTTGGTCTTGGACACTGGAGGTGAAGGGAATACTTATCTCCTTTTAACATCAAGGAACAAATTTTAAAATGAGGAGAACCAAAACATACGAGCTCTAAAAGGAAATAACCATGCAGAGTTAATACTGTACTCCCCTCTCCATGTTCATCTTCCAGATTTACAGTTCTGTGCCAACAGAAAGAAAATGTCAACAGTGCCATACCTGGCCTGTTTCCTCAAAACAAAAGGAAGTAACAAGATCTTTAAAAAAGGACAAGTCTTGACTTTTTTTCTAAAGGGACTTGCCCAATAGAGAATTTTTTCCTATGGATTGTTTCCACTAATTAAATACATTTCCACAATGCTTTTGTTTTTTTTCATTGTTAAATATTTCAGGAAAATTCAGTGAAGTTAATGGAGTGTTCTTGGTTTGTTTTGGTATAGTAGTAAACAAAATTTAATGAAAGGCAGTTGTATAGAAACTATGCTCAGTTAATAAAGAAACCTTTGTTAACATTGTACCACTCTTACACACACCAGCGTATAAGAAGTTGTCTTACTTCAACAGAAGATCTACTGACTGCAAGATGAAATAATGCAAGGAATTAAAAAGTGTGGCACAGTTTTGCTTCCTATTTAGAAGTCAATGTTCTTATTCCCACGTGTCAGGTCTCAGTTCATATTTCTAAATATTTTTATTAAATCAAAAATGGAAATATATCATTTACACCAGTTGTACTCAGTTGTTCATTTTTCTTAAAAAATCAGCCCCCATTAAAAAAAAATCAGTTTCCATTATGCATTGTGGTTTTTGATAAGCAGTACCATCCCTTTCCTATGCTAATTTGTTCACAGAAATGAACGGGATTCAAATGTTTCATGTAGCCATTGGCTAGGCAAGGGAAAGGAGACAATCTTAGCTAAGGAAATAGATGACAAATCATTCTCTGTGTTTCTTGCTGCCAGCCAAAATGGAGTAACACCTAGTACTTTTGCTTTGGCCTACCTAACACTCTTGATGCATTAAACTTCTGCTTATTAATAAGGTTCAGTACAGAAAAAAAACATAGGAGGTGTTCTTGTTTTGTTTCTCTGATATTGTAGCGATGAATGTTATAAAAGAAGGTGACTATGAACATAGCCTACAGATTATATTAATTGTTCATACTATTAACTGTTTGAACAGGTAAATTATTTCTTAAGCATTGCAGCCTTTTTTCAGAACGTTAGTAGTGTAAAATGAGCTAGAATTCAACATTTTAGTTAAACACTCACTTGAGGACTAAGAGATTACTTCAGTTCTTCACTCAATGAATATATTTTTAGATTGCCAAAGGGATTTACAAATCTAATTCCTTTTCAAATTAATGGTAAACCCATCCCACAACTGGAATAGGAGTGTGAGAATGTTGGTTTTCTTAAAAAAAAAAAAGCTGTAGATCTGCTTTTTCAGAACATGACTAGTTATTATGTGTACTGAGTGGGTGACTGTTTTTCCATGTGATCATGACTTTCCAAGTTTCTATATAATCCTGCCTTGAACAGTTTCATGTACAAGATCACAGACACTGTTAAGTAATCAAGGTAGCAGACGACCTTTGCTAAGACCCACTTCAGAAACCTAATCTTTATGCATACATGACTGAAGGATATCAAAATGATTTTCCAATCCCCCATAATTCTATTCCCATAAACCGAGACAGAACATCCTTTCAGAATACTTCACACCTGTACTTTAGATGGCAAATATTTCTACTCATAGAAACAGGATCTATTTAAGCCATAATTTGCAGGGATGGCTGTAACTTCACTCTGTTCTGGGCTTTGTGACTGTTATGAGCCCTCCTTTTTTGCCTGCACAAAGACACTACAGGCAGAGACTGAAGCAAGAGAGAGCTTTTTCCAAGCTCTGTAGATTAAGATTTAAAAAATAAACTGGGACCCATGTATTATTTTTCTCAATTTATATTCAAAATGTCTAAAGGATTATCATACCTTGCTGAACAAAAACCATCTTTGCAGAAGTATCACTGATACACACTGTTGACTAAAATTTGTGCAATGTGCTTTTTTGCCTCAGTAGTAAAAGCGTATCCATATCAGCCAGTTTATAAATAGCAAATAATAGCTTATGGACTGGTGATGCATTTGCAGGAGTATTTCTGTGACTTTCTCTGTTCATTTCAGGATAAGCAGTTAATCAAAAAGTCATGCAGAAACTTCTGTAAAAAATGAGGCTCCAGGTGTTGAGTTGATCTCTTGGACTGTCTTTCAAAGGATGACTCTTCATCTAAGCTTTAAAGACTGTGAGCTACACAGTCAGGGCAAGAGGAAGCTTTCTGCCACACTGCATGTCCAGTAGAAGGTATCCTTTCATTGCATTTCACCACTAAAGTTCAGCCCAATATGCTGGGATCTATTTAGACGCTTTAATGGATCTCTTTGCCTTTTTTAATGCCTTTCCCCCATCTGCTTTACTTTCATGTGCCTGGGATTAGCATAAAGAATCAGACAGGCTGCAAACTTGACAAATGTATTATGCCTCGATTTTGAACTGCTGTGACAGTCTGGGTTTGGAATATGTTGTTAAAGCCATTGGGCTCTGTCCCGAGTTGCCCACCTGCCTATCCACCACTAGGCAGCCAGGATCTGGAGTAGATGGTACACAGCATGCCTAACTCTAGGTGGGGGAGGTTCTCTTTGATATAACTCAGCCATTACACCGTGGAGACAGAGTTAGAACACACACATACATGGATGAGACAAGACTTTCATATTCCATTTTTTACCTCTCAACAGTAACTGAAAAAATGTTAAGAAATTCTACAATAGCTTTTCCTTTTTGTATCTTCCTCTTCCCTTCCACCCTGACTCATTTTCACAGCTTAGAAATTTTACAAATAGCTCACACACTTGCAAGGGCTGGGGGAGTAGGGAAGGTCCTGCCAAAACCATTTTGCAGCTGGAGAGGGAGGGTGAGATGGCATTTGTTTACATCCTTCTGTTGAGAAGTAAAAACATTTTCCAATCTTTGAAACAGTTGGAAGAGGGAACGCATCAGGCTTTCTATAGTTCAGTGTTGCTGGTTTCACAATTTTTTTTGTTTTTCCATTTATGCACAGTATATCTGGGAACACTTGCTGGATCTTGTTAGGTCAGGCACTGCAGATAAAAATGGACTACTGTCTGTGCAGACTCCACAATTATCCCTAGTCTTCCTCAATATGCATGTTCTGTGATAACCCGGGCTGGGGGCACCACAGGAGCTCTGCTCAGCAAAGTTGGTCTCTCTCGGCCGCCTTGCAGGGGAATGCAGCCTGCCGGGCAGGAGTTGTTTGTTTGGCAGGGACATATGGGCTCCTCTCTCCTCTCTAGGCGCTGGGCAGGAGGTAGGGGGGAAGGGGACCCTTCTGCCTAGCACTCAGCCTTACCTGGACATGTGCTCCCGCTGGGGTCTGTGTGCCTTCTCCAGCCCTAGTTTGGTGAAGATCCCCACCAGCACCATGACTGCTACAACCCCACAGATGATGTAGACAATAAGGTTGGTTTTATCCCTGGTAGGGTCATGCAGAGGGTCGTCTATGCGGGAAGGAGGCTTCCCAGTGTTCATCCACAACGGCGTCTCATAGTTTGTGCAGGTGTTTTGATCCAACCTTGTCTTCCTGAACTTGCAGCAAAACCTGAAGCCACAAGTGCCACAGCAGAAGATGAACTCCCCCGAGCTGCAGTTAAAGGGGGGGTCCCACTGCCCCATCACGTCAAAGTAGCCCCTGCAGAAGTCTGGGGTGGGAGGTGGCTCGGAGGGGTCTATCTGTTCCCCGAGGCTGGAGTGGTTTCCTCCCGAGAGCATCACAAAGCTCCCCAGCTGCTGGCCAGCTTTCTCCTGAGCCCGACACACCAGCGTGAGAAGGTCCGCCACCAAGTAGCCGAAGAGCAGCCGAATAAAGCCTTCCATTCTGCCTCCCAGCCCCGGCTCAGCGATGCTGCTGCCGCCGCCGCTCGAGCTGCTGGATGCTGCGCTGCGCCAGGAGCTGAACATAAAGGGGCTCCGTCAGGGGCCGGGCGTCCGCTCAGCCCGCGCTCGCCTCCAGCACCACGGACAGCCCCGAACGGGCCGGGCAGGGTCCGCAGCCCCCGCGCAGGGTCCGCAGCCCGGCCCCGCTCCGCTCCGGAGCAGCGAGCGCGCGGCACTTGTGGAGCGGAGTGCGCGTGAGAGGGAGCGCGGGAGGAGGAGGAGGAGGAGGAAGAGGAGGAGGAGGAGGACCGAGGGGTGGAGGTGGCGGCGGTGGCGGCGTGCGGGGCACCGCGCCGGGCTGGCGAGAGGGGCGTGGAGGGGCCGCCAGCGGGAGGGCTGAGGCGAGGGCGCTGCAGGGGCGGGGAGGAGGAGAGAGCGCGAGCGAGGAGCCTCCCCGCGCAGCTTGGTGCCAGCGTGGGGCGCCGGGGGCACCCGCCTTTGGACTGG
>VXAZ01009911.1:803581-822279 GCA_013399875.1 Gymnorhina tibicen
GGCCCCTCGCACACCCCCCTCAGACCCCCGCGGCGCCCGCCGAGCCCCGCCCGGGGCCGGGCTGCCAGGGCAGGGCGCGGGAGGCTGGACGGACCCGCCGCGGCATCCAGCCGGCGGGGAAGGGAGATGCGCCGCGGCGGGCGGGCGAGCGCGGTGGCAGCGCGGAGAGCCCACCCCGTCCTCTGAGGCGCCGCCGGGAAGCTGCGCGCCAGAGACGGGGCTGCGCGCCCGCCTTTCCACCCCGGCAGCCCCGCTGAGGGGCCGGCGACTTCTCCCTTTCTCCCTCTCTCCCTCCTTTCCTCTTCTCTCTCTCTCCCCCTCTCTCTCTGTCTCTCTCTCCCTCCCTTGCATCAGCCCCGAGGGAGAGCCGACCCCCACCCGCTCCCCGCCATCCCTTACATAAGAGACTTCCCGCCCCGGCGGGCGCTCCCCACAGGTGCGTCTCCAAAAGCGCGGGAGCGCCTCCTCGTCCTCTCCCTCCCTCAGCCCGCCCCGCGCCGAGCGGGGTAAGGGGCAGCCGGGCCGGGGGCAGCTCCGCAGCAGGTGAGCCCCTCTGCCGCTAAGTAGAGCGCTCCTTCTCCCGGGAACTCCTCTCCGAGCGCTCTCCAGAGACGCACTCACCTGCGCGGCAAAGGCAGGTGCCGCGGGCGGAGCGGCGTCCATGGGGCCGCACCTCCGCTAAGGCCGGGCGGGAGCGGGCGCTGCCCTGGCCCCGGCGCTCCGAGCACAGGTACAGCGGTGCTCGCAGTGCGTGCTGCCGACCGGGGCTCTGTCTGCTAAACATGAGCTGCCCCTGCACATCATTTATTTAAAAATCTCCTTATAATGTCAGTCAGTCGGCTCCAGAGGACGCAGTGAGGCAGCGTGCTGTTTGCGAGATACAGAATTAAAATAACTTCCCCCAAACAGAGAACTGACTCTGGGAAAGACTTTTTTAGTGATTCGCTCTCCATCCCTGTTACTTAACTCTCTCATCTCTGTCGTTTGGCTCAGCAATAACCTGTGCAAGTAGCAATAATATTATCCTGAATACTATGCTGCCACCAAATGTAGGAAATAAGCCCACTATGGCGTGATTTAACAGTGTGGGCTGGTGCTGAAAGCCGCTTGCCTTTTCCTCGGGGCATGTCTGTGAGTGCCTTGCCGTGGCCTTGCGGGCTGCCCTTGGCTCTGGGGAAGGCTGTGTGCTGGGGCTCTGCCACGCCAGGCTGCCCTCCCTCTCCCTCTGCGTCCCTGGCGCTCTTCAGGAACTTGGGCCAAGTCCGTGTGGAGTTGTTACACGGTACATAAACAGAAAGGTGAGGCAGAGGACAAAGCAGACGTTTGGAATCGGAGAGGGCTGTAGTTAGCTAATTGCGATCCTTTGCCTTCTCTTAAAAATAGACTCTAAGTACAGTGATGATTCCACTGAACAGTTTGACAGTATGCCTGGCATCCTTGTCCAGGAGGTAGGTTAGAAAGCCCCTTTTTTTCTCAGCAGAGAAAAACAATCAGTCCCAGCCAAAAACCAGCCTTTCTGGGTTTTAATAATTAATTCTTAAAACCTCCACCTCATCAACATCCCCTTTCAAGTCTCCTCTGAAATCATATCATTCCTCCCTTGTGCATACTTCTCTCTGCTATTATTTATTATTTAACACTTTGTGATGCAGTTTGTGCTGAAAATACTGAACTAAATGAATCTTTTCCATACTTATTATTGCATCTAGAGACATTTTAGGTCCAGTCTGTCAAGCACTTAAAATTATGCAAGTTTCCCTGTTGATTTGACGGCTAAAAAGCTGCTTAAATATTTTGCATGATTAGTGCTATACATGTGCAGAAATAATAACATCCAAAACCGATTTATTTTATGGGTTATTAATCCTGACTAAATATGGCACAAGTTTCTTGTTTTGCTGAATTCCTAGGGTTTTCCTTAAGAATTCCCCTACAAAAAAGAAACCAGAATGATTTAGGATAGAACCTGACTACTGTGGGATTCAGGTCCATGCGGTCAGAACTCAACTCTAAGTGGCATGTGCTTGGGAAAAGCAGGAGGGTGATCAAACCTCCTTGAAAAAAAATGTTTCCTATAGCACCAAGAGACTTTAGATCAGACCCATGGAACCCAGAACCCATAAATCATGCTATCCTTAATTAATTATAAGTTACTTTAGTTATTATGCTCTCTCTGCCTGTTAATTGTATTAGCAGTGAAATTATTTCAGCTGTACCATGTCTTAGAATTCTAATAGTGAACTGGAGTTGTTCTAGACTGGGACACAAGCCCTTTTTACTAGACCTGTGGCAGTGTGCTTTAATGGCTTCATAGCATATAGTTCTAAGAGTACCTGCATGACCAAAATATAAACCCATTCATTAGAATAATGGAAATAAAACTAGCTGAGAGAAATTAGTATTACACACAGTACTGAGGCCCACCTTGGGTCATTGTGTGGTTTTATAAAGCTTTTCTCAATAAAGTCAGTCAATAAATGTCTCATTTATTTCAGTTGTACTTAACAAGTTGAGAAACATGAAAGATTTCCCAGTTTAGCACCATCATCTTCCACTTTCAAGACTTCAAGAATTTCAAGACTTCTCTTTTTGACACTGCTTTAAGGCAAGTAATAATTACCTGCTTTGCTACAGATTTATCCCTTAAGGAATGCTCTTTGCCTCTGAAATAACTGAGAGGATGAATGTTTCAACCTGAACCTACAAAGTTCTCTTTACTCAAGTGCATATCCATTTAATTAAGTGGAACTCTTATTTTAGGCAGCAACCTTATACAAAATTCTTGTTGTATTTTCCCTCTAATTTCTTTGACTTGTTTTCACCAAGGGAATCAATGGCAATGCTTGTTGTTCAACTTTAACCTCAAAAATAGGCACCTTTTCTGGTAAATTCAGTAGCAATGTATGCTCATGTCACATGGAAGCTGCATATACACTCATACTCTGTATATTGAATTATGTGTGGAATTATACATAGAACTGATTCTTGCAGGGGTTTTTATGTAAATAAGAGAGTTTGAAAAAGAGTAAAATTGGTAGAGAAAGTCAGTGAATTAACCTGAATGTTGAGGTGGTGGCAAATATGAGGAGTATAGAACAATTAGAACATATGGAGCAATTGCAATTATTATGTTCAAAATTCTATATTTAATTTTTGTTGATAATAAAAATGTTGATGCAACCTTTGAGTATTTCCCTGGGAGTGATTACCTGCCAGAGAGAATAGTTCTTTGTTGAGTCAGTGGAGCTTTCTAGCCAATCATTAATTCCCAAGAAATGCCCTATAGCTCAATCATTATTATTAACAGACATTCCAGATCTGTGAATATCTGTCAAGAAAAGCAGCTAGACAGGCCTGATCTCAGGCAGTATTGATGGGAAAGGTATTTTGTGATAAGAAATGTCATGTGGAAACTGGAATGAAGCAGTCAATGTCTGTTTCCTTGGTAGTCATTCCATGCTGTAGTGGGGTGTCTGGATGTAGATACAAAATGTATTGTGGCTGGAAAACAAAATATGTGATGATCCTTCTGTGCCAGGCCAAGTGGCAGCAGGTTTGCAATCACTGTCTTTAAAAGAACAGTTCAGTGGTGGAAGATGTCTGCTGGGCAGCACTAGGGAAGCTTCAGGCACAGAAAAAGTATCTTAGCAGACGTGAGTTAAAGAAGCAAAGTGTGTTTTAACAAGAAGACTACAAGTGACATAATGTTTATAGATACTGAAAAAAGTCCTATGGTTCACAAATATTGTAAACACCCTGAATCACACAACACAGAAGGTTTTTTTGAACAGCTCTACATTCTTGAACTAGCATAGATCAGAGAGCCCCATTTGCTTCTACCAAGTTCTGTCACTCCTCTATGAGCAGTGTCCTTCCCCAGTGGTATTAGTCTTGCTGGATGGTTTAAATGCATTTGGTATTAGTTACAGCAAACACTTCATAAGCCTTTGCTCTTTTAACCAGTAACTGCAACCATTAGTATATCAGTGCAGCAACGTGTGCAATCCCAGCCTGCATTGTGTTGACACTAAATATACTTCTGCTTTTATAAATGGTGAGCACACATCTGCTAACTAACCTTTCCCTTTTCATTAACAAAGATGCACATACAGACTAGGAGAGAAGGAGCTTGTTGTTATAATTTCATGGATTCATAGCAATTTTAACAGGAACGTCTCACAAACACTGAGCACTTCTTTGTTATTGTCATCAGGTCTCACAAAATACACTTCGCACGTAGCAAAGGGATCCCCATCAAGAGATTTTAATGAGCCAAGAGGTGCTGCATGAATGAAAAACCATGAGAGACTAGGTTTTATGGCTTACTGAGGAGGAATATAATTTATTGCAATTCTATAATGTAGAAATTACCTTTATAACCTAATATTTTTCTCTTCAGTCTTCTTGTAAAACCAAAACTGTAGTAATTACATGGGCTGGGTTTGAGGTAGGCAGTAACAGCAACCCCATTTGGAGTGGATTTCGTGAAATCCTGAGTGTTCTTGTAGCTTCAGCTTAATTCAAAGGACATCCAGAAAAAATCAGATAAATGTAGCAGGTAAATAGAGTACTTGCAAATAAATATACAAGAGGAAATACATGTATAGTGCAAACATCTTCAGTATACAGCAGTGGAAAAAAGTGTCAAAACATCTAAAGCAGCTTCCAGCAGTGTAGCTAAAAAATGAGATGTGCCCTCAGGTTTGCCTGTTGCACAGCTACTGCTCTGATCCTGAACAAGGAAAGCTGACAGCCAGTTTCTCTCTTTGGCAAAACTGATGTTACTTTTGAATTGTAGCAGTATTGCAAGTACCTATGAACAAGGTATGTTTCTGCTTGTTATAAATTAGAGTGACACGGAATTTAGATCTGGAATGATTGACCAGGTGTCTGAGGATTACTGCAGCTGACAAAGAAGGCTCTGCAGATCATTGCAAACTTGTGCCAACAAAATCTTTATCTTGTGAACAAAACAAAAAGGAAAAAAAAAAGGGAAGAAAAAGGCTACACAGGATCAAAAAAATTGGAACTGCTTTTGTATCCTTCCAGCTGAAAAGCTAACCACCTTTGTTCCCATGAGTTCAACTTTTCAAGGCAGAAAGGAAGCCTTTCTAAACAGGCCTAAAATAGCATTAAAAATTGTCAAGGTTAAAATGAGTATAATAGGCTGTATACTGTGCCTGAGCATAGAGAAGCTGTGCTTAGATACAGAAGAGGACACATAGGAGAGAAAATTTTCTGATCCTCTGCTGTTTGATTCTGGCATATGTTAGATCAGCTGAGGAGCTGATCTAACCCATACCTCTTCTAAAACTCCTCAGCAACTGAGATAAAGAGGTAGACAAGTTTAGTCTACAGTGTGCATTCTTCAGGCCTGGAACATCCATGGATGGAAGGCAGAACAAGAAATCAAATCAATGAGTCAGTTAAAGTCTGCCAGTGTGACTGATTTCAGCACTAATAGCATATACAGGCTATAGAAGTGAGCTGTAAACCTCAGAAGCGAAGAACTTGCTCTTCACAGAAATGTAAAGTCACTGTATTACTTAACTAACAACATATTTTAGCCACCATATATTTTGCATGTCTTCCAAAATGTTCTGTCAAGCAACCAAAATCAAAAGTTCTTTCTGAAAATTAGACCTTTTTAGTGTGCTTCCCTGATAATAAGCTTTAATGATGTCTCCCTGTATCACTGTCACAACATGCCCATCAGGAGCTTGATGTATTTTGAGTCTTACATATAGTACTAATATATAGATGCAGGAACTTTCAGATTTATGAATAAGAAAATGTCACTTGACAGTTCCATTTTTAAAGGATGCTAACTGTTAAAAAGATGCTCAGGATTTTAAAATGCGAAGTCACAAGACAGATTAAATAAGGGATACAAAGTAGTAATGGTCAGAGTTCTGTGATACCTTTTTAATTCTATGACACAGTTATCAGTGTCAGGTGATACTGTCACCAGTTTTCAGGTGGCTGTCGGATTCACTCTTGTATGCCTGGCCAAGATGGTCAGATGTGCTCACCAAAGGTTAAACATCCACGGACCAACTCAGTATCTACTAAATTCAACAACTGTCTTCTCACTGATTTAAAATGGAAACTGCACTGAGTGATTTTGCTCAAGAGATGCTGAATAATCACAGCTTACATGAAACCACCAGATGTCTGAGTGGTCAGTACATCTGAAAACCGGGTCGCATACTTGAAAGCCCAATAACGAATTTAGAAACTAAATTTAGGCCCATATGCTGGAAAGCTGTTGACGTGCACAAATACACACACAGGTTCCAGACCAAGCTTTTAGGCAGATGGTAGCAACTGTCCCTTCTTGACTCCACTTGACAGCCAACTGTAAAGAGCAGTGCTAAAGCTGGCTCCAAAGGGATTTGCTTCTCTGTTCTTTAGCATGATAGCCAGTGAGAAGAAATAACCTATCAACCAGGTATGCTGACAGATGGGTCAAAAACCCATAAAGATTTCAAGGTGGAAGAGTAAATACTATTCCTTATGTTTTCTTTCTAGACAGCATTCTGATGATGCTAACAGCATTCATCATTGATATTTCTGATCACAGTGCAACTCTGTTACACCTACATAAATGCAATATCTATCTACAACATCTGTCTAGGTACTCTGTTATGCTATCTTGAATGAAAAGGCTTCAATCTAATTTCCTTCCTCTTTGCATAAAGCCAATATTAAACTGGAAAGTGAATGCTTAGAGTAAATAACGTGTAGCAAAACACTTTTAATATTCTTTTGTGGTTTTATAACATATATTTGCCTAAAGGTTTTTTTATTATTGTGAAAGTGCAGTGATCCCACAGCTGGATAAATAATAGGACAAATAAAAGGATTTTAACTGCAATGTGAAATGCACATCAGGGACTCTTAAGAAGTGGTGCAAAAAGATGCTGACAGCAGATTCTTGTGGTATCTTTTTGTTGTAGTGTTTACTTAAATCAGCAGATTACCTCTAACCTGCTAAATATAATCTAATGCTAATAACATATTTAGGATATCTGTTCCCTAAAGCATATATTTTGGAGATTATTGCAGAGTACAGTAAGTTTTATCACAAAATGCTGGTATCTGAGAGTACAGTTTCAGAATGGATTATTTAATCTGTAATTGATATAGGCAAGTAATTTAGGATTGTAAACGTAAAGAAGCTGTAAAAGGAATATTTCAGTGTAATATGGAAATTATATATATATGTGTATATATATACACACACATATATAGGGCCAGTTGTAACAGAATACTTGGTAAAAGGACAACTCACAATTTTCTTGGGTGTGTGTGGCAATTAGTCTGTCATTCACTCCCACACACCCAACAGAAATTGACTCTTTAAAGTCAGTTTTGTCATTTCTATACACCTTGAACCCTTAAATAGGATTTTCCAGTTTAACAAATTCTCCTTGTGAATTTAGGGATTGATCTTCTTTAAAAAGAAAAAAATAACAAAATTTAAAAGGAAATTGTTCGTAATTTCCATGCAAACTAGAACAATTGAAGTAAGCCTTGATAATATGATGAACAAAGAGATAATTTAGATGTCTGAACAATAAGATCACTTTCCTACATAAACAATGCAAATATTTCAACACATAAAATGACCATAAGTGAAAAAGAGCAGATCTCTCATAATACCCAATTATCTCACTTGTTTCTGTCATAATGTTTAGCTCAAGTTAACAAAAAAAGAAAACACTAAAACACTTGCACAGCAAGATGAGAAATGGATCCTCCATGTGAAGCCTCAGCCTGGGTCCAGTTTTCAGTCTTTTTGTCTCATTGCACAGGATTTTTTAGTATTAGGCCTGTTGACTATCATTAATTAGTTATTGATAGCTGCATGCATAGTCTTGACTCATTATTATTAACAGGAATATTACCGTTAAATTCAATGGAGTAAAGATTTCACTCTAAGGAACAAGATTTTATACATTTCTTCTCATTGAGATTTTTTTATAGGACATAATATTCTATTTGTTTCAATAGGATAATTTTCTAATGCAAGTGTTCTTCATTAATGAAAGCAAACCAAAATCTAACATTAAAGCCCACAGAAGAAAACAGGAAGAGTTAAAGACAAAAATGCAAAGGTCATATTCTGATACTTATTATATGAGAAAATGTAGAAATATTTAAGGAAATATTGTTTCCACATACAATACAGCTTTAAGCTCCAGCGCATCTGCTGTATGTTCCTGAAAATGTATTCAGCCAGCTCTCAAGTCTCTCTGTGCATCAGTCCATGGAAGCCCAAGGGAGGCACATTCTGCTGGCACAGGGATAAGGAGAGCTCTCTGGCACATATGCTCAGGGAAGCTGCCTGCACTGCTGGGGAAACCAAGAAAAATCAGCCGTGTATTCAACAACTCTTGTTTCCACCTTCCTGCCTCCATCCATCCTAAGCATCTTCCCTGTGCCCTGTGTAAGAGGATGAGGGCTCCTTCTCACTGACTTCATGACCTTTCACTAACTACAGCTGGAATTTTCTGGGACAAGAGAAGGGTCATCTCTCTACCACGTACAGATACAATTTTCTTGGCAACTGACATACAGCTGTGGAGATGATTCCCTGAGGAACCTCAGCTCCTTAAGAATAAACTGTAAAATCCCTTATTTTCACCTGCTTCTTCAATAATAATAATAACAATAGCAACAATAACAAAGTCATACCTTCTAGGACACAAGGAGAAACTACAGATCCTTTACTGTGGTTACACTTAGATCTTGTAAAGGTGTTTTGATACCATGGTGATGAACACAGCATAAATGCCGAGATAGATGATGGATCCAGCTGGCACCTCTTCCTCCTCCCCCACACATCATGGTGTTCACCACAACACGTTTATGATTTTGTCCTAAAAATCTGTTGAGTCCTGTTGGTCTCTAGGAATTTACTTGCAGAAATCACAAAATACTCTCTTTACTTTGGTTTAGTCTAGACTGTGTAAGAGGTGCATGATTTTTTTCAGACATGACACCCATATGATCATTCTCTTGAAAAAAAAAAACTCCTCTAAAACCCTTTCTGATAAATAAATGTGAGTTCTCCTTCTTGGGAAAAAAAAATTATTTACCTGTCTGGTCAGTCAGTTTAGGAAAGTTTTACTCAGGATAGTATTATTCTGTTTTTTCAGGTGAGATTTATTGTTCAGAAGCTCAAACAGAAAGTCCTCTAAGTTAACTTCTACCTTGTACTTTTTCTGTTTACATATGATTTATTTAAGGATGAGGGGTTTGACTTTTTATCTAGAAGACAAGATAAATACTTGCTAGACTAGATTATGTAAGAACCCAGAAATATTACAATTCTCTTTTCTTACAGGAAAAGTGTGAAAAAAAATAGCAGTCTCATTGATTCACTAAATCTTTCTCAAGATGTTTACTAACTCCAAGTTTTAAATAGTAAACACTGCTATTTTAAATATACAGTTTATTCCAGTTGCACTGTACAAGAATGCCATTATGCTTTACACTACTTTGTGCCCTTTCTGGCAGCTTCATTATAAATCAAAGGGTGAGTGGGTATGGACAAGGTGCAAATCTTTCCGCTGCAGTAGAACAAAGTATGCTTAGGAGTAAGCAGAAGAACTGTTGTTGCAAGGAAAGCAGACATTCATAAACCAAGGTTTATAAATCTGTTACTGAGTGTATTAAAATTAAACATTAAACATTTTTCACTAAGAAATTAATTTTGAAAGTACTTTAGCAACTGAAATATTTTATCTGTTTACACACCTGGATGCTTCCAAAACATTTCCATTTCAAAAGATGAAGCACTAGGTACTGGGAGAATATTATTAGATTAAATTCTAATGGATCTAAATGAGACCAGGGCTCCTTTCAGCCTGGGTGAATTTCACTATTTGCTTGAGTTGCAGAAATTTGATTAACCAAATTTTATCCAGAAGCAAATTAATGCTGCAGTGTGAAAATCAGAGCTTTGAGACAACCCTATGCTGGCTTTTTTTATCCAAAGAGTCCAATTAAGCAAACCTGGCAGAAACCTTAAAAGTAGGTATTCTCTGCTGGTTGTTAGTAAAGAATTGATCCCTCTTTTTAAGGTAAAGTGTACCTGTTTGCCCAATGAGGAGCTGAAGGAGAAAAAGAGAGTGTAACACCAGAACTACACAGATTTCTTCTGGCTCTGGAGGCCAAGAGAAAAGACTGGAAATTCTAGTACCAGCCTGTTCATAACATAATTATTTCTGGCTGACGGCAAGGTAACAGACGCTTCTTCAGGTCAGGGCTTCCCAACCTGTTCCTAGGCAAGCTTTCCATTCTTTTTCACACTAGGTGGACTTCAATTATTGTGGCACATCAAGTGCATGAACAGACCATGTGCAGATCTCTCAATCCTTTAAAATGCATAGTGGGAGGGTCCCTACTACAGTTTAACAATACTGGCTTACAGACCTGCACCTGCACAGGAAAGAAATTTAGCCTTATACAAACAGTTTGCTCAGCCCCAAAAAAATTTGTTGGAGAAAGCTTAGGGCAGACAAAAGTTATAGTTCACTATAGTCTGCCTGAAAAGAAATATGTAAATCAACCTGGTTTTCAGTTAAGTTTGACCTTCTCTGGAGACAAGTTAGTCTTGAAGGTTTCTAGAGAAGCAAATGGAGTATTTGCTTTCCCACCTGTCTGTTCCAGCAAGGAATGCAATGATCTCCATCTAGGTAAGCTTGGAAGCATAATAATGAATGCTATTTTGCTAGAAGTTCAGCACTGGCAAATTCTCACTAGTTATGAATCCTTTAATACTTTTTGCAGAAATTATCACAGAATATGGTGGCAGATAAGACTAGATTAGAATTGCTTGAGAACTGATGAGTTTAAAAGGAACTGTCATAAATGTTGTAGTGACGTGCAGCTTGTTGATACATTATTACATCACATTTTGTACATCAAATAGCCATAGTAAGATCTTCACCCATTGAATCAGATTCATCAATCAAGTTTTTATATATTATACACATATTTTGTGTATATATACATTATATATACATAGATATGCTTTTTCCCCAAAGTCAGTTGCTGTCTTCCAAATGTCTGATTTTAAAATGTTTTTCCTTGGAGAATAAACTGAACTGCAGATTCAGATACATTATTATATTCTTCTTAGCATGCTGAGCTCTTATGATGTTTAGAAATATTGTGGAACTGCAAAAAAGGCACAGTCAATTAATTCCTTCATTTGAATAATTAAACATTTTAAATACTCCCTCCATACCTTATGTTCAGCTCTAGATATATTATTAATAGTAGCTTGTACTGTGTGCTGCAGGAGACTGTTAGGCACATGATTCCTAGAACCTGGGGAGGAGAACATTTCCTGGCACTATGAATTTACCTACCCAATGACAAAGTTATCTTGTTCTAATTCAAACGTGTTTCACACCACAGTAATTACTCCATATGAATGTTGTGCTTTCATTTTAATGAAAAACTCAGCACAGTTAATTATTAAAAAAAATTGTTATGGTTGACGAACCCATCCAATTGTGTTCAACAAAAACGCTAATCACACTTCACTATTTTTGAGCTGTTTCTGGTTTACCACTCATTCCAGTACCATGGTCTATAAAGTAAGACCACAGCATAAATTCAGGACCATGGGTCTGTGGCCAGACTCTGTGTTGTCAAGTGGGTGTTGTGAAGATGTCACGGCTAGAGAAGGTTTGTTACATCTCTGTGTGGTGAGGGAATCCCTCCAGGCAAGTGGCCTCCAGCGCCTCTGCTTGGTGGGACTGGCACTGTGTCGTTCCCTCACTCTCAGGCCCGCTCTGGGACAGTGTGCAATGTCTCCACCCATGCCTTTCAAATGAGCCTGACTAGGCTTCATAGCAGGAAGGTCTGAGCTCTGTCTGGTTTCAAAGCCAGAGTGTCTGAAGCAGAAATGGGTGGCACAGTTCATTTTGCAAGGACACTGGGTTAATTTGGCACAGAGTATATTTGGAAGGGCTGGATGTAGCATCTTCTCATTCGTAGCCTACTGTTGTACACAGCCTTCTGCAATTCCTTACTGTGTATTCCTGCAACCAACTGGCAAACATCAAAATGATCTTTAACGGTTCCAAGTCATCTGCAGAAGAGGCACTTGAGTTAATTTCTAAATTTTGCCTGATGTGCAGGGGACATATCTTTATTGTGATCACCCTTCAGCAAATGTAGGAATGCATCAATAAGACCAAGCAATATTTCAGTGAATAAAATTTTACTTCTCCATTGTTTCAAAACCAGAAGAAATTCAAAGAGCAGGAAAGCCGCTTTTCTAGTGTCAATTAGTCTGGATTTTTATGCTTAGACATTGGACTCTGTTACATTTGTTACAGAGATTTGAAAAATACCGGAGCGTTAAAAATTTGAAAGAACACTCTGGGAATACAGACAGTGTTTGCTGTCATTGACTTAGTTGTTATGAGTAAGTACAACTGGAAGGAATCTGAAAAAATCATTGCAAACACGGTGAAGGAGCCTGGTAGTTGAAGTGAAGGGTAGTACAAAACAGGTGGATTACATTTGCCTTGTAGGGCATGCAGTCTTGTCCTCATCTATTATTAATTTTAAAAGTAGAAGCTTTGTGGTGCATGTTATGTCTTCACTCATAAATCAGCCTCTGTGTGCCTCTACCTGTGTCCAGATTTTTCGTTATCTCTTTTTATCCAAGGCCTGTGAAACACCTACAGATCTTTAGACCAGGAATCTGAGGGAAGTGGAAAATGTAATTTATTGCTGAGATAATACTGTTGAAAAATGGATCCTTCTGGTTATCTAATACAACATTACTGGGAAAAGAAAGGTCCTTGAAATTTGGAGAAACAAAAGTGCTAGACACAGCTGAAAGAGTCCATACTGAAACCTAAAAAAAATCAAGTACTATTTAATTTTCAAATCACATTTCCTGCAAATTAAAATAAGAGGTTTGTAATAGCGATAATTACCTATTCAGCATCCTTCATCAGTCTCTGAACTCATTTTCTTCAGTCATTACTTGAGTGAAAAAAACCCTTAAATGGGTCATTTATGGTTAAATTAATCTGTGCTTTTCCCGGAGTACCTCCTTTGTTCATCTCCAGCTTTAATTACTGAAAAACATTTTGTTTTATAGAAATCGGTGGCAAAATAGATGCATCCTTCATAGTCATCCTATTTCAGGAAGTTCGGTGACTGCTATATTAGTGACATCACAGATGGCAAAGTCAATTTTAAGATCTACTTCACATGCAAAACCTGGCACAAAATATGAGTGAATACTAATGTGTAGAAGAGTTCTATGAGGAGTTTAGGGAACTCTTATATGAATAAATCATTCCCCAAAGCAGCAAAGATTCTCTGAACCACTGATGCAATTTATTAGGCCGTATTTGAGGGGAGAGTAGTGGCAGAATGGGACTCAGGAAGGCCAGTCAACAAGAGGATTTATTTGCCTGATTGATGTACAACTACCTTTTTCACTTCAGAAAGCCTAAGTGGAACCTTGTCCACTTAGAGGACATTTCTGTGGTGTCAAACTTCACTCTGTAGCAGAAGCTACACCTTTGTAAAGTGGTATGACAATGGTTTCTCTTTCATAGTTTTTTTGTAGTCACTCTTTTTTTTCTCAGAGTCATCTGATGTCACTGTTTGTTTATATCCAGTTTGTTACATCCTGTCAGATGGTGATGTACGTGTGCTTCTGAAAAATATATTTGGTTAAAATTGAGGTGAAAAAAAAATCCCCTTTTCTGAAAGCAGATGAGATCTCTTTATAGAAGGAAAGAAAAAGGAGGTATCAGTTTTTTCAAAACACTCAAATTGCTTGTATGTCACATGCAATGTAAAAATGAGTTTTTCCAGTCTGAAAAAAAAAAAATTTAGCTTTGAGCAAGGAAACAAAGAGATTCATCCAGTACACTTGCAACACATTTTGGATTAACCAATGTAACAGGAAAAGACGAATGCCCTTGTTGTATGCCTAGCTGACAAATATCAAAGTGCTCTGACTGTTTATTGAATTTATTACTTGAAAGTTTGCTGCTTCTTTGATTTTTTTGGGCAGAAATAGCAAGTGTGGTTACTGATCATCAGGGTTTTTATTTTTTCCTAATAAAATGTCATTTATCAGCAAAGAAGGAGAAAGGAATCTTAGAGTCATGCATCCAGATACATAAACTAAATACTAATTTTTCTTCCAGGTTCCAGGTTTTGCTTGTAATGGAAAATCTATTTGCTTAAAATAGAAAAGTCCAACAAGTCCAAATTTGAGACCAAGTTGTGAAATAAAAGCTTTTAAACCTAGATTTTCTTCTTAGACCAAGTCAGATAGTGCATACCTGAAACCTGCAGTACTCTAAAAACATGCAGATATGTATGTGGATATATATATTAAATAGTTTCTTCAAATCTATTTATATTCCTAATTCCCTTCCATTTGTGACTGGACAGGTCTTGATGGAATCATTAACTTTAGATAGTGGGCAAATGCTGCCCAATTCTGACAGAAAAATTCTGGAGAACACTTAAGTCAGAAAGTTCTTAAACAGTTCAAGATGAGGTGGCAGTCAATCACAAATATTCTGCATCATTTTGGAAATGCATACCTCAATTAAAACCCCGATTTTTTTCACTCAGCTCTAGCCCTGCTGGACTGCTATGTGATTTTTCTGTGTCTAGCAGTTTCAATACAAACCCATGACCCAAATATCCATGATTTTTCAGGAACAGACACTGAATGTGTCAAAGACAAGCACAAGATCAAATAATTCCTCCTAGTCTGGCTCTCTCATTCACTGGAGTCTTTATTAGTCACAACTTTCAAATTTGCTGGTAGCCCAGCTCCAATCGCTCAATGAAAGGTGCAAGTTCTCAGTGTACCTGAAAATGAAATCTCAGGACAGGGAATTCTAAAATCAGAGGCACCCAGAATAAAGTAGAACTCTTCAATATTTGGGATCACAGAAAATGAACAAGACATCTTAAAAAATGAGCAGTAGCTCTAGATAGAACCTGTATCTGTGTCAGAAATTGGAATTCAGTGTGCAAAACAAATTGAGTTAAATAGTGTGTTTAACTCATTACATCAACTTTTATATCTCTCATAGTTACAGTGATTCAAGGAATATATTACAGGTTTCTTGAACAAATGAAGCCTGCCCACACTAAATGAGTCAGATAAAAATCAATTACACTGTGGATTTTTAGCTGTGGAAATAATCAATGTCATCATTGTTCCCTTCCTAGCAACAAAATATTGGTGCTGGTCAACCTATCCTTTTAAGCTGGTTTGTGCAAAACATTTTTAACATTTTTGGTATTATTTTGTGGGCCCTTTGAAAATGGAAAGCCATTTCATATCAAGGCCAAATATTAACAGAGCCTTTTTTTTAACATTCCTAGCACTCTTCAGTGCAGTAATTAATTTTTATTGTAGTAATTCATTTTTGTTTGTATTGAACATGAGACCTTATGTTTTATCATATTTTTATATGGTAATTTTTTTTGCCTCAGATTGCTAAATTTACTTGTAATGGTGTAGCCATCCTGGAGTCTCACTCCCAGCAATGGAGCAGGACATAAGAGTGTACTCAGATGAGATACTACTGTAAGTTTTCAGAACTTACTGATTTGTCTCCATTAGCTGTTCTTGGGGAAGGAGAGGAGCTGTATCCTATGCCAAACCTTCCAAAATGTTGCATCTGCTATGAATGCTGTCCTGTTCAAGGACTTACAGGGAGAAGAGATTCATGAAAAACAGACAATACATTGTATGCAGTATTTATTTTCAGCATGAGTAAATCTATATTCTTTCTAAACAAATACAATTATGTGTCATCCTCTTTCTATCATCAGGTTTTATCAATTTCCATTATTTTGTCTAACTTATCCCTCAAGGACTCATATATATCAGCAGGCACTGAAAACAGATGTTGATACTGCTGTGTGTGTTGTTTACACCTCCAACTTTCATTGGATTCCCTGAATTCCAGATGGCACATAGTCATTCTATTCTATACATAAGATTAAAATGGTTTCGTTTCAAATCTGCATATCTGTCTGTGCTTTGTAATTTTAATTCCAATGTCTAGACCAACCTTGTTATGTCCTTTTCACCTTTTGTACTCTTCCAGTTTTGTTCTTTGTTGTCATCTTGTCATTTGCTGAGATTAGAAAAACGATTCCCCTTCTTCAACCACTGCTTTGACTATTTTGCTCTTTATTTGAATTGCTGAATAGAGGTAGTAAATTTTAGAATTATTTACTTGTTTTATTAGTACTTTATTCAGGTCTCTCAAGGTGCACACAGTCTTACTATAAACTGCAGTAAAAAATAAAGTAGCATGTCTGTTACTGGATTTTTCAGAACTTCCAAGAACTGTAAGTGTTGGCAGCATGATCTAAAGCACACTCGAATTAAGTCTTACAAGATCTGGACTCCACAGATCCGCACTATTCTATTCACAGTCCTTACTAAGCTAAACCTTATATAAGAATTTTATTTTCAATGCCTACATTTCCCACTTCTAATCTCTTATTTTCAGTATACTGCATGCCCTCCCAGAATGGTACATTTCCCTCTGTATGCTCACACTAACTTTATAAAATTAGTAAAAATCTCAATTTACACTCTATAAATAAGAGGAGACACATGCTACTGTAAAATATTTATTCAGTGCCATTATAACCATGACACTTTTTATAACAAATCAAGTCCTATGACAAAATTCTGATGCTTTATCTAGGCCTCATCTGGAATGAGTCCATGAAAATCTATAATTAAACCAACATAGATCAGTAGTAACTTTGAACCTCTTAGTCATAGTAAAATGAGTTTAGCTGTATAGCATTTGGTCCATGAGCTTGGCTTCAAAATTGCATACTTCAAATTTGGCAGAGTAAAGGAAGCAGGAGAGAGCTGAAATCCCCCTCCTGCACACACAGTCCTGATTCTCAGTTCTCACGTTTATAAGCAAATGTTCCTTTATTTCTGCAGATGAAAACACTTCTGCATTCAGGCTGTAAAATCACAAGTAAAGGTGTTTAAATTACAAAATTAAAATTTCTCGTGGCCTCCTCATTACAGTAAGTAATGCTCAAGGTGATCTAAGATCAAAGGATTCCATCTGAAGAGGAGGCAACATAGGCAGGCTGCACACTCACCATCATCATCATCTAGAAAGAGCTGAGCATCCTGAGGCTCATCCATGACCCATCCTGCAAAGACACCAAATACAGTACTGACAACAGAATTTTGTAGAGGAGAGCACCCTATACATGTCTAGAAAACAAGAGCTATGAAATTACAGATTTAGATAAATCTAGAAGGTCTTACAATCCACATCTCTGCCAGGTCTGATTCAATCTTTCAGACATGCGTAACTTGACAAGAAACATGGTTGCCTTTAGCAACACATCCAGGTTAAGTAAGACAAAGGTAATTCAGTTGCTGATAACAATCTCATGTCCTTGTGCTCCAGAACCACACTATGCTGCCTTGCCAAAACAATCTCCATTTTTTGGCCTCATCTTGATGTTATTTCACTTGCAAAATTAATCCTGAGTTTAGCTGAAGTCATGCAGCAGTCATATATTCTGGTTTATAGCTGCTCAGTCCTATTAAGCTGATGAGAAGAAAATGGAAAAGAAACAGAAAAGGTAAAAAATGTCTTTGCATGACTGAGCCAATTGTTTTTATATTAGCATGAGCAGTTCCACCACAAGACTGTGATCGCCTCTTCCTACGATGGTGTTGGGATATTTAGATAGGCTGCACCTGACGCTTAAAAATGCACTTTAGTTTTTATTTGCTTAATATACCACATGCTGCCTCATAAAGAGGGGAATTGACAAAAACTACTTAATAAAAAAGACTTCCCCTAGCGCTTTCCATCTAATGATCATCAAGCAGTTTGCAAGTAGGACTGAAGAAGCTGTTTTTACTTGTGGGTAATAATACCCACATTTTACAGATGGAAAAACCATCTAGCCATAGGAACGCATTTTAGTTGACAACATTAACCTTATCTAGCACTTTGCTGCAGATTTCACACGATGAATGCATGTTGTACCACGCAGAATAATGGCATCCTGACCGTTCAACTGGGAAACTGCAACCGTATTGTTGTTCCTGTATGGCTGGGTCAAAAAGGGATTCTAGGTCAGAAGACATGAAGAAAACATTGCTTTGTAAGGGTCACCCATATATTTCAGTCATCACTTCAGTGTGTAGCTTGGTTCTGACAAAAACAGGAGCCGCATGGGCCCTGGTCTGTGCCCGCCCACAGTGCCCACAGCCATGGGCACGGCAGGCCGGGCTGGGGGCGCTGACAGCAGGGAGACGCCGGGCCTTCGCTTTTTCTGCATAATTTTTCTTTTCCTTTTCAGAGAGTAGTCGCTGGTGATACCTAAATTCCGGAGCACGTTTAAACGCTGAGGAAACCTGACCAGAAGAACAACCCATGAAGGAACAGAAGGCTGCCCATGCTTTTAGCCGACACCGGGTTACTTCAGTTCGCAGGTTATGAACTAGCTGAAAATGACGTAATCTATTACTTTATTATAATCCATTTAAAAGCCAGCGCATCTTCGAGGCAGCTTCCACCCGAAGCCGCCCCCCGCACATGGCGGTACCGGGAGCCGCCCCGCAGCACCCCCCGCTCCCAGGGCTGCCCCAGGGCTGCCCCAGGGGAGCC